>CM042848.1:84377145-84675578 GCA_023653725.1 Bungarus multicinctus
AAGGTCTCAAAGACATTACATGCAATTTCTTTTTTCTTTTCTATTCCTGTGGGCTCCACCCATTTTCCTCTATTAATTGGTAAATCATCTTTTTCTGTTTTCTTTTTTGAGTCTATAGGAAGAACCATCTTCCTGGTTTATAGCTGCTTCAAACAATAGTTGTTATTTATCTTTAACTTTTTGTAACCATTCCTTCCTGTTCCCGTAATTCTTTTTATGTTTAGTTTTATTATCATTGATTTTGCAATTTGGATGTCTTGGGGTGTTTTTCATTGAACTTTCTCGGTTTTCTTTAATTCTTTGTTTCAATTTGTTTTGTGGGCGTATTTTTCTTTTTTCTCCTAGCAGTGTATGTATCGTTGTGCCCCTTATTATAGCCTTCATTGTATCCCAAATATTCTGTTTCGGTAGTTACTTCATTATTATTTTCTTTAAAAAAAAATCTAATTCCTCCTTAAGTTTATTCATAAACTCTTTCTCTTCAGTTAGCTGTGTATTTAGAGTCCACCTTTTCCTTGGCTTTTTCCTACCTTTCCATACTATCTGAATCGGATTATGATCTGCCCATTCGTTAGGTAAAATTTCGATCTCTTTTAGCTCATCTGCTAGCTCACCATTCATCCACACCGTATCAATTCGTGTCCATGACTGATGTGGGTTGGAATAAAATGTAAATTGCTTTTTCTCTGGATTTAATTTCCTCCACCTATCTATCAAATTTAGTTCAATCATCATTTCCCCCCATGTTTTCGGTAATTTTCTCTTTTTCCTCTTTTTCCCCCCACTACTGTGATCTTTCTGGGTGTCCGCAATGGCATTAAAGTCCCCCAAGATACAAATACTCCTTTTTTCTAATTCCACTATTTTTTCATGTAATTGTTTAAACAATTCTTTTTGATTATCGTTAGGAGCATAAATGACTACTAGTAAAATTGGAATTAATTTAATCCAAATTTGTAACACCAGAATTCTTCCATTAGAATCTCTCCAAATTAACTCTGCTTTCATATCTTCTTTCACGCATACTGCTATCCCTTTCTTTTTCCCAAAGTCTGCTGGCGACGTATACAAATTCCCTAGCTTGGGGCATTCTAGATATTTTTCATCTTCCTTCCTTATATGAGTTTCTTGTAAACTATTATATCTGCATTTGTTTATTAGCTTAGTTAGTATTCTTTTCCTTTTTATCCTAGAAGTTCAGACCATTTATATTAATTGATAATATTTTCTTTTCCTCGTCCATTGCCTAATTAACTCTTGCTCTTTAGTCTTGTAGTTACTCCTGTCTCTCTTTGTAGCTGATTTTGTGTTTTCAGTTCTTCTCTCTTTTGTTTCCTATCTCTATTCTTTTGGTAATCTTGATAGTCTTGTGAGTTTGATTCTAATTCATTTTACTACTCGACTCTTCCGGACCTTCCAATTGTTCATAGAATTTTTGAGCTTCTTCCATGGAATCTACTCTGACTTTTCTTCCTTCCCATGAAATTAACATCCCCTCTGGGATTAACCATCTGAATATAATGCCTTTTCGGTTTAATTGATTCGCCAAAAATTTATAGTCTCCTTTGCTCTCACTCTTCTTGGGATTTGTTTAAGCACCAGAACTTCTTTTCCTTTATATGTAATTATTTCTTCTCTAGATATTTTATATATAACTTTATATTTATATATATGGGCCTTGGTGGTGCAGGCTGTTAATCATCTAGCACTTAGTGCAAGTGCCTGCAATTAGTGCAGGCTCAAATCCCACCAGGGTCAAGGTTGACTCAGCCTTCCATCTCTCGGGGTAGGTAAATTGAGGACCCAAGATTGTTGGGGGCAATAGCTGACTTTTGTAAAAATGCCTCTTGGGGGGGCCAAAAAGCCCTAGTAATAAGCAGGCATATACAATGGAATGAAGGCTATTGCTGAGCACTTAGCATGGTGCTCCATAGACTGTAAGCCGCCTTGAGTCTCCGGAGAAGGGCGGCATATAAATGCAAATTTAAAAAAAAAAATAACATCCTGAACCTTTTTTCTGGCACATCTTACATGGACCTTTTTTGGATATTTATGGCGTTTTACATAGTTTGTGCTCACTCTAAACTTCATCAGCTCTTTCAAGATATCATCCTTATCTTTTTCCAACAGTTCTGCTAGTATGTTCTGGAATCTTAAACATGCTGCTGCCTTATCCATTTCTAGGTAGACCAAGGAATCGTCCATTGCTTTGCTCACATTTCTTAAATTGTTCACCGACCATTTCCAACCTCTTCTCAGTTTGTTTGGTCCTCTTCTCAACCTCCTTTATTGTTGATTCATTTCTCTCTAGAGCTCGCTGTATTATTCCAATTTTTTGATCCAGCTTTGAGATACCTAATTTCATTTCTGCTTTTAAGTTCTCCATCTTCTGCTTTTAATTCATTTGTATCAGCTCTTGTCTCAGTATGGATTTTTGTCATTATTTCCTGAAGTTTTGACATAGATTCTTGTAAAGTAAGAAGAGATGACTGAATATTAGCATTCATGATGGTAGGTTGTTTCTCTCCAGATAGTGTTTCCTCAATTGTCTTTTGTGCCATCACTGAGGGCGATGCCGCTGCAGTTGTTTGTACTGAGGTAATCTTCTTCCCAGATTTAAGCGTTGTATTAGTTGTAGAAGTCATCTCTTGTAAAATTTGTTTCTGTTTTTGTACTATATTAAATACATTGTCCCAAATTAGCATTCACGATTGAAAAGTATCCAATAGTAGTAGCCACTACTCTAGTTAATTTAGTAAGTTAATAAATTAATCACTCCTATCAATATAAATATTCCCCAACACAGTTTTTAACTTAATTTCTAAATCAAATACCTGGATTTATACTTCTTAATCTTATCTCAGATTTCTCTGTTTAAGTTTAAAGTATTACTGAACTATATATAAATGCTATGAAATTCTCAATATTATAAAATAGTATTTCAAATGTTTACAAATCTAATTGAAGGTATATTAATCTTACTATACAACAATTGGTTATTTAATCTAATAATAATTAATCACAATTATTTAGTCTACTATAATCAATGCCTATATCATATCAATATTTTAATAGTTAATTGATTATCACCTCCCATTTTTTTCTATGTATTAAAACCAGATGTAAATTTCAATATTTACTAATATATCAATTAAATCATATATAAATCCCATCTACCACATTCAAAAATCAATTGAGTTGGTGTCGGGATAATTACAATCAGCAGAGTTATAAGCACAAAGTCTCTTAGTATAGCTGTTCAGTTCTTCCTCTCCGAATTAGAAAGTTCCTTCACCAAGCACACCGGAAGTGCAGTCTTACTGAGTAATGTCCCTGGTTTTACAGTCTCACCGTACTTTCCGTTATCACCGTTCCACCTTTCGTTTAAGAGTCCTACAAGTCAATTTCTAAATTTCATAGAGTCTCTTTGTTTGGTAAATCTCCTCCACTTGTTACGGCTCCAAGTCAATAGTCCAAAAGAAAAGTCAATAGGTTAATTAGGCTTCGTCCGCAGGAATCTTTAAAGTTACAATGAGGCTGTTTGTTTCCTCCCTTCCGATCTCCCTCCGGTCTCAAATTCGTCCTTCCAATCTTCCCAAAATCCACAAATCAAATCTCTCCCACTTCCCAGATAATGAGGTCGTTATTCTTCTTTTTTTCCCCCAATTACTGTCAGTCACTCAGATCTCTCAGCTTTTCTTATCTTCTCTATCTGATCGCTCGCGTTCTTACTCCCTTCCGTCTCACGAGCCCTTTCGCTTTCACCGCCACTCGTATCTGCTTTGGCTGCTGCTTTCGGGCTTCGCTCCGACTAATTTTCTCCAGTGCTCGACACTCAATCAAAATCGCAAATTCCTTCCCTCACACTCCTCGTTCACCACAGACTCACTCACTCTCTTCCTCTTGTATGTAACAATCCGGTCTTCGGGACCGCCATTACTGGCGGTCTCTTGATGTCGGTCTCTACAGGGTCTCTCTGCGTCGCGATGAGGATTGCCTTCTCCGCACCGCAACTCGAGTCTCCTCACACCGGCACGTTTCTCTACAGGTTACGTGCACCCCTAAGGGTCTCTCCAACAGCAAGAAAAGGTAACTTGGAACCCAGAGCGAGCTTCAGCACCTCCACTTGTCCATACCTCATCACAAGTACCTCGTGTTTTGGAGTACTATGAAGCCCATCCGGAAAAGCAAATAGCCCTTGTTTTCTTGGATGCGCAGAAGGCCCTTGATAATTTAAATTGGCAGTTCCTAATTCAACAAATCTACAATATGAATTTAGATACTAAATTTGAAAACATTGTGACTACAATTTATGACTCACAAAAGGCAAATATTATAATTAACGGAGAATATACATGCTCAATAAAAATAGAGAAAGGAGTTAGGCAAGAGTGTCCATTATCTCCTCTGCTCTTCATATTATCCTTGGAAACATTGCTTACATGAATTAGACAAAACCCAGGAATAAAGGGGTTAAAAATTAAGAAAGAAGAATGCAAACTGCAGTCATTCGCGGACGATATGATTTTTTTTATAGAGGAAGCAATTGAAACAATAATTAATAATAATTGAAACAAGAATTAATCAAAGAATTAGAGCAATTTGGGAAAGTTGCAGTACTTAAAATTAATAGGGAAAAGATGAAATTAATAATTAAAAATTTAAGAGAAAAATAGAAATTAAAATTGGAAAAGACAATGGGACTACAAGTGGTAAAAAAAAATTAAATACTTAGGAATTTGGCTGACGGACCATTGTAAAACTAATGGAAAATAACTATAGTAAATTGTTACAACAAGTAAAAAAAGACTTAGAGATATGGGTCAAACTGCAAATCTCCCTTTTAGGGAGGATTGCTACTATTAAAATGAATATTCTTCCTGAATTTATTTATTTATTCCAAACAATACCAATAAAAATATATAAAAATTATTTTCTGGAACTTAATAGGATAACCACTAAATTTATTTGGCAAGGGAAAAAAACGAGGATAAAATTAAAGGCGATGCAAGATATGAAGAGCAGGAGGGTATGGCACTCCCAAATTGTGAAATATATCATAGTGCAGGCTCCTTACTTTGGCTGAAAGAGTGGGTAAACTTTTTGAATAAAAGAATCTTATATCTAGAAGGCCATGATTTACAGACGGGGTGGCATGCATTTTTATGGGACATTGGAAAAACTAAACAGAATTATTTCCACAGACATATAATTAGAGACTCTTTATTGGCTACTTGGAATAAAATAAGAAAAAAACATTATTTAAAAATCCCAATCTGGATCTCAACGATGGAGGCGATGGTACACCCAAACAATTTGGATTTTAATAAGATGATAAAATACAAGGACCTTCTAGATGCGCAAGGAACTTTAAAATCATGGCAAGACCTCCAAGAACAAGGGCTAAGAGTAGACTGGTGGGCTTACCTGCAAATTCAAAATAGATACAGACAAGATTAAAAAAACTTCAGAATTTACGGTAAGCTCCAACAACTAGATAAAATCTTATTAGGTCCTGATAAAAAAAATATAACCAAATTTTATAACTATTAGAGATAGAATTAGAAGAAGTACTCAAAGGTAACGTAATAGCTTGGAGCAGAAATATAGGACGTACCATTACATTATTGGAATGGGAAAAGGTCTGGATTACGAATAATAAAATTAGAAAATCAGCAACATATAAAGAAAATGCCTATAAAATGTTTTATAGATGGCATCTCTCCCCTTCGAGAATAGCGAAGTTGTCTCCTAACATGAATCCGAATTGTTGGAAGTGTAAAAAGAAACAAGGAACATTCTTTCCCATGTGGTGGTCCTGCACTGAAGCCCAAAGATATTGGCGTAGTATTAAAAAATGGTTAGAGGAAATAACGACGGAGCAAATTGAACTAAAACCAGAATTCTTTCTTATTAGGAATTTTTAATAGACAATTTCCCAAAAAAGCCAAATATATAATATTACATATTCTCACTGCAGCTAGATTAATTTTTGCACAATGTTGGAAACAATCAATATTCCAACAGAGGAAATGATCATTCAGAAAATAGCAGCCTGTGCAGAGATGGATAAATTAAAGTTAGCACTCAAGGATAAAGAATCATCAGAATATTATAAGAGCTGGGAATGCTGGTATGATTGGGTAGGACAAAAATAGAAAGTACATTAGTAAATATTGTTAAATTGAAAAAGTGGTAGTAATTACATATTTGCATTAAGATGTATTTGGAAATATGACACCAATAATGATAACAAATAAGGATTCACAGACTGTTGATAATGGAATAGTTTCTTTTTTATTTAATTTTTTTCCCTTCTTTCTTTTTTTTGTGTGTTGTGTATGTATGTGTTTGTTGTTTTAGTTGTATAATCAATAAAATTTGTTTTTTAAAAAAAGGTGGAAAGTTGCTTTATGTACAATTCAAACATTTTGGGTTTGGAATGAATCTTTTTATTGGTTAATATCGTTTTATACCTCTGTGATGAAGCATGCATGCCCAATAACTTTAGTAAGGTAAAAGTATGATGACCCAGGGTGGGATACAAACACAACACAGGCACAAAAACAGGTGAAGTTCCTTTAATTCCTTCGCTTTGCTTCAAAGCTCCAAATATCCTTGACTGGAGACAAAAAACTCCCCCACAAACAGTTGCGAAAAGGAGGAAATGCTGTTTAAAATAAAAATATCTATATTTTTATAACTATAAATATCTATAAATTATAACTAAAAAAACAACACAAACCACACTGAATCAATTAAGGGAACCAGGCAAGATAAGGGCTTGAAGACGTCCACAGATATCGGAATACACACTGGGAGGGATGCCAAACTCAGTTAAGGACGGACAGACTAGAAATATTTTCACACTTTGTTTCCAGCACTGGCTCATGCCCAGCCTGTCCTTTTAAATAGTTCTCATAGCTGCAGCCCATGAAGGGGATCAAGGCCCTTTCCTCCCCCGTAGACCATGCCATTCACGTTTCTCCCTTATCCTCTCCTCCCTGCATGCCCTGGGATGGAGAGGAGATGGGCCTGGGTCCTCCTCTGACTGCCCAGCCGGCCTCTGCCCTTCCCCAGTCTCTTCCACAACTTCCGGAGCCACAACTCCACTCCCCGTCGGCTGCGGAGTCAGTCTCCAACATGGGCATGACAAAAGGTAAAGGTTCCCCTCCTTGCACCTCCGTGCTAGTCGTTTGTGGCTCTAGGGGGCGCTGCTCATCTCCCTTACAAAGCCAAAGAAGAACCAGCGCTCTCCAAAGAGTATGGTCATGTGGCCAGCAGGACTAAACACCAAAGGCGCACGGAACACTTGTTACCTTCCCACCAAAGGGGTTTTTTTCTACCTTTTTTTCCCCTATTTTTTATTTTATTTTTATTTTTCTACTGCACTTTTTTATGGGCTTTGAACTGCTAGGTTGGCAGAAGCTGGGACAAGTAGAGGGAGCGGCGTGACACGGCGCTGGGAATTCGAACCGCCAAACTGCCGACCTTTCTGATCGACAAGCTCAGCGTCTTAGCCACTGAGTCACCTCATCCCTTAATAACTTTAGTATGTGACCTGTAATATTTCAAAGCATCCCAGAATCGTCTTAGCCTGATCTTCTTAATGCTCATATTCAGGAGGCGAGTTTCCCACATTCTAATGAGTTACTAAAGTTCAGGCCAACGTACAATAAAAGGAGAATATTTGACCTTGGCAAGGTTGAACCAGTTCTTATCCGACTCTGCAGTCCTCACAGAGAGCTTCTGGGTCACTTCAAAGACAATCTACTGGGGACATTAATCAAAGAAACTTTCATTAATCAAAGCCTCTCCCGCCAATTGTGCAAATAGATTCTTGGATGAGAAGCAAAAAGTCTTCAAGAAAAACTAAGAAAGCCCAGTTTATTTTTTTGTAAAAACACCTTTTTCAAAAAATCAGCTGGACTTTCCTTGTTTTCTGTGAAGACATTTTGCTTCTCATCTGACTGAATAGCAGAGAATTGAAAGATTAATATTCCTTGCAGTCATCTGATTGTTAGTACTCCCCCTGAGAGTCGTTGAGGCCGCTTGGAGGCTTATCTGCACTCTCAGGGTCACCTGAAAAGTGCAAAAAGGGGGGTCAAAGAGGCCATCTAAGTTAACGCTGAACAGAGGGGGAAGGATACGACACAGTAGTACAGTGTGCCAGGGCTCCAACAAATCCTCCTCATTCAAATCAAAAGTCTCAAGCCGCATCTCAGAAAAAAGTAAATTGATTTATTAGAGGTTGCCATGTTGGCACGTGGCTGGGTGCAGCCGATACCGAATCACATCATACATTTCTCCCTTGACCCTGGTCTTCTCCCTCTGTTCTCCTGGATGTGACTTCTCCAATGGGACACATCCGTCTCCAAGAGTCATCCATCATGCTCTCCAATAACCTTCTTAGGCTCCGACAACTCTGGGCTGCTGAGTTGATATCTAGGCATTTCAAGAATGTCTTGTTTTCCCATGTCAGCTAAAAAGATACTCCTTTCGTCTTTTTAGCTGCCACAGTGATGGCTAACCTTTTTGTCGTGGTGTGCCGAAAGAGGGTGCGTGCAATGCACATGTGATCCCCCCCGTACTCCCCCAACCTCCCCCCACCCGTGCATGCACATGAGATGATAGAACTGAACTGGGGTGACGGCTCGCACGCCATAGGTTCACCATCACGGCAGTAGTGGGATTCAATTGGTTTGCACCACTTGGACCGAACCGGTTGTTAAATTGTTGGCTGGTCCCTCCCCTCCCTGCCCCTTCCAGGAGTCCCCACATGCCCTGTTTTGGCTCCCAGATAAGTGCAGGGAGGCCTACTAGGCCCAAAACGGGGCATGGGGGGGTTGTGGCATGCCCCCCTCCACCGCGGTCCATTTTTGCTCCCGGGGGGGTGCAGGAGGACGAGTGCTGCCTGTCACAGCCCCTGGCCACACCCACCATGGCCACGTCCACTCAGCCGGTCATTAGGGGAGAGAACCGGTTGTTAAATGGTTTGAATCCCACCCTGATAGGACACTACCTACCTCCTGTTTACAACACAGTCCTTGCACCAATTCCAAGAAGGTCCCACAGCCGCTTGCATATTCAGGTGACCCTGAGAGCCCAGGTAACCCTCCAGGTGGCCTCAATGACTGTCAGAAAGGTCTTTAAGGGGAAAAAAAGGACGTCCAGTTGCCTTTTGAAGAAGACAAAAAGCACCTTTGGGACACAACCATTAACCTGGACGACTGAGAAGCTCCAAAGACATCCCTTCGGAGGCTGCTGGGAGCTGTTCACTCCTGCAGGTGCTGAAAGAAGGGGGGGAAATGATAGAAAAATCAACCTCTCAACAGAAGACCCAACACCCAGGGGAGATGGGTGGGCTCCCCTTGTCTGGATGCCTTCAAGGGGGCTGGGGGCTTTCTTTTGGATTGCAGCACTGAGCAAGGCCTGGGCTGGATGGCCTCACGAACTGTTTCAAATTGCAGGATTCGCTCAGTGACATCAGTCCTGGCAGAAGGTAAATCCTGTCAGATTAAATTTATTTTGTGTACATCAGCTGCTTCCTGATGGGTAGACCCAAAAAATCCCTTCTCAAGCAATTTCCCTCTTCCTCTACCCCCTCCAAAGAATTCCACACCCTGCTTTGTCTATAAATGCCTCCCTTCCCTTTGCTGGAGGGAAGCCTGAAGTTGCCACTGAGTAGACTTGCTACCTGTGGAGGCAAAGGGAGAAGTAAGTACAGCTCTCCCACCTGTGGACACCTGACAGGTGAGTCCCCTGTAGCAGATCACTTCTCTCTCTCTCCTCTCTGCTTCTGCCTCTCTGTCTCTCTTTCTCTCCATCTGAAGGGACCTCTTGCAGGGGGCTGCAGGCGATGTCCAGGTTGCAAAAGGGGGATCTGTGGGAAGCTGGGAGCAAGGGATCTC
Organism: Bungarus multicinctus; assembly: GCA_023653725.1. Taxonomy (NCBI): domain Eukaryota; kingdom Metazoa; phylum Chordata; class Lepidosauria; order Squamata; family Elapidae; genus Bungarus; species Bungarus multicinctus. Next base: position 84,387,057 of record CM042848.1, read on the forward strand.
TAGGGGGATCTCTAGGGGATCTCTGCAGTAGATTAAAGAGGCACAGGAGATCACCACCTGCTTCTTAGTAAGTTAGAAAAATGTGAGATAGACAGCGGCACCATCAGATGGGTTTGTAGTTGGCTGACAAACATCACTCAACATGCAGCCTTAATAGAAGTGTATCTACATGGAGGGAAGGAAGCAGTGGGGTGCCACAAGGCTCCCTCTTAGGCCCAGGGCTCTTCAATATCTTCATCAATGACTTAGAAGAGGGAATAGAAGGGGAACTCACCAAGTTTGCAGATGGCACTAAGCTGGCAGGAATAGCCCACATCCCAGAAGACAAGCTCAGGGTCCAAAAAGATCTTGACAGACTTGAACAAGGGGCCCTATCCAACAACATGAAGTTTAATGTGGAGAAAAGCAAAGTTTTACATTTAGGTAAGAAAAACCAAATGCCCAGGTATGGAATTAAGTGGCACCTGGCTCAATAGCAGTAACTGGGAGAGGATCTTGCAGTCCTAGTGGACAATCCCTCACGTAGGAAGCAGCCGTGTGCTGCAGCTGCCGAAAAAGCCAACACGGTTCTAGGCAGCATTAACAAAGGGATAGAATCAAGATCATGTGAAGTACTAGAGCTGCTTTCTAAGGCCACACTTGGAGTATTGCATCCAGTTTTGGATATAAAAAAGATGTTGAGACGCTGGAAACGATGAAGGTGATTAGGGCCCTGGAGGCTAGAATAGGTGAAGAACCGTTGCAGGAATGGGATATATCTAATTTAATGAAAAGCAGGACTAGGGGGAACAGGAGAGCAGCCTTCCAGTATCTCAGGGGCTGCCCCAAAGAAGTGGAAATCAAGCAATTCTCCAAGGCCCCTGAGGGCAGGACAAGAAGCAACGGTCCCAAGTTTATTTATTTATTTTTATTTTTTATTTTACTTATTTTGTCAATTGCTTATAAGATAATAGGTATAAGTAAAACACAGTTATGAATACATGGATACATATAAGAAAAATAAAAAATAAAAGAAACAATAGGACAGGGACAGTAGGCACGTTGGTGCGCTTATGCACGCCCCCTACAGACCTCTTAGTAAAGGGGTGAGGTCAATAGTAGACAGTCTTAAGGTTAAAGTTTTTGGTGTTTGGGGAAGAAACCACAGAGTCAGGTAGAGTATTCCAGACATTGATCACTCTGTGGCTGAAGTCGTAGTTCCTGCAATCGAGTTTGATGCGATTAACCTTGAGTTTGTATCTATTGTTTGCTCTTGTGTTGTTATGGTTGAAGCTGAAGTATTCATTGACAGGTAACCAACAGTTGGAGGTGGGGCCCCTCTTCCTTGGAGGGGGGGAGCTTTCCAATGGTACCACCCACGCTTTTAACTTCTCCCCTCTTTGCTTCTCTCTGCAGGGAAGCAAGGAAGACCATGGGGCGATTCCTCTTTGTGAGCCTCAGCTTGCTGGTCGTGGCTTTCTCCCTAAGTGGTGAGTTCAAACCGGGTGTCTTGTGTCTGGAGAAGCCAATTATCTTGCCTATGACCTTCCTGATTTCACACACACACACACACACACACACACATACACAAACCCACACCCTGCGCCTGAATCCTGTTGCTGAAGTTGCTGTTTGGCTTATTGTGTCATTTCAACCCCACCTTCTCTCTCTGCTCCCAGACCAGAGATGGTATTCAGCCGGTTCTGACCGGTTCCAGAGAACCGGTAGCGAAAATTTTGAGTAGTTCGGAGAACCGGCAAATCCCACCTCTGACTGGTCCTGCCAACCCCCATCTCTTCTCTGCCTCCCATTGAGTCCCAGCTGATCAGCTGGCTCCTCTTTGGTTGCCCTGCCCAGGAGAACGGAGCTGGAAAGCAGGTTAGTGGGATGGGGAGGGAATGGGATTTTGCAATATCCTTCCCCTGCCACGCCCACCAAACCATGCCATGCCCACCAAGCCACACCCACAGAACCGGTAGTAAAAAATAATTGAATCCCACCACTGTCCCAGACTCAGGGCTGTTTGTAGCAATGCGATAACAAAGCAAAAAATCAATGCAATTGAAATGCAGAATTAATTAAAAGTTAACACATTGGAAGAGATGCGTGCATCGATAGTTTTTTTTTTAATAAGCGCTGTCCACCTCTTGCTAGAGATTCCTCTGCATGGGACCCACACAAGAGCTTAGATCCTTTCCCATGAACCTGAGAGCTGGCAGGGCATCTTCATAAGGGGCTCCCCTTGGCAGTGAGTAGATCCGGAATTATAGCAGACTTTGCCAATTGGATGCATTTCTAAATAAAAGAAATTATTACGGAAGATGGACTTTGCTCTTTTTTTAATGGACTTCATCACTTGGAAACCTGAGAGGGGGGTCAGACCAGTCGTAGGCTGCTGCTGGTTTGGACTGGTTCTAGCAAACCAGTAGTTCCAACCATCAGCTGGCCCCACTCACCCACCCCTGCCTTATCCTGTCCTCTATTTCCTTCTTTCTGGCTCTGCTGGTTTCCTCGCCTCAGCTGTTCTACTTCCTAGAAAGTAAGTAGATGAGCTTCAAATTGCTGTTTCTGAACACTGTGGCCGTGCGCAAAGCAGACATTAGGCACGCGTTGCAGCCCACCACTGGGTCAGACCCACAAATAATCACCCCTGAAGCCTGTGAGCAGCTTTGGGACATCCTGGTGGCCATTGCAGTTCCTTAAGCACAGACTTATATGATCCCTGTAGTGTCAGGATTCCGATGGTCGACTATCTGTCAGGATTCCAGCAGTTACCCCAATTAAATTGTGAGTCTCGAGCCACACTCCCAAAACTTCAAAGGATTTACTGGAAGTCAACAGGTCGGCATGACCTGGGCATAGCCAACTCTGAGATACATAATTCACTGTCACCTTTGACCCTGCTTCCCCCCCCCCCCCTGGGTGTATCATAATTCATATTCTCCAATGAAACACATCCATAGCCAAGAGTCATCAATCATGCTCTCCAATTAGATTTTTTCACAGCAGAAGCTTCAGCCATCTAATCAGTCTTTGAAGAAAATATCAATGGAATGTACTTTCGATTCCACACTGCCGCCTGCTCTTTGAAACTCCCCCCTTCTTTCTGTTGACAACTGTAAAACGTGTATAGAAAATGTTTTATGAGTTGATATGTAGTTTTTACTGGTCAACAGCTTGACTCCTACATTCTTCAGCAGTTACAATTTCAGGAGAGTCTTGAAGGTAGCCCTCCATAAACCCATTGGAGTAGTAGTGAGGGTTGTGAGACCTGCTCGGGAAGGTCCCCATTTCACACCCCAAAGCCAAGTGGACCAAGGTTAAACAGGCTTAATCTGGTCCTTGAAGGAACCCCGTTTTCTGGCTTTTTGCATGGTTCACTGAATGATAGACCAAACAAAGTGGACAGGTTCACTCACAAGACACGTAGCTTCAAGGAAATTAACCCAGGTTAACCCAAACCAAGTTTTGGACATTCTCCAAATGCAGCTTCTGTGTCTGTAACCAGGGATGGGATGCAAATATTTTTACTACCGGTTCTGTGGGTGTGGCTAGGTAGGCATGGCCATGTGACTTAGTGGGTGTGGCTTCTTCATTTTTTGCAGCAGCAGCACACCCCCTCCCCCATTTTTGGTCTCCTGGGCCTCAGCGAAGCTTCCTGGGAGGCCATTTTTGCTCCAAGGAGGTTTCCCTGAGGCCCAGGAGGCAAAAAACGGAGCATAGGGGGAGTGGGGTGCAACACACACACACCGTGCACACATTTTTGCCTCCTGGGCCTCAGGGATGCCTCCTGGGTGAAGCAGTAAGACAGCGAGGGGGATCCCAGCACAGCTGATCATCGGAACAGCTGATCATTGGGAGGAAAAAAAATACCGGTTTGGCCAAACTGGTAGCTGTTTTTTTACTACCAGTTCAGCTGAACGGTAACATATTTTACTACTGGTTCACCTCAACCAGGCTGAACCGGTGGAATACCACCACTGTCTGTAACACAAGTCAAATTCAATTTATTGCCATCAAAGATGTTTGTAACTCAGCAAGTTAAGGATTCTCTGCAGACCCAGCTGCCTCTTCCTCCTTTTTCTCCTTTTCTCCTGGCCATCTTTTCATTGGACTTTCTCTCTTCCCACTCAGGAATTGGAGCCAATCGCTATTGTCCTGCTGGTTGGTCCTCCTACAATGTGTCTTGCTACAGGCTCTACAACAGTCCGATGACCTGGGATCAAGCAGAGGTTAGATGTGCCCCGTTCCTTTGAATATGAATTGAATATAAGAGATTGTTTGAAATGGGCCATAAAGGGAGACCTGGAAGTCAACTAGACTGTGTGCATGAAAAGGTAGCACAGATCACCATTTTAGGACAGTCTGAAATGCAATTATGGAATGTGGACTTTCTACTGGTGTAGACTTTTGTCAGAGTGTTCACAGTGTGACTATGTGAGACAACCCAGGAGCAAATACAGTTAAACAGAGGTTTGCATTTAAATAGTGGTCTTTATCTACAAAGAATATATACATATTTGTCAGATCTGAAAAACAAACAGCAATCAGCAATTGCAGCACAGAAGTACACACAGGGTAGGGGAAAGAGATACACCCCAACAGGGCCTCTTCTTATTACACAGGCTCTTAAAGGGATATTAACCCAAAAACCTTGCTGACTCCTTCCCAGCATTACATCCTCGCAGCAGCTGGTCAGTTCTTAAATCATTATCCTGACAACTTTCATGGCCAGTATCTAAGTGCTGATCTTCTGTGTTGAGTGAATATCTTTTAGACAACAGATTTCCTCATGTTTTGCTGGCAACTTGGCTGATATTTTTGGGCCTCTTGACCACCTGGCCTCTGAAGGGATGGGGGAATTTGAGATTTTAATACATGAATTTAAGCCAGGAACTTTTCAAGAGCTGCAGACTTCATAAAGGACATCTGCAGAGGGCAAGGAAGTCAAGACAGTGGCTAGGACCATGCCATCAGATCCCTGCTCTTTTCTCACAGTCACAAATACACACAGATAGAGAAGATGAACAAGTGTCCTTCTCCGTTGTTGCTTTTTCCCAGAGGTTCTGCATGGAAGAGGAGGAAAACAGCCAACTCGCCTCCATCAATGACGCGGGAGAGTCAGTGAAGTTGTCCAACCACATCTCTCAAAGCGTGAAATTCCTTGATGTTTGGATGGGACTGAGGCTTTCAAAGAGAGTAAGTCCTTGCTGATCTTTTATCAATGCTTTTCGTTATAATTTCTAAGAGGCTGTTTGAAGGGAGCTAGGGAATCTCCCAGCCAAAAGTTTGCTGAAGAATCGTGTGGCAGAATAACCCATAGCCCTGGGGTTTTTGCTGGCAGTCTCTCACCCAGGGACTCATTGACTTTGACCCTATTTCTCACTCTGAGATCAAACCAGTATCAGCTGAGCTGGTGACTTCATGGACACCTCCAGAGAGTTTTCTTCTGAGGCGTTTCCAAAATGCAGGGTCCAAAAACCAATCGTTTATCATTAACAGAGTGGATGGGAGTCATTCTTTCCCGAAGATAATGAGAGGGGCTTTTACATTCTAAAAAAAATGTGCTCCTATTTAAACATTGTAGGAAAGGAGGTGAAAATATACAGCCATGCACATACGTAGGTAATAAATAATGTAAGCATGAACAGAAAGGTCTCTTCCTGTTCAGTTGCATCCAACTCTAGGGGACAGTGTTTGTCTCTGTTTCTGTGATGACCCAAAGGGGCGTGGCACAAAGGCAACACAGTCAAATCAGTAGGAGTCCCTTTATTAGCTCCAACTTTTCCCCCAATGTCTTGGTTACCTTCTGGCTGCAGAAAACTCTCCCAGGAACAGCCTTTGGCTGCAGAGAATCGAGTCCAAAATGTGGTCAACAAAAACTGTAACTATAAGTCCAATCAAGGCAAAAGGAGGTAATTAGGGCAGGAGCAAGAATTCCAGATGTGAAGGTATGGCAATAACTCAACATGGCTGGGAGGATGCCAGGAACACAGATAACCAAAGCCATCACAAGATAAACTCACGTTTGTTCCCAGCAGCTGCCGCACTCAGCATGCATTTCTTATAACTCTCTTCCCAGTTGAGGCTAATGAAGGGAATCAGGGCCCTTTCCTCCCCCGTAAGACACACAACCCACATTGCTCTCTCCTCCGTGATGATAGTTTCTTAACAAAAGGAGCCAGGATTATCTGTAGAAGCTTCCGTGGTCATGTGGTCAGCATGACTATACACCAAGGCGCACAGAACACTGTTATTTTCCCAGTGAAGTGGTACCTATTTATCTACTCGCATTTGCATGCTTTCGAACTGCAGGAGCTCAAGCAAATAATGGGAACTCATCCCATCATGTATAATGCGGGTCTCGAACCCAGCTGATAGGCTCAGCATCTTTAACCCCTGGACCATCGCTCCCCGTTTTGATGGAAGCATAAATATTCATAATTAGTACATAGGTGATAGATGGTGGAAGGATAAATATCCCATAATTAGCAAATATCAGGCTGTTTCCCTTCCCACCTACTGTTACTATCCTCAGGAGAGGTATTGTCTCAATAAAGAAGAAACATATCGATTAGTTTGAAAAGGTAAACCATATTGAGAATGGAGGACTTCAAGATTGCCTCAATTAGCACATTAGCACATTCCTCTATGCTTGTTCCTACTCCACCAAAAACTGGTTTTCCTCATACTGATGGTCACGTATCAAGAATCCACCAAGTATAACACTAGTTAGTTGTTCAGATCAACTGAAATTGACCAGATAGGTGGAAAAAGAAGAGAGAGAGAGAGAAGAGAGACACGCAGAGAGACAGAGACAGAGAGACAGAGATAGAAAGACAGAGAGATAGAGAGAGAGACACAGAAAGAGAGAGAGACACACACAGAGAGAGAGACAGAGACACAGAGAGAGAGAGAGAGATACAGAGAGACCGAGACCGAGAGAGAGCCTCTATTCAGTTTATAAAGATTAAGAGAGTTTGGAAGAGACCTCAAAGTTCTCCGAGTCTGCCCCTTGAAATGTGCCAACTTTTCTCTCGCTGTCCCTGGGCCCTACATAGCCAGAGTCCCTTCCCCAGTTGGCTAACATGGTTTCCCTTTCATTACAGGAAAACATGTGGAAGTGGAGCGATGGCTCCAACTTCACTTACACATCCTGGGAAGAAGGTGAACCCAACAACCTTTTCAACAATGAATTCTGTGCTGCGCTGTCAGCCGGATCACGTAAGTAAACATGTTGGGTGACCTTCCAATAATAAGGACACCACCTGGTCCCCTCTTGCAACATTCACCCCTTTGGCCACTGGTGGCCTTTGTGGATCTCTGATCTTTCACAGTCCTATGCTCTGTACACACCAGAGAACACAAAAACATCCAATAGCAAAGGACCGGCCTGTGATGCCACTGCGAGCCAAAATGTGGCACAGGTCAGGGGTGGGATTCAAAAAATTTAACAACCGGTTCTGTGGGCGTGGCTTAGATGGTGGGAGTGGCTTGGTAATCATGTGACTGGGTGTACAAGGTTTGGTGGTCATGTGACTGGCTAGGCGTGGCCAATTCAACATCACTCACATCGAGGCACGCATCTCCTCGCCTGGCCTCTCATGATTGTGGGGATGCTGCAATAGTCGTAAGTGTGAAAAACGGTCATAAAAAACGGTCCCTCCACACAAGCAAAGTACCAGCAAAGGAGGGGGGGAAAACTCCAGAGAAGTTCCTGAGACAGGAAGTCTAGTCCTGCCAAGGATGTAATCAGGGTTAATGGAGAGGCAGTTTCTGTAAGCAATACCAGAATTATTATTTTTTATTATTATTTATTGCACTTTTATACCACCCCCTCTCCCAAATAGGGACTCGGGGCGGTGAACAGCCATTGATAAAAATACAGTCAGTAAAAGTTAAAATAGATTAAAAAGTTATTAAATAGTGGCTGAATTAAAATACAAAAACCAATAAAATCCAATAAGAAGTTTAAAAAGTTAAACATTTAAAACCCCTTCGGAGAACACTAGGCCAGACCGGCCTGCTGGAAAAGGTGGGTCTTTAGTGCGCGCCAGAAGGTTCGCATCTCCGGGGGTAGCTCATTCCAGAGGGAGGGTACCCCCGCAGAGAAGGCATCGCCCAGCCGGGGGCACCCCGAGGAGGCCCACCCTGTGGGAGCGCACTGGCCAGCGGGAGGCCGATGGTGGCAGCAGGCGGTCCCGTAAGTACCCGGGTCCCAAGCCATGGAGCGCTTTAAAGGTGATCACCAACACCTTGAATCGCACCCAGAAGGCCACCTTGGGGAAGAACGTTTCCTTCCTGCCTTCCTTACAGGATTAGGCCAGGAATTTCTTCTAACAACCGGTTCTCTGAACCAGTTCTAGCATATAGGTGCAAACAGGTAGAATCCCACCCCTGGCACAGTAGAGGGGGCGGTGTAAGCCCCCTTTTCTCTGCCGGGGTGTTACAGGAGGCAGCCGAGGCCCAAAATGCTCCCTCCCCTCACCATGCCCCATTTTGGCTGCCAGAGTGCTGCAGGAAAATATTTGGGAAAGAAAAAGTTGGAAACAGAGGCAGCAATCAAAAGAAAAAGAATTGGTCAGGAAAACATCTTTTTTTTTTTAAATGAATTTATTTGGTTTGTCAATCGCTTACAAGATAATAGGTATAAGTAAAACATAGTTATGAATACATGGATACATATAAGAAAAATAAAATAAAAAAGAAACAATAGGACAGGGACGGTAGGCACGTTGGTGTGCTTATGCAGGCCCCCTACAGACCTCTTAGGAAAGGGGTGAGGTCAATAGTAGACAGTCTAAAGTTAAAGTTTTTGGGGTTTGAGGAAGAAACCACAGAGTCAGGTAGAGTATTCCAGACATTGACCACTCTGTTGCTGAAGTCGTATTTTCTGCAATGAAGTTTGGTGCGATTAACCTTGAGTTTGTATCTATTGTTTGCTCTTGTGTTGTTATGGTTGAAGCTGAAGTATTCATTGACAGGTAGGACATTGCAATGTATGATTTTATATACTATACTTAGATCAGACCGAAGGCGGCATAGTTCTAGGTTTTCTAGGTCAAGAATTTCAATATAATTTCAATATAAGGTGCAGGGAGACACACTGCCAACAGAAGAAATATGGATGGCATAGAAATGAGAAAAGCAGTTTAAAAAAATGAACCGTGGACTGGATCAGGAGTCGCCAACCTTTTGGACCTCAGGGACCACCAAACTCATAATTTCAAATCCCGCAGACCCCTAATATGAAGTTTGACTGACAGCGGCTTGCTGACGTTGGTGGGAAAGTCAGTCCCATATTCCAGAGCTGTAGGAGTCGCAGGACTGGCCCTTTGTTCACCCCGGAGCACCTGCTCCTCCACCTGGGTGCATCAGCCTGTCATGGACTGGAGGAGCTGCTCCAGGATGACCAAAGGGCCAGCCAGCCACCCTGGGGCGCATTTCCCTCCCCCGCCGTTGGTCTTACCTTCCAGTTCCAGCTTGCGTGGCTCTACTCAATGTAAGGTTTGCGCTCGGCCGAAGGGTGGGGGCCAGCGGGTGGGCGGGCCATGTAGGCAGCACAGCCTTGGGTTCCCGCACAGTCTGGATTAATTGCTTTGGGGGGACATTTCTCTGCGGACCACCAAAATTTTCTCACGAACCACCAGTGGTTCCCGGCCCACCGGTTGGCGATCACTGGACTAGATAAGAAACTCCTGTTGCAAGGAAATCCTACTTCCAGGGCCAAGGTCTTAAGGCCGTGAAATTGGGCACGTGGTATAATTATTTGTACCTGCAGCTTTAAGAGGTTTCTGAGCTGGGAAATTTTGACCCCTAATTTTGCTTCACTGACCCTCATTGCGAGGACTGGAAGACTTCTGATTTGGTGGCAGAGAGGACAACACCCGTCAACTCGTAAAGCATTCCTGGCTTGCTCTCGAGTTACCATAAGAAGGGGGGGAGAGATCGGATGGAGCAGCTCAGTTGCTATGACCAGAAGCACATTCCACGCATACCTTTCCCCAGATTGTGTCCCAGGTTACCAGAGCCAGCCGGAGAGGCGTGTTTTCTGCAGCCCGCGAAAGTAGTCATATAGGACAAAACGGAAGCTTCGCTGCCCTCCTGTGGCTGAGAGCTTGATAGGCAAGCTTGATAGGCATGATCCATGACCTCAGCTCTCTCTCTCTCTTTCTCTCTCTCTCTCTCTATCATCTATTACAGAGGGCTCCAAACTTGGCAACTTTAAGACTTGTGGACTTCAACTGGCTGAGGAATTCTGGGAGTTGAAATCCACAAGTCTTAAAGTTGCTAAGTTTGGGGACCCCTGCTCTATTCTCTCTCTCTCTCCCTCCCTCCCCCTCTCTCATCTCTATTTAGCTATCTACTATCTACTAGCTAGCTAACTAGATAGCCATCCTATCTATCTGTCTGTCTGTCTGTCTGTCTGTCTGTCCCCTCTCTATATCTATCTATCTTTCTATCTATCTATCTATCTATCTATCTATCTATCTATCTATCTATCTATCTGTCAATCAATCTATCTACCTCTATCTATCTGTCTGTCTACCTACCTATCATTAAATTATATGCCACTCATTTCACTATCCAGCTGAGTTACAATAACCTACTGAGCCCAGAGCCCGTCATAAGCAGATGAGGCTCTCCTCCTGAGATATCCTCACCTCTTCCTGCAAATGAGGGTTCCAGCATTCCAACTAACAAATCCCCAAACCAATAGACTCCAAGAGAGGCATTTTCTTGAAGTTCCATTTTATTAGAGTAGTCATATTGGCACATCTGGGAAAACCCGAATCTGTAAGATTTGGGTTTTCCCTTTGTAATTGCAAATTCAAAGACCCATCTCCTGCACCCATCCGTCCATCACATGGTCCAAGCACCAGCCGTCCCAACTGGAGACGTCCCTCCAACCACCCCTTTCCTGGGGGCAGGTGGGATTCCATTGGTATAGCAACCAGTTCAGTGATCGTGAGCTTCCTCGTCGCAGCGAACTGGTTTGGAGCAAGCTGAACACCAGAACAAATCCAAAGCAGTAGAATTCCACCCCTGGCAGGATGGCTTGTCTTTGACTCAGAAGAAGGACGTCGTTATGTCTAAACCTCCACGTCTCTGTAATCCCCACTAAAATGTGGCAGCATGGAAGTTTCTAAGTAAACCATGACTTCCAAAGCTGAAATGCCCCTCTGGGACTCTGAGGAATTAGATAGATAGATAGATAGATAGATAGATAGATAGATAGATAGATGGATGGATGGATGGATGGATGGATGGATGGATGGATGGATGGATGGATGGATGGATGGATGGATGGATGGATGGATGGATGGATGGATGGATGGATGGATGGATGGATGGATGGATGGATGGATGGATGGATAGAGAGAGAGAGAGAGAGAGAGAGATAGAGATAATACTTTATTTGTGGTCATGGATCAAAACACAAGTACAACAAAAGAAGAACCTGGGAAAATTAATCATGAACAATTGGTCACCAAAAACTTGACTAAGGGAATTACAGCGTTCTCCTCTGGTGGTTACAACTTTAAAAAATTTTTGGGAAACCTGAGAAGTAATGTATGAGGAGCAGCCATCCCCTAGACAATATAAGAACAAATTGCTAACATTGGGTCTAGAAGGGCCTATTCCAAGGAGAGACAGTAACTTAGACCTGCCTGCGTTATGCACAGGACAATGTAAGAGGACAATCTCCACAGTTTCAACCTCAGCTCTGTCACGGGGGCGTAGCTGCTTGTTAATCGGCAGCCTCTTACGTCGCCCATCCAGTAGTGCTGAGGGCAGGAGGTTAAAGCAGGCTAGGGAGAAAGCTCTTCTATACTTGGGAATAGTTAGAGTGTAAAAATAGGAAGCCATCCTCAGTCCATAAGACTCTGAAGAATTGAGTGCAAATCTTTCTCTTTCGCTGCCCAGGGTATCTCCAATGGAACGATAAGGACTGCAAGAATCTGCTTCCTTTTGTCTGCAAGTTCCTGGCCCCGAGTGAGGAAGACGACTAATGGAGTTTGGAGAAGCAGCGAGGCCTGCCTGCCTGATTGCTGAAATCTCCGCTCCGCACTCCTTGGCTGAGCAGATCCTTTGTGTAGCTTAGACCTGATTTTGCTCATTCTGATGGGCCAGAAGTTTGAATAAATTCTCTCTAGCATAACTGGTGTCCTTTATTTTCAAACGCAGAGGTCTGAAGCTCAAGATCCCTGAGTCTTCTGCACAGCAAGGGTTGGTATGAACAAACAACAGATAATCAGAGTTGGAAGGGACCTTGTAGGTCATCTAGTCCAACCACCTGCCCAAGCGGGAGACCCTACACATTTCTAACCGAGGGCAGTCCAGTCTCTTCTTGAAAGCCTCCAGGGATGAAGCTCCCACAACTTCCAAGGGCAACTTCTGTTCTATTGGTTGATTGTTCTCGCTGTCAGAATATTTCTCCTTATTTCCAGGTTAAAGGATATTAAGGGGAGGGGCTGCTTTCTTTATGAGGACCATCCATTGATGCTATCGTTGTGTGGTGGGCTTCAGTAGGCAGCAACCAGACCAGCATAGCTGCAACAGCATTTATTGACTCAAAACTGGAACTGAGGAATTGCAGGCAAATGCCTGTAATTTATACCCTGGGCCCACAGGGCCTTAATCATAATTAAGACCCTGTGTCAGGCCCCTCTCATTCATGATTTGATCTGTGGGGGGGGGGAGCGGACCTGGTGGGTATTACCAAGACCTGGCTGGGCCAAGAGAGGGGAGTCCCTCTGGTGGAGATATGCCCGGCCGGGTTTCGGGTCTTTCATCGGCCGAGGGCCCAGGGGAGGGGAGGGGGGGTTGCGGTGGTTATTAAGGAGGATCTGTGTCCGAGGGAATCCATTGTTTCTCAGACGACCGGATGTGAGTCCCTTTTTGTGAAGTTCAGTCCCAGGGTGCAGGTGGGCTTGTTGGTCACATACCTGGCTCCCTGCTATGTGACATCGGCCCTGCCTGAGCTCCTTGAGGTCATAGCCGGCTTGGCGGTTGAGACCCCCAGGCTGATGGTCATGGGGGATTTCAACCTGCCTTCTGCCGTTGGGGCCTCGGGAATTGCTCAGGAGTTTATGGCTTCCATGACAGCCATGGGCCTGACCCAGTTAATTCGGGACCCTATTCACTTGGGGGATCACACCCTGGATTTGGTTTTTGTCTCTGATCAGTGGCAGAATGATCTGGGTATAGGGGATGTAGTTGTAGAACCCCTGTCATGGACTGATCATTCGCTCCTGAGACTCGACTTCCGTTCCGCACCCCCCGGCCGCAGGGAGCTGGGGCCGATAAAATGGTACCGCCCCAGGCGCCTGATGGACCCAGATAGGTTCCTGATGGAGCTTGGGCCATTTCCCGATGCTCACACACACGACGGTCGAGGGCTTGGTTGCCACCTGGGATAGGGTGGCCGCTGGGGCCCTTGACCGGGTCGTGCCCTTGCGGCCTCTGACCGGTGCCGATCCCAGGTGGCTCCTTGGTTTTCTGAGGAGCTAAGGGAGATGAAGCGCCGGAAAGGACACCTAGAGAGTAGTTGGAGGGCCAGCCGCTCTGGGTCTGACCGAACACTATTACGATCTTATATTAAGACATATTTAGTGGCGATAAGGATGGCGAGGAGGTCTTACCTCTCCTACCCTTATTGTGTCTGCGGAAAACCGCCCGGCCGCCTTGTTTAGGGTGACCCGCTCCCTTTTGGAGGTGGGGGCACGGGAGGATCCCTTGCAGGGACGGGCTGAGGAGTTTTCTAGGTTTCTGCAGGACAAAATCACTCAGATCCGGGATGAGCTGGACTCTGACTGGGCATCTCCGGGCAGGGGGACAGGGGTGGATTTCGGGGAGGTCATTTGGGCTGAGTTCGATCCTGTTACTTTGGAGGACGTGGACAGGATACTGGGGGGGCTTAATGCCACCACTTGTTTATTGGACCCGTGCCCCTCCTGGCTGGTCTTGGCCACTCGGGAGGTGACACGAGGCTGGTTCCAGGGAATCATCAATGCTTCCTTGAGAGAGGGGCTTTTACCCGCCACCTTGAAAGAGGCGGTGGTGCGACCCCTCCTCAAGAAACCATCCCTGGATCCAGCACTATTATCAAATTATCATCCGGTCTCCAACCTTCGCTTTGTTGCGAAGGTTGTTGAGAGAGTGGTGGCACGTCAGCTCCCTCAGTACCTGGATGAAGCGATATATCTAGACCCCCTCCAATCGGGTTTCAGGCCCGGGCACAGCACGGAGACGGCGTTGGTCACATTGGTAGATGATCTCTGGAGGGCCCGGGACAGGGGTTGTTCCTCTGTCTTGGTCCTGTTAGATCTCTCAGCGGCTTTTGATACTGTCAACCACAGTATCTTATTGCGGCGGTAGGGGGGTTGGGAGTGGGAGGCACCGTTTTACGGTGGTTCTCCTCCTTCCTCTCTGACCGTTTGCAATTTGTGTTGACGGGGGCAGAGGTCGACCCCGAGGCCCCTACTGTGTGGGGTGCCTCAGGGGTCGGTGCTCTCACCACTTCTGTTCAACATTTATGTGAAGCCGCTGGGTGAGATCATCCGTGGCTTTGGGGTAGAGTTCCATCAGTACGCTGATGATACTCAGCTGTACATCTCTACCCCAGGCCACCCCAACGAAGCCGTTGAAGTGATGTCCCGGTGCCTGGAGGCCGTGTGGAGTTGGATGGGTCGTAACAGGCTTCGTCTCAACCTGACCAAAACTGAGTGGCTGTGGTTTCCTACACCCAGATACAGCCAGCTTGTTCCTTCGCTGGCCGTGGGGGGAGAGGTTTTGACCCCCGTGGAAAGGGCGCGCAATCTGGGTGTCCTCCTGGACGTACGGCTGTCTTTAGCAGACCATATCACAGCTGTCGCCAGGGGGGCCTTTTGTCAGATTCGTCTGATTTACCAGTTGCGGCCCTTTCTGGATCTGGGCGCACTTCGCACAGTCACCTCCGCCCTCGTCATCTCCCGCTTGGACTATTGCAATGCTCTCTACATGGGGCTCCCCTTGAAGAGTGTCCGGAGGCTGCAGTTGGTTCAGAATGCGGCCGCGCGGGTGATCTTGGGAGCCCCTCGTAGCTCCCATGTAACACCACTTCTCCGTAGGCTGCACTGGCTTCCTGTGGCCTTCCGGATCCGATTCAAGGTGGTACTGACTGTATTTAAAGTGCTCCATAGCTCGGGGCCTGGGTACTTACGGGACCGCCTGCTGCCATCAACAGCCTCCCGCCGCCCAGTATGCTCCCACAAGGTTGCCCTCCTCGGGGTGCTGCCGCCTGATTGTTGCCAGCTGGCGACCCCGAGGGTGCGGGCTTTCTCTGTGGGGGCCCCCTCCCTGTGGAATGATCTGCCCCCGGAGATACGGGCCATTACCAACATCCAGACCTTCCGGCGCGCAGTAAAGACCTTATTTTTCCAACAGGCCGGCCTGCCCCAGTAAACGGTTCATGGGGTTTTAATTTAATTCGGTTTTTAAAATTTTTAAATTTTAACTTTTTAATTTAATCCTGGAATTTTAAACCTTGAATTTTATATCTGAAGGGATTCGGCCGGATTAATGTCATTTAATTTGTTTTTAATTGTATATATTCCATTTTTAGTAGGCTGTACACCGCCCCGAGTCCCTTTTTGGGAGAGGGGGCGGTATAGAAATTTAAATAAATAAATAAATAAATAATGCTTGAAAAACCTGCCCAAATATAAATGTTCAAAGTTTCCCACCAAAACAGTTGGAGCTGACGGAGAGGGTCATCTGAAGCAGGGTCGCCAACCTTTTGGACCTCAGGGACCACCAAACTCATAATTTTAAATCCCGGGGACCACTAATATGAATTTTGACTGACGGTAGCTTGCTGATGTTGGTGTGTTTGTGTGTGTGTGTGTGTGTGTGAGAGAGAGAGAGAGAGAGAGAGAGATCTGATCTAATCTCTCCCTCCGTCCCCCCCCCCTCTCTCTTTCTCACACACACACACACAAACACATAGAGGCAGGGTGGGGTTCAAATTTCTTAACAAGTGGTTCTTGGGGTGGCCTAATTTGTGGGTGTGGCTTGGTGATCATGTGACTGGCTGGGCATGGCTTGTATGTAAATATTATAAATATTTATGTAAATATTGAATTTTTAATTTATTTATTTTATTTATTTATCGTATTTTTATACCGCTCCCTCTCCCAAAAGGGACTCGGGGCGGTGTACAGTCTAAACATATAAAGATACAGTAACAGTAATTAACTCAGAATTGAATATAGATAGATGAAAATAGGATAAATGAGTAAAATAAGTAAGTAAATGATTGAGTCCCGTCAAATAGAATTAAAAGTCTTATTTGAATCTAAAATTTAAAAATCTCAGAAAACCTTTAATTGGCTAGGCCGGCCTGCTTAAAAAGTAAGGTCTTGACTGCACGCCGGAAGGTTAGGATGTCCGATGTGTCTCGTATCTCCGGGGGGAGATAGTTCCAAAGGGAGGGGGCTCCCACAGAGAAAGCACGTAATCTCGGGGTCGCCAGCCGACAACGATCAGGTGGCGGTATCCCAAGCAGGGCGACCCTGTGGGAGCGTACTGGGCGGCGGGAGGTTGTTTGTGGCAGAAGGCGGTCCCGTAAGTAGCCAGGTCCCGAGCCATGGAGCACTTTAAATACTAATAGTACCACCTTGAATCGAATCCGGAAGGTATATAAATTTAAATAAATAAAATAAATAAACAAATGGATGGAGACTGAGCCAGGAGAGATTCAACCTGGAAATAAGGAGAAACTTTCTGACAGAACAATCAACCAAAGGAACAGAAGTTGCCTTCAGAAGTTGTGAGAGCTTCATCCCTGGAGGCTTTCAAGAAGAGACTGGACTGCCCTCTGTCAGAAATGATGTGGGTAAGGTCTCCTGCTTGGGCAGGGAGGGGTTGGACTAGATGACCTACAAGGTCTCTTGCAACTCAGATTCTGTCAGCTCTGTAAGGAGCTGAAGCCTCCAATGAAAATGAGGATTGACATGGAAGGAAACCTCCAAGCATCAACGGATGCTCCTTCTGATGAGATAACAGCCCCTCCACCCCCACCCCCCAATGCCAAGCTTTGCCATGTAGACGTCTCGACTTTTGGACCTCAACCCTCTCCCGCAGAATAAACCAGGCCAGTTGTGCTAAGACAGAGTTTATTTGACCTGCGGAGTGAGCAAAATCAGACCCAAGCTACCAAAAGCCTCCATGAAGCGAAGGGGTGTGTGCAAAGCATAGATTTTTTGGGCAGGTGAGGGGCAGGGTGTATATGTGCGGTGGGGGCTTCCTTAATTCTCCAGGTTTCATCAGGTGTTTCCCACAGACTGTGGCTACATCTTGCAGATGAAATAATTCTTGGCTTCACAGTTGTCAGCTTTCCATTTAAGATGAACTGGGCGGAAAAAGAGAGAGAGAGAAAAATGGCAGTTCAAGGCAGCAAAAGAGAAAGTTTTGCAGGGAAATCCCACAGGTGGAAGTGGATCCAGGAGATCCCTTCAATGGCCCCTCCCTCTCGGCCAGGGGGACGTGGGGCCAGTGGTGGTATTCAGCCGGTTAGGGAGAACCGGTAGCAAGGATTTGGCCTGGGTCGCCAAACCATTAGTAAGTTCTGGTTGGCCACGCCCCTACCCAGGCGCCCAGTTGCCAGTAGCTCGCTGGCCCCGCCCACCTGACACTCGCCCCTTAAAGTATTTCTTTTTTTCTTTTCCCTCCCAACAATCAGCTGTTCATACGATCAGCTGTGCCCGGATTCCCCTTGCTGAGTCCCAGGAAGGCAGAAAGTGGAGGAAGGGGCACAGCCCCCCGTTTTTTGCCTTCCTGAGCCCCAGAAGAGCCTTTCGGGAGCAAATGTCCCCCAGAGGCTCCCCTGAGGCCCAGAAGGTCCAAGAAATGGAAAGGGGTGGCTGCAAAAAAGAAAAAAAAAGAAAAAAAGGCATGCCCAGCCAGTCACATGGCCACACCCACCTATCCACACCCACCAAGCCTTGCTCACCGAACCGGGAGTCAAATATTTGGAATCCCACCACTGATGTGGGGATACCGCAGGGGAAGAGCCTCCTCTGCTGAGGATGAGATGAGGGTCCAACTGGGTGTTGTAACTTGGATAATTTACCTGGCCGTCAGATTTATTTTATTTTCTCTTTTTTGTCTCATTTTGTTTTTATTTACTCATTTGCATCTTGTCTTTCTTATTTTAATAAATCACTCAAGGCAGATCCAACACACCTTCCTCCTCCTCCTCCTCCTCCTCCTCTTTTTCCTTTTTCTCTTTTTGGGATTCAAAAATTTTTTTGCATTCAAAAATCCCAGCATCTGGTTCGCTGCCTGCTTGTTGGGGGGGGGGGCTGGTGGGAGGGGCCTATTGGAACTTCCTGTTTCCGGCTTCTGGTGGCCCACCAGAGCCCGGGGGAGGCCATTTTCACCCTCCCAAGAGTCTGGAGGACTCCCCTGGGCCTCTGGGAGGGCGAAAACAGCCTCCCCCGGGCTCTGCAGGCCCTCCCGAAGCCGGAAACACGCTCCTTTCTGGACTTCCAGAAGGCCCATTTTTTTCCCCTCCCAGAGCCTCGGTGCGGAACCTGCACTTACCTGCATCGCATGGAGACTCCTGGGAGGGGAGGGGAGGGGAAGGGAGACGGGGCCAGCCGGTCAGTTGACACACCGGTTTGGCGGACCAGCTGTAACTTTAACATCCAGTTAGCTTGAACTGGTCCGAACCAGTAGAATCCCAACCCTGGTTGAGCTGAGAGAAAGGAACTGGCCTAAAGTCAGTCAGCCAGCTTTCAAGGCTAAGGCAGAACTAGAACTCCTAATCTCCTGATGATTGGCCCAAATCTAACCAGCCAGCTTTCTCAGCCAAGGCAGGACTTGAACTCATGGTCTCCTGCTTTCTTATCTGGCGCCTTAATCACTTAACCATCGGTGGCCAGGGGCTCAGGCAACGAAGCAGGGTCCTCTTTGGATCCTTATGGTGGGAAGCGCTCCTTGGCTCCCTCCCCTCCATCTTGGCTTACATGATAAACTGGTCAACTTTACGCAGAACTCCCCACTATCAACGTTGCCGGGTTCCCTTAGTCCCCAGGATGTATAACGAAACTTGGAGCCGTCACTCCACTTCCAGGTGCGATTCTGTAATGACAGAGGAGCGATGTCAGCCAACTGAGGAAGGGGCTCTGGCTATGCAAGGTCAGGGGGTAAGGGCATACCAAACTGTCTCTCCCCCCTCTCTTTCTTTCTCTCCTTCCTTCCTTCCCTCCCCATCTCTTTCTCTCTCTCTCTTTCTCTCCTTCCCTCCCTCCCTCCCCCTCTCTTTCTCTCTCTCTTTCTCTCCTTCCTTCCCTCCCTAGCCCTCTCTTTGTCTTCTTTCTCTCTCTCTATTTCTCTCCTTCCTTCCCTCCCTCGCGCATTCTTTCTTTCTCTTTCTTTCTCTTTCTGTCTCTTTCTGTCTCTTTCCCTCCCTTTCTCTCTCTTTCCTTCCTTCTCTTTCCCTCTTTTTCCCTCCCTCTCTTCCTTTCTCTCTTTCTCTCACTCTTTCCCTACCTCCTACCTCTCTTTCTCTCTCTTTCTGTCTCCATTTCTCTCCCCTCCCTCCTTCCCTCTCTCCCTCTCTTTCTCTCCCTCTCTTTCTCTCTCTCTTTCCCTCCCTCCCTCCCTCTCTTTCCCTCCCTCTCTTTCTCTCCCTCTCCCTCCTTCGCTTTCACCCTTTCTCTCCCTCCCTCCTTCTCTCTCTCTTTCCCGCTTGGGGAGTCCTGGGAGGGGCAGAGTGGGGTGGGGCCTGCCAGTCATTGGACCTACCGGTACTGGATGTAAAATTAACACCCGGTTCTCCCAAACCAGAGTGAACAAGCTGAATCCCACCCCTGGTGTTATCCAAGGCAAGAATATTCCATAGGGAGATCTGTGACTCCCATTGGAGGGCAGGTTAGTAAAAAACCATCAGAAACAGTCAAGATAAATCAATAAAGGTTAACATCAGAAAGGACTTACTTTCCCTGGATCATTCAGTCCAATCCAGACATTATTGAATAAGACCAGATTTCTGGACAGCAATATTTTGACGTAAAAGGACTCTTTCCAGCTTTGGATGGAGACCAGATGGCTGCTGTTCTGAAGTTGGGTGCAGTGTGTCTGGGAGAGAGGCACAACAGAGAAAGATCGTGGTTCAACAGAGAAGGACCAAGCTGTCTCTGCTTGTGCATTTGTAAAGAGCCTCAGTGACTCAGTGGTCAGAGTGCAGTACTGCAGGCTCCTTCTGCTGAGTGCCGGCTGACTGCCATTTGGCAGTTCAAATCTCACCAGGCTCAAGTTTAACTCAGCTTTCCATCCTTCTGAGGTTGGTAAAATGAGGACCCAGATTGTTGGGGGCAATATGCTGGCTCTGTAAACCGCTTAGAGAGGGCTGTGAAGCACTGTGAAGCGGTATATAAGTCTAAGGGCTATGATTGCATGCCTGAAGCCTGTTCGAGTTTGCAGCAGAAATTCAAGTCCAGAAAACACCCAGATAACTGATTCAGCAGGTTCATTAACTTCTATATAAACATAATTGAACGTACAATACCAGCAGTTTCTTCCACAGCTGCATAAGGAAGAAACACAAGCAGAAGCATTTCTCAGCAAAGCACACAGAGCCAAACCACACCCAGGCTGTCAGCTCCCATTGCCTGGTCTGTTGCCATGCTTACTTCGTTAACCATGTCTCTGCCAGTTCATGAATATACTCTGACAAAGCCTCCATCTTGATTCGGTAGACACTCGTAGCTGTCCTCAGCTTTTGAACAATGCCCACTTCAGAAGTTAGAACATCTGCTCCCTCCTTTAATTAAGACCCCAGGTTGAACCCATAGATCAACCTTTTGGGTAGGGGGGCTCCACATGCCCCACTCACCACCTGCTTCCTGCCAGTGAAGCCCCCTCTGGCACAGCAAAGGTGTGTCTTCCCCAGAGTTTCTGATAGGAGCAAAAGGAAGAGTTTGCAAAACTTTGGAGGGCGCCCAAAGCATCTCAGCCTCCAGCATTTTGGGAGACGTCCATGCCAGCTCCTGTCCGGCTGTCATGCCCCTGTTGGAGTCGGAATCCGAGGAGGAAGATGAACAGCTGACAGGGGGCAGAGGAGTGGCTCCCTTGGCTGTGGAGGAAACTGGGGAAGGCAAAGTCCGGCTGGGCAGAGCAGGGGAGAGGTACAGCAAGGCAGAGGGAATTCAGACGAAGACCCAGGCCCAACCCCTCTTCATCCGAGGACATGTAGGAAGGAATGGAGAAGGGAGAAATGTGGGTTGCATGGCTTACAAGGGAGGAAAGGGCCCTGATTCCCTTCACAAGGTGCACCTGGGGATGTTCACCTAGTGTCGGCTGCTGTTATCTGAGTTCCTGGCGTCCTCCCAACTGGTTTGATTTACTGCCATGTTATTTCACTTCTGGAATTCCTTATCTTGCCCTGCCGGATTTATTACCTTATCTTGCATTTTTGGGTTTATAATGTGAAGTTTTCTGTTTGCAACGTTTGGACTGAAGTATCTGCAGCCAAAGGCTGTTTCAGGTTTGTGGGTGAGTTTTTCTCCAGACCAGAGAGGAACCGGGACGTCAGTGGTAAAGTTGGAGCTAATAAAGGAACTCATACTTATTCTCTGGCTGTTTTGTCTTTGTGCCACACCCCTTTGGGTCATCACACTGGATGGATTTTTTGAATCCATCTGTCAGATGCCACTTCATGCTCGCTTGCGACAGCGACAGTCTGTCATGAACTCGGGATGGGGGGGGATGGGAAGGGGGAGGCTTGGGGAGAAAAGAGCTTCTATGCAATGCAGCCACTCCCTCTCGGGCCAAGCTATCTGACGAAGTTGTTGCTGGGTGGAAAATAGGAGGAAGAAGGAGCATTGGCTATGTTCACCGAT
This sequence comes from Bungarus multicinctus, assembly GCA_023653725.1. Lineage (NCBI taxonomy): Eukaryota > Metazoa > Chordata > Lepidosauria > Squamata > Elapidae > Bungarus > Bungarus multicinctus. Next base: position 84,408,926 of record CM042848.1, read on the forward strand.
TTGAGTTATTCGTAAAATAAAAATAAAGATGGCATAAAAATAAATAAATACCTAAACAAAAGATAAATCCATTGAAAGAAACCACATTAAGGAGAGGCATTGGGGGAGATGTATGGCTGGAGTGGAGGAAAACAAACCAGGAAAGCTGCAATGCCCTGCTCTTCATCGGCCCCCCGGCTACCCATAAGGCTGCTATCATGTGCCCGTCTTGTGCCCAGAGGCAGGGGAGGAATTGGCAGCCAGGGGCAGCAAACGCTTTCCTGGCACCGTTTCCTCCTGGTCCAAAGAGGGGGAAAGGGAAGTTCACATGGGCTCAGAGTCCTCAGAATATCTGGATTTCAGGCTGTCCTAAAATGTTGACCTTCGCTCACGTTTGTAGGCCTGCCAGTCCAGAGAAGAATTGCATTTTTGCTGTTTTTGCATTCACCCACAGAGTGTCCCTCCCCTTCAGCCCAGCCAGAGGGGTCTTTGGGGGGGGGGGTCTTCTGGGCTCTGCCTAGACTTCTCCTCTGCCTGGACTAAGAGATTCACAGGCACACAAGCACTTCTAACCTCGGCATCGTTCCAGCTCCTCTGTTCTTTGATTATCTTGTAGCAAAACATATCATAGGAGCTCCAGTCCGAGGGGCAATGATGATCAGCTCCAATTCCTGTGTGGGGAGAGAGGAAGCCCAGTGAGTAGGTGGCCAGGAGAAGAGCAGGAAGAGGAGCTCGCACAAGCCAAAAGCACCAGCCTGAAGGTGGCAAGTGGGAGCTTGTCAAAACGTCACCAAGATACTCTCAGTTTTACTCGGGAAAAGACCCAAACGCCAAGACCTGCATATCTGTATACAGGGTGGGATTCTACCAGTTCGCACCTATTCTCTAGAACCGGTTGTTAACATTCTAAGCAGTTCAGAGAACCGGTTGTTAGAAGAAATTATTGGCCTAATCCTGTAAGGAAGGCGGGAAGGAAACATTCTGGGGTTGCTTACAGAAACTACCTCTCCATCAACCCTTATTACATCCTTGGAAGGACTAGACTTCCTGTCTCAGGAATTTATTTATTGGGAAGCTAGGTTTTATTTGGGAAGCTGGCTGGGGCATGTTTGGGCTGGAGGTATTGGGGGGGGGATCTGTTTGTGTCCAGGTGTTTGCCTGGATTGTGGCATAGAGATTTTTTTGTTGGTGAGTGCAGGCTTCCAGATGATTGATAGTCTGGTGGAGTCATCTCTTTTATTCATACTATTAGGTCTTTTATCAATTTCTATGGCTTCTCTGATGATGCTGTAGCGGGGTTTTCTATAGCAGCTAGGGTCTGGGTGCCATTGAAGTCGATGCTATGACCTGTGGCCTTCATATGTTGGCCTAGTGAGGAAGTGTGTTCCAGCTTTTTTATTGCATTCTTGTGTTCTTCAAGGCGGGTACTTATCCTTCTGTTGGTTTGTCCTAAGTACGTTGCAGGGCAGGATGCATAGGGTATTTCATATATGCCTTGGTTTTCTAGGTCATTTTTATCTTTGGGGTTTCTTAGGATGGCTGCTATTTTTCTGTCAGTTTTGAAGGCAGTCTTGATGTGATGCCTGCATATATATATATATATATATATATATATATATATATATTATAGCGACTTTTCGGCAGAATCTCATCTGTCATCCTCAGGCTTGTCTATTCGGTTCTTTTAAATCTTCTGTGCCAGGCTTCACAGTCGTTTTTTGTTAGGATTAGGATTAGCTTTAGGGTTAGGATTAGGGTTAGGGTTGGGGTTGGGGTTGGGTTGGGTTGGGGTTGGGTTGGGATTGTTGTTGGAGGTGGGGTTTGGGTTAGGGTAGGGTTGGGTTGGGGTTGGGGTTGGGGTTAGGGTTGGGTTGGTGTTGGGGTTGGGTTTGTGGTTGAGTTGGTGTTGGTGTTGGTGTTGGGTTGGGGTTGAATTGGGGTTGGTGTTCGTGTTGGGTTGGTGTTGGTGTTGGTGTTGGGTTGGTGTTGGGTTGGTGTTGGGATTGGGGTTGGTGTTGGGTTAGGGTTGCGTTGGGGTTATGGTTGGGTTGGGGTTGGGGTTGGGTTGGGATTCGGGTTGGGTTGGAGTTGGGGTTGGGTTGGGTTGGGTTGGTGTTGGGATTGGGGTTGGTGTTGGGTTAGGGTTGCGTTGGGGTTATGGTTGGGTTGGGGTTGGGGTTGGGTTGGGATTCGGGTTGGGTTGGGGTTGGGGTTGGGGTTGGGGTTGGGTTGGGTTGAGTTGGGGTTGGAGTTGGGGTTGGGGTCGGGGTTGGGTTGGGGTTGGAGTCAGGAATGGGTTGTTGGGTTGGAGTTGGGGTTGGGTTGGCATTAGGGTTGGGGTTAGGGTTGGGTTGGGGTTGGAATTGGGGTTAGGGTTGGGTTGGGTTGGGTTGGATTGGGTTGGGGTTGGGTTGAGGTTGGGGTTGGGTTGAGGTTGGGGTTGGGTTGGGGTTGGGGTTGGGTTGGGGTTGGGATTGGGGTTGAGATGGGGTTGGGGTTGGGTTGGGGTTGGGGTTGGGGTTAGGGTTAGGGTTGGGTTGGGTTGGATTGGGTTGGGGTTGGGTTGAGGTTGGGGTTGGGGTTGGGTTGAGGTTGAGGTTGGGTTGGGGTTGGGGTTGGGTTGGGGTTGAGATTGGGGTTGAGATGGGGTTGGGGTTGGGTTGGGGTTGGGGTTGGGGTTGGGTCTGGGTTGCGTTGGGGTTGGTGTTGGAGTTGGGGTTGGGGTTGGGGTTGGAGTTGGGTTGGTGTTGGGGTTTGGGTTGGGGTTGGGGTTGGGGTTGGGGTTGGGTTGTGGTTGGGGTTGTGGTTGGGGTTGGGTCTGGATTGGGTTGGGGTTGGGGTTGGGTTGGGTTGGGGTTGCGGTTGAGATGGGGTTGGGGTTGGGTTGGGGTTCAGGTTGGGATTGGGGTTGGAGTTGGGATTGGTGTTGGGGTTGGTGTTGGGGTTGGGGTTGGTGTTGGGGTTAGGTTTAGGGTTAGGGTTAGGGTTGGGGTTGGGTTGGCATTAGGGTTTGTGGTTGAGTTGGTGTTGGTGTTGGTGTTGGTGTTGGGTTGGGGTTGAATTGGGGTTGGTGTTCGTGTTGGGTTGGTGTTGGTGTTGGTGTTGGTGTTGGGTTGGGGTTGGGTTGGTGTTGGGATTGGGGTTGGTGTTGGGTTAGGGTTGCGTTGGGGTTATGGTTGGGTTGGGGTTGGGGTTGGGTTGGGATTCGGGTTGGGTTGGGGTTGGGGTTGGGTTGGGTTGGGTTGGTGTTGGGATTGGGGTTGGTGTTGGGTTAGGGTTGCGTTGGGGTTATGGTTGGTTGGGTTGGGGTTGGGTTGGGATTCGGGTTGGGTTGGGGTTGGGGTTGGGTTGGGTTGGGTTGGGTTGGGGTTGGAGTTGGGGTTGGAGTTGGGGTTGGAGTTGGGGTTGGGTTGGGGTTGGAGTCAGGAATGGGTTGTTGGGTTGGAGTTGGGGTTGGGTTGGCATTAGGGTTGGGTTGGGGTTAGGTTGGGTTGGGGTTGGAATTGGGGTTAGGGTTGGGTTGGGTTGGGTTGGATTGGGTTGGGGTTGGGTTGAGGTTGGGGTTGGGTTGAGGTTGGGGTTGGGTTGGGGTTGGGGTTGGGTTGGGGTTGAGATTGGGGTTGAGATGGGGTTGGGGTTGGGTTGAGGTTGGGGTTGGGGTTGGGTTGAGGTTGAGGTTGGGTTGGGGTTGGGGTTGGGTTGGGGTTGAGATTGGGGTTGAGATGGGGTTGGGGTTGGGTTGGGGTTGGGGTTGGGGTTGGGGTTGGGTCTGGGTTGCGTTGGGGTTGGTGTTGGAGTTGGGGTTGGGGTTGGGGTTGGAGTTGGGTTGGTGTTGGGGTTTGGGTTGGGGTTGGGGTTGGGGTTGGGGTTGGGTTGTCGGTTGGGGTTGTCGTTGGGGTTGGGTCTGGATTGGGTTGGGGTTGGGGTTGGGGTTGGGTTGGGTTGGGGTTGCGGTTGAGATGGGGTTGGGGTTGGGTTGGGGTTCAGGTTGGGATTGGGGTTGGAGTTGGGATGGTGTTGGGGTTGGTGTTGGGGTTGGGGTTGGGGTTGGGGTTAGGTTTAGGGTTAGGGTTAGGGTTGGGGTTGGGTTGGCATTAGGGTTGGGTTGGAGTTGGGGTTGGGTTGGGGTTGGAATTGGGGTTAGGGTTGGGTTGGGTTGGATTGGGTTGGGGTTGGGTTGAGGTTGGGGTTGGGTTGAGATGGGGTTGGGGTTGGGTTGGGGTTGGGGTTGGGGTTGGAGTTGGGGTTGGGGTTGGGTTGGGTTGGGTTGGGTTGGGGTTGGGTTGGGGTTGGGGTTAGGATTGGGGCTCGGTTGGGGTTGGGGTTGGGGTTTGGGTTGGGGTTGGGGTTCGGGTTGGGGTTGGGGATTGGGGTTGGGTTGGTGTTGGGGTTTGGGTTGGGGTTGGGGTTGGGTTGTGGTTGGGGTTGTCATTGGGGTTGGGTCTGGATTGGGTTGGGGTTGGGGTTGGGGTTGGGGTTGGGTTGGGTTGGGGTTGCAGTTGAGATGGGGTTGGGGTTGGGTTGGGGTTCAGGTTGGGGTTGGGGTTAGGATTGGGGTTGGGGTTGGGGTTGGGTCTGGATTGGGTTGGGGTTGGGGTTGGGTTGGGGTTGGGGTTGAGATGGGGTTAGAGTTGGGTTGGGGTTGGGGTTGGGGTTGGGGTTAGGGTTGGGGTTGGGGTTGGGGTTGAGGTTGGATCTGGATTGGGGTTGGGGTTGGGTTGGGGTTGGGTTGGGGTTAGGGTTGGGGCTCGGTTGGGGTTGGGGTTGGGGTTCGGGTTTGGGTAGGGGTTTGGGTTTGGGTTGGGGTTGGGGTTGGGTTGTGGTTGGGTTGTGGTTGGAGTTGGGATTGGTGTTGGGGTTGGGGTTGGTGTTGATGTTGGTGTTGGGGTTAGGGTTAGGGTTAGAGTTAGAGTTAGGGTTAGGGTTAGGGTTGGGTTTGGGATTAGGGTTAGGGTTGGGGTTGGGGTTGGGGTTGGGGTTGGGGTTGGGGTTGGGGTTGGGATTGGGTTGGGATTGGGGTTGGGTTGGGTTGGGGTTTGGGTTGGGTTTAGGGCTGCCAAGCCTTACACACAAGATTAAAAGGAACCCAATACACAAGACTGAGGATGGCAGAAGAGATTCTGCCGAAATGTCATTATAATAAAAGCACAAATACTAAGACATGGGAAAATATCCAAAGAAACCTAAATACCATACATTTAAATACCCTTGAAAACATAAGAAAACATATATAATCATAATCATAATCATAAATATTTATTTGTATACTGCTCCTCTCCCGAAGGACTCATAGGGTGCACAGCAATACAATTAAAACAATAAATAAATGAAAAGTTAAAACTAAATTAAACTAAAGGCCCTGGCTGAAAACAATTAAAGCCCCTCCCTAAAAACCTAAAATTTAATATAAAAATTAAAACACACAAATCTAAAATCAAGCCGGCCTGGTCAAAGAGTCAGGTTTTCAAGGCACGCCTGAAGGTCCCCAGGTCCGTGGCTATACGTAACTCCGGAGGCAATATATTCCAGAGGGCAGACGCCCCCACAGAGAAGGCCCTATTCCTCGGGGTCACCAGCCAGCACATAGATGCCGACGGGACCCGCAGGAGACCCTCCCTGTGGGAGTGCACCAGACGGTGAGAGGAAAATGGCAGAATATGTGTATGTATGCAGAATATATGTATATACACACACACACATATAAACATATATACACATACACATACAAAGGCTCAGTATATATTCTTTTTCTTACTATCTCAGTGGTAGTCATGGGGGGAAGGGTTTCAGGCTTGACACATTCCTAATTGGGGAGGAGTGGAGATAAAGAGAGTTGTTTTGGCTGGTGGTTCTTCTTCCTGTGGGAAACGAGCTGTCCTTGCTTGGGCCCCTTGAGGTGGAAATTTATGACATCAAGACACTTTGAATTACTTCTATTAGAGAATGTGACTTTTGGGGGTTGTTTCTAACTTGTAATATTTTGGGGTAATTCCAGGTTATTTCAGATCTGGAATTACCATGGACTTTGCCAATTTGTTGTTTTCCTAAATGAAATAAATCATTTTTGAAGATGGACTTTGTATTTTTCTTTTTAAATGGATTTCATCGCTTGGAAACCTGACATTATAGATGTTTTACAGCTGCTCAAGGGGCTTCAGGGGGTAATCAGTTGCTGGATTGACCCCCTTCTACCCACTGAAGAGGGGAGCCCCTTCTGAAGATGCCCAGCCACCTCTTAGGCAGAAACTTTTGTGTGGGTCCAATGGAGAGAAATCCCTACCAAGGAGTGGGGCCCCACTCTTCATAACAAACACATGCATTTTTTGCCAAACTTTTCACTTTTAATTAATTGCGCGTTTCAATTGCCTTGGATGGGCAGAAACAGGCTTCAGCTCAACCCTTCCAAGACTGAGTGGCTGTGGTTTCCGGCGCCCCGATATAGTCAGCTGACTCTGTCGCTGGCTATTGGGGGAGAGATCTTGACCCCCACAGAGAGGGCTCACAATTTGGGTGTCCTCCTGGATGCACGGCTGTCTTTAGAAGATCACATTACAGCCGTCTCCAGGGGGGCTTTTTATCAGGTTCGCCTGATTCGCCAGTTGTGGCCTTTTCTGGATCGGGACGCTCACACACGGTCACTCATGCCGTCGTCACCTCCCGCCTGGACTACTGTAACGCTCTCTACATGGGGCTCCGTGAGGGGAGCACCTGGAGGCTTCAACTGTGCAAAATGCGGCCGCGCAGGTGTTTATGGGGGCATCAAGAAACTCCCATGTGACGCCTCTCCTGTGCGAGCTGCATTGGTTGCCAGTGATCTTCTGGGTTTGCTTTAAGGTTCTGGTTTTGACCTTTAAAGCAATCCATGGCATCGGACCAGGCTATCTGCCAGACCGCGTTTTGCCGGTAGTCTCCCACCAACCTGTGCACTCCCACAGAGAGGGCCTCCTTCAGGTCCCGACGGCATCTATGTGCCACCTGGTGACCCCAAGGAATAGGACCTTCTCTGTGGGGGCACCCACCCTCTGGAATGGGCTGCCTCCTGAGCTACGTAACAACATCGACCTGAGAGCATTCAGACGTGCGCTGAAAACTTGACTCTTTGAGCAGGCCGGCCTGGGCTGATTTTAAATGGGAGTTTTGAAGTGTAATTTTAGAATTTGGGTTTTAAATTTTGGGGTTTTAAATTCGGGGTTTTTATTGTTAATTTGAGATCATCCGTGGCTTTGGGGTAGAGTTCCATCAGTATGCTGATGATACTCAGCTGTACATCTCTACCCTGGGCCACCCCGATGAAGCCATCGAAGTGATGACCCGGTGCCTGGAGGCCGTGCGGAGTTGAATGGGTCTTAACAGGCTTCAGCTCAACCCATCTAAGACTGAGTGGCTGTGCTTCCCAGCGCGGTACAGCCAGCTGGTTCCATCGCTGGCTGTGGAGGGGGAAACTCTTGCCCCCACAGAGAGGGCTCGCAATCTGGGTGTCCTCCTGGATGTACGGCTGTCATTGGAGGACCATGTGGTGGCCCTCACCAAGGGGGGCTTTTGGTCAGGTCTGAAGAATCTACCAGTTGCGGCCCTTTCTGGATTGGGGTGCGCTTCGCACGGTCACCTCCGCCCTGGTGACCTCCCGCCTAGACTATGCCAATGCTCTCTACATGGGGCTGCCTTTGAAGAGCATCCGGAGGCTCCAGCTGGTGCAGTATGCAGCCGCACGGGTGATGTTGGGGGCTCCTCGGGGCTCCCATGTTACACCATTTTTGCGCGAGCGGCATTGGCTCCCGGTGGCCGTCCGGGTGCGCTTCAAGGTCTTAGTTATCATCTTTAAAGCACTCCATGGCTCGGGACCAGGATATTTGCGAGACCGCCTCCTGCCATTATCGGCCTCCCGCTGACCGATACGCTCCCATAGAGTTGGCCTCCTCGGGGTGCCGCCGGCTGGACGGCTGGCGACCCCGAGGATGTGGGCCTTCTCATTGGGGGCACCCTCTCTCTGGAATGAATTACCCCCGGAGATGACCACCATCCCTGATCTCCTGACCTTCCGTCATGCGTTGAAAACTCATTTATTTCAGCAAGCCGGTCTGGCCTAGGGGTTTTTAAAATTTTAATTTGGTTTTAATTTTTCTCAATTCCCGTGTTTTAATCTTTGTAAGCCAACATATTTAATTCTCTTAATTTTTAAATATTGTATGTGTTTATATGTGCTTTTATTCTGGCTGTTCACTGCCCTGAGTCCCTTTGGGAGAGGGGGCGGAATATAAGTCTAAATAAATAAATAAAATAAATAAATAAATTTATTGGGGTTGGGCATAAATTTTACTGGCAGCCTTAAGATTTAATCTTCTTTTAACTTTTGTAAAGTGGAATAGTTTATAGTTGGCTGTACACCGCCCTGAGTCCATCGGGAGAAGGGCGGTATATAAATGTGTAAATAAATAAATAAATAAATAAATAAATAAAGCTTGACTTTTTGCTAATGGAGTTCAGCAGACATGTAAGGTGGGATTAAAGAGGAAGAAAAAGGAATTTCAGGGAGAGGATTCTGGAGGGTCAAATCAGGAAGCGGTCAAAGCAGGGGTGGAATTATACGGGTTTGGCCCAGTTTGGCCAAACCGGTTGCTCCAAAGGTCAGCTGAGAGGGAACTGGTTCGTTCCGACATTCTTCTGTTTGGACCACCTGCCCACCTGGGCTCTAGGCTGTCCTTTATTCCCTGCTTTTTCAACCTCAGCTGCTTTGCGTGGCACAGCTGATTGCAGCGCACACCGTGTGTTGCACGCAGGGCTTGCACGAGAAGATGATTTTCCAATGCTGCGCACGATCACCAAACCGGTTCTTACACACCGGTTGAATCCCACCCCTGGCTCAAAGGGAAGAAGGTTGTCTTCTCCAGACACCAGAGACCCTGTTCAAACTCACCATTTAGGGAGAAAGTCACAACCAACAAGCCCAGGCTCACCAAGAGGAATGGCCCCATGGTCTTCCTTCCTTCACTGCAGAGACAATAAAAGAGGGGAGACATTAAAAGGGGAGGCAGCCCATTGGGAAGCTCCCTCCCTCCCAAGGAAGAGGGACCCCACATTCAACCCAGGACTGAGCTTGGAATCAGTTGTTCAGCTGGGCCCTGGTCTTCCTTCCTTGGTCATGTGACAGCCTTGGTGCTTCAAAGACCCAGCAAGAACTTACCAAATTTGCAGATGATACTAAGCTGGCAGGAATAGCCAACACCCAAGAAGATAGGCTGAAGATCCAGATGGATCTTGACAGACTTGAACGCTGGGCCATATCTAACAAAATGAAATTCAACGTAGAGAAAAGTAAAGTCCTACACTTAGACAAGAAAAACCCAAAGGACACATATACACTGGGTGAAACAAGGCTCAATAGCAGGAATTGGGGAAGGGATCTTGGAGTCTTAGTGGACAACCAGCTAAATAGGTGCCAGCAGCAGCAGCCAAAAGAGCCAATCCAATCCTAAATTGCATTAACAGAGGGATACAATCGAGATCAAGGGAGGTACTAATACCACTCTATAAAACCTTACTAAGGCCACACCTAGAGTATTGCATCCAGTTTTGGTCACCACACTATAAAAAAGATGTTGAGTCTCTAGAAAAAGTGCAGAGAAGAGCAACCAGGATGATTAGAGGGACTGAGGGCTCAAACATACGATGAACAGTTGCAGGAATTGGGCCTGGCTGGTCCAGGGAAGAGAAGGACCAGGGAAGACAGGAGAGCAGTGCTCCAAAATGAAAGAGATCCCTTCAGAGGAAGGGAGATGCAGAGGGATCTCCTGCAGGGTCTCACCTGTCAGGTGCCTGCGGGTGTGAGAGTCACACTCACCTGTCCACAGATAGCAAGTCTTCTCAGTGGCAGCTCAAGGTTTTTCCCTCCTGCAAAGGGAACAGAGACATTTATAGGCAAGTCATGGGGGTGGATTTCTTTAGGGAGGGCGGGGGGCGTGGAGGGAGAGAAGGAAATTGCATGAGAAGGAAATTTTTGGTCTAACCACCAGGAGGTGGCAGAAAATAATCCAGCAAGATTTACATTCTTGAAGGACTGAAAATCCTACTAAGTGTAAAATGGTCCCTGAGGTCATCCACTCTAGTCCCTGCTCAACTCCCTGGACCCATAGCTAACTCACCTCCTCTCCCCCCTCCAAACCTCCTTTGGATGCTGTGGGGTTGTTGTTGACAGGTCAACTTTCTCTTTTCGTGCGCCAGATATTTCTAATTTTGGCACCTGGAGGGATGAACAGCCTCCCAGCATCCCCCTAAAGGAGGCCTTCGTTGCATTCCCACAAGAGGCCAAGACCTCAACCCAGGTTAGGAAGGCGGATTTTGCTGTGCCTGGCTTCCTCTACACAACACATTTGAGCCCCTGAGTCGCTAAGCGAGAGTTGGGATTTGCATGAACTCAGCGCAAAGTTTTTCTCTGAGGGATCAACATGTCCTGCGAATCTCGTCGAGATTTTGCTGGTGTGGAGAGGCTGCGAAGGATCCCCTGGCAGGATTCCTCCCTTCATGGGGAGCCACTCCTGTTATTAATTTATTTCTCCCGTTCTTTCCAGTGTCCAATGTTTCAAGGGATCAGATCTTATCCCCGGGGCATTTTCTCCTCACAGTTCAATGAAATCTGCACCAGGGGTGGGCTTCAAAAATTTTAGCAAGGGGTTCTCTGCCCGGTTGCTGGGGGGCATGGCCATGGGCGGGGGGCGTGGCCTAGTCAGCCTTCTGCACCATGGTGGGGGGGCATTTTTGCCCTCCCCGGGCTGGGGAGGCTTTCCTTGAGCCTCTGGATGGGCAAAAACAGCCTCCCAGACTCCGGAGGGTCTCTGGAAGCCAGAAACGGGCCCTTTTCTGACCTCCTAAACTTCTGGGAGGGCCGTTTTTTGCCCTCCCTGAACTTCTGTGCATGCCCTGCACTTACCTGCATCCAAAACGGGCCGCATAGGGACTCCTGGGAGGGGAGGGGTGGGTGGGAGTTCGGGGTTTTCCGAACTGCACTGAATCTTAGCTAGGGGATCTTCTGAACTCCTGCGGATTCCCAGAAGCCTAGCCCTGGTCTGCACCCACGGGAAACCTCCCCGTCGTAGCTACCCTGGGGCCCAATTAAACTCTAATGACAACCAGGTGCCGTTACTTTGGAGTTTGGGGCCACCTAACAAGGATCCCCCCAAAGTCCCAGAGCAGCAGTTGAGCTACAATGGTTGGCAAGCTCAGCGTTAACGATGGAACAAGGGAGCCCCACGAAGCATTGTGACATCCAGGGCCATGAGCCAAAAGTGGTCTTCTCCCTTTGAAAAGAACACCAGGAAGGACAAGTGGAGAAGGAACAAGGAAGCGAAACCTTGAAGCGATCCAAGGCTGCCTTGGATCAAGTGTCCTGTGTGGGAATTATCACCTCAAAAGTCTTCTCATCCCATACTGCAAAATTTTCTATATAAAAATACATTATATTTATGCACGCACGTATAAGCTTTTATAAGCTTTTTCTTATCCAATAATATATAGAAAGAAACAGTTAGATATGGTGAGATATGGAATGAAAAGGGTGAACTTAAATCTATGCAAGTGTACGAAGAACAAGGTGTAAAAATGAACTGGTTTTCATACTTGCAAATACAATCTAGGTTTGATAAAGATTATAAAACAGAAGGTATTTATGATAAGTTGACTGATTTAGATACAATTTTGATGGGTACTGATGAAAAGGTAATTAAAAAACTTTATGGACATTTATTAGAATTTAAACTGGAGGAGGAACAAGTTAAAGAAACGATGATTGTTTGGGGGAAAAATTTTGGATACGGGATTGATTTAGAAAAATGGCAAACATTGTGGTCTCAAAATTATAAAATGACAATGTCAACTGCATATAAAGAAAATTTGTATAAGATGTTTTACAGGTGGCATTAACCCCCGTCGAGACTTGCGAGAATGTTTAAGAATAAATCGGATAAATGTTGTTAATGTCATCAGATACCCGGTTCATATTACCATATGTGGTGGACATGTTTGGACGCAAAGAAATATTGGACTGAAATCCACACATGGCTGGAAAAAACGATAAAACAACATATAGACTTTAAACCAGAGATCTTTTTATTAGGAATCATACCGGAAACATACAACAAAGAGCTGAAATATTTGATTGTAAATGTTTTAACAGCGGCTACAATTATATTTGCGAAGAATTGGAAAAATGATAAAATACCTATGCAGGAGGAAGTTATTTAAAAAGTTATGGACTGTGCTGAAATGAATAAATTGACATTTGAAATCAGAGACCAAGAAGATGAGCAATTTTATATGATATGGGATTTGTTTTATCAATGGTTGGATAAAAAGACATGGTAAGGTAATAGAATAGATAATTTTGTTATAGAAGCTTAATAGATTGATATAAAACATAATGTAGACATATATAACCATTGAATGAAAGCATACTTTAAAATAAAATTTGGGATATCTCGTATAAAATGATGGAATAAATAGTTTAGTCATGGATGATTAACAATTGATAAATATATAAGCATACGTTAGTTTGACAATGTGAGATTGATATAAACTGTGAGCAGCGACTATGAAAGGATTGCACAAAAGATTGGAAACCAACTGACACACTGTGTGTGGATATAAAATGGAAGATGTTTTTATGTATTGTTTGTCTATGTTCTTCTTAAAAAATAAAAACTTTTTTAAAAAAAGAAGAAGCTGCTTCAAGGTCACCCAAGTGGTTGAACTAAGCATAAGGAAAACTGGATCTCATTAAACTGGACATACCCAGTTCCTGCAACCCTTCTTCACATTTTAGCCAGAGGTGGTATTCAACCGGTTTGCAGCGGTTTGTACAAACCGGTAGGGGTGATTTGGCCTGGGTCGCTGAACAGGTGGTAACCCCTGGCTGGCCATGCCCTGGACCTGGTCGCCCGGTCACTCACTTGCCCCGGTCTCTCTCTTAGCTTTCCCTACCATGTGGTGGCCATGGCACAACTCGGGCGCAGCAGTCCCGGGAAAACCGCCCACCTGCCCGCCCTCCTGGAGCACGCTTTCTTCCTTCTCCTGGCAGATGCGCCTCTTCCAGCCCGGCCAGGCCCAGCCAGCCAGCAGGTGGGTGAGTGAATTTCCTGGGGCTTCTTGCCCCCCTTGTCGCAAGATGCCTGCAACGTGCCTTTTTGGTGAGACTGCAGTCTAATCCCATCGAAAAACCACGCCCTGTTCTATGTGCCAGGCCTGGCAAGTCCGAGCAGCTGGCCCATAGAACAGGGCAGCGCCAGACCGTTGGAGAAGCAGAGCAAAGCCAGAAATCAGTCATTTAGCCTGCAACTGCCGCGTGTTCCCCAGCCCCACCGAAAAAAGCACAACTTGTGCCGGCCCATTGGAAAAGCGGAGCGGCAGCTACAGGGTTCTCACACCAAAAAAGGGGCGGCAACTCTTTTTCGGTCTCCAGCTGCCACTTTTGCAATGCCAGAAGCCTCCCCAACCATCCGGCTGCTCTCCTCCTCCTCAGCCATACAGAACAAAGAGGCAGAGAAGGAAAGCAGGCAGACTCGGCAGGCAATCGCGATCTTTAGCTGGCCTTCTCTTTGTCAGCCCAAGGGCGGAGGAGGGAGGGGAAGGTATGTAGGAAATCTCCCTGTCTCTTCAGCATCGGTCATGTGACTGAGTGGGTGTGGCCAACTTGACATAACTCGCAGCAAGATGCCACATCACCCTGCCGAGTTGGCCATGCCCACCAAGTCACATGACCACCAAGCCATGACCACCACACAAGCCACGCCCACAGAACTGGTAATGAAAAAATGTGACCCCCATCACAGGCTTTAGCCTCCAGGTCCCCTAATCATCCTTCTTGCTCTCCTCCTCACTCTTTCTAAAGTCTCTTCGGACTTGACTCTCTGACTGTGCTTTGGGTGTCAGAACTCTGGACTTGTGGGCATTGCTACTTCCCTCTTTGCCACGTGGGCCTGCTAGGACTTAACGGATTATTGATAATCAGAGTTGGAAGGGACCTTGTAGGTCATCTAGTCCAACCCCTGCCCAAGCAGGAGAACCTACACCATTTCTGACAAATGGCAGTCCAATCTCTTCTTGAAAGTCTCAAGGATGAAGCTCCCATAACTTCCGAGGGCAACTTTTGTTCCATGGGTTGATTGTTCTCAGTGTCAGAAAGTTTCTCCTTATTTCCAGGTTGAATCTCTCCTTGTTCAGTTTCCATCCATTATTCCTTCTCTGGCCTTTGGGTGCTTTAGAAAATAGCTTGACCCCCTTTCTCCTCTCCGTGGCAGCCCCTCAAATATTGGAAGGCTGCTCTCCTGTCTCCCCTGGTCCTTCTCTTCCCTAGACTAGCCAAGCCCAGTTCCAGCAACCGTTCGTTGTATGTTTTAGCCTCCAGTCCCCTCATCATCCTGGTTGCTCTTCTCTGTACTTTTTCTAGAGTCTCAGCATCTTTTTTTATAGTGTGGTGACCAAAACTGGGTGCAGGACTCTATGTGTGGCCTTACTAAGGCTTTATAGAGTGGTATTAGTACTTCTCTTGATCTTGATTGTATCCGTTAATGCAATTTAGGATTGGATTGGCTCTTTTGGCTGCTACTGCTGGCTCCTATTTAGCTGATTGTCCCCTAAGACTCCAAGATCCCTCCCCCAGTAACTGCTATTGAGCCTGGTTTCACCCAGTGTATATGTGTCCTTTGGGTTTTTCTTGCCTAAGTGTAGAACTTCCCTTTTCTCTACATTGAATTTCATTTTGTTAGATATGGCCCAGGGTTCGAGTCTGTCGAGATCCATCTGGATCTTGAGCCTATCTTCTTGGGTGTTAGTTGATGGAGCTTGGAGAATCCAGACAGAGGGAAAACTAAGGCTTGGGTGAAGTTCACCGGCACCATTGGTGGGTCGTTTGACCCTGGGATAAGTGTTAAATAAGCTGACCCTACTCCGCGTGGCCAGAGTGACTTGGATCAGAACATGAGGTGGACATGCAAGAAAGCATTGTAGCATCAATGGTTGTTTCTTTGGCGTCACCCTGTTCCTACTGCCACATCACTGGCATCTGCTTGGATGACGAAGGGTTGTTCGGGGTCAAGATGCTTCAGCCCTGATTCTTTTGCAAACAGTTCTTCCAGTGTTTCAAATGCCTTTGGGCAGGTTATGTCCCACTGTAGGGGTTGTCCTGGGCGGGGTTTCGTTCCTGGGCTCCCTGTCTTTAGGAGGTCTGCAACGGGTTTGGCAATCTTCGCAAAGGAGGGGATGAGTTCTTTGTAGGAGTTTGCGAACCCCAAGAAGCTTTGTAGCTGCCTGTGGGTGGGAGGGAGCTGCCAGCCTAAGTTGGCTTTGTTGTGGTTTGCTGGCAGCCGTTGCAGCCGGCAGTAGAATTGTACAGTGGGGAAGAACCACTCCAGGAGTCTGGGGAGGCTCTGAATAGAAGAGAAGAGTAGAGTAGGGTAGAGAAGAGAAGAGAAGAGAAGGGAAGGGAAGGGAAGGGAAGGGAAGGGAAGGGAAGAGAAGAGAAGAGAAGAGAAGAGAAGAGAAGAGAAGAGAAGAGAAGAGAAGAGAAGAGAAGAGAAGAGAAGAGAAGAGAAGAGAAGAGAAGAGAAGAGAAGAGGAGCAGAGTAAAGTAGAGTAGAGTAGAGCAGAATAGAGTAGAATAGAATAGAATAGAGTAGAATAGAATAGAATACTTTTATTGGCCAAGTGTGATTGGACATACAAGGAATTTGTCTTGGTGTCAATACTCTGAAGACTCTGCAGAATGAAGGAGGCCAGTCATGCTAGATAGATTTTTATTTGACCTTCTGGCCCAACAGGAAGAGCAAAATCAGATCCAAGATACAGAAAGCATCCATGTCTATGAAGTGATGGGATGCAGAGCTGAGATTTTGGCAGGTGGGAGGGGGGCTTTCCTTGCCTCTCCATGCTTCACCAGGTGCTTCCCTCACCCTGTGGCTGGAACTTGCAGACGAAATAACGCCTGAACCCGCAACTCTGATCGTTCCATCTGAGGTACCCTGGGTAGCAAAAGAGACATTTCTGATCACCCAGCCAGTTTCCCTGCCTAAGGTGAGCCTGTTACTCACCGTCTGTTGGGGATTGGCCCAACGTCCTCCCGCCAGCTTTCGTGGCTAAGGTGGGACTGGAACTCACCGTCTCCCCCTTTTCTAATCTGGTGCCTTAACCACTAGACCATATTGAGGCTGCTCTGGTGGTTTATTATTGGACTGAACCTGCATTAATATTTCTGTTCTATATAAGTAAGTGGCTGAGATTTATCTCATTGCAGTGAGGTAGACCTTTGACAATAGCAATAGCGCCTAGACTTATATACTGCTTTATAGTGTTTTACAGCCCACTCTAAGCAGTTTACAGAGCCAGTATATTGCCCCCAACAATCTGGGTCCTCATTTTACCGACCTCGGAAGGGCGGAAGGCTGAGTCAACCTTGAGCCTGATGAGATTTGAAGTGCCGAATAGCAGTCAGCCGGTGGTCAGCAGAAAGAGCCTGCAGTACTGCACTCTGACCACCATGCCACCATGGTTCAATAATAATTTAATATATTAAATTATTAAATTAATATATTAAAGCAAGGAAAATGACCACGCAAAGCCAGATGTCCTGTGACAATGATGGGCCAAGGAAGGAGGTTAAGATGGAGATTGTTTGCTTAATTAGGAATAATTCTGAGTATTACAGGCCCTGTAATTATTTGGATATACAGTTTGAGGGTTCGAAGAAACCGTGGCTTTCACTTTTAATGGCGTGCCCCATGGACGTTTTGTCTTCCCTTGTCTGTACAGAGAGTAGGACTGTGGCAGCTCAGAGATTCAGGAGGTCGACAAAGGCCATTGGGGGCCAAGGGTTAAGGTACCAAGAAGGATCCTCCTCAGGGGTGGGATTCTACCGGTCCAGCCCGGTTCGGAAAAACCGGTATCTCCGAATATCAGCTGGGAGGGAACTAGTTCGGTTTGCTCCGACGATCAGCTGTTGAGCCCACCCACCCCCTGCTCGGCTTTATATCCTGTTTTTCAAGCTGAGTGGATTGCTACGCATCAGCTATTTAACACACAGGGATTGATGGAGAAGGTCAGTAGCAAATGCTCTGCGCACGCTCACCAAACTGGTTGCTACATTGGTTGAATTGTACCCCTGGTCCCCCTTATTGTGGGAAGCACATCTTCAGCTCCCTCCCCTTCATCTGGGCTTACCTGACAAGCTCCACAGTTCGACGCAGTACTCGTTCCATAAAAGGTTATTGGGTTCTCCTAGTTTCCAGGATTTGTAGCGGAAACTGGAGCCATCACTCCAGTACCAGATGCGTTGCTAGAATGACAGAGAAGCCATATTAGCCAACTGAGGAAGGGGCTCTGGCTGTGAGGGCCCAGAAGCTTAGAGAGAAAAGTTGGTAAGTTTCAAGGGAAAGACCCTCTTCCTCCCCATCTCTTTTTCTCCCTCCTCTACCTCTGTCTTCCCTCTTTCTCTCCCTCCTCTCTCCCTCCTTCTCTCTCCCCCTTTCTCCCCCTCCTCTTTTTCTTCCTCCTCTCTCTTTTCCCTCATTCTCTCCCTCTTCTCTCTCCCCCTCTTTTCTCCTCCTCTCTCTTTTCCCTCATTCTCTCCCTTCTCTCTCTCTCCCGCTCTCTGTCTCCCCTCTTTCTCTCCTACCTCTTTCTCTCGCCTTCTTCTCTCTCACCCTCTTACGATCCCTCCTTTCTCTCCCTGTCTCTTTCCCATCTTTCTCTCTAACTCCCCCTATCCCTCTAATCAATCTCAGTTGACCTGGAACAGCTAAGCAGGGTTGAACTTGGTGAATACTTGGAGAAGTGACAATCAGGAGACCCAGGGATAAGGCCACTGCAGAAGAAAACTACCAGGAGGTGTCCATGAAGTCACCACTTGGTGACAGCTCCTGATGATACTGATTGATGTCAGAAAGATAATTAGGGTTAAAGTCAATGAGTCTTTGGGTGGGAGACCACCAGCAAAACCCCAGGGCTGTTGGGAATTGGGACACTTAAGAATGGAAAAGCATCCTAGATTTAGTTAGTTAGTTAGTAAAGTTAAGGTGGTGGGGCAGACTAGTCCTCTGTTTTTATCAGGGGTGGGATGCAAATATTTTTACTACTGGTTCTGTGGACATGGCTAGGTGGGAGGGGCTAGGTGGGCGTGGCCGTTTGACTGGGTGGTCATGGCCTTTTCTTTTTTTGCAGTACACACTGACCCCCAGGCTCCCTTTTTTTGCCTCCTGGGCCTCAGGGAAGCCTCCTGGGTAAAGCAGTAAGACAGCAAGGGGGATCCCAGCACAGCTGATTGTCGGAACAGCTGATCGTTGGGAGGGAAAAGGAAAAGGGAAAAAAATAATATTGGTTCGGCTGATCAAATACCACCACAGATTTCTATTCACAAAGTCGCCAGGAGCTGAGCTCAACTCCAGGGAAACTCCCCTTCTTCCTATAGGATCAAGCATTTTTCAAGAACTGAAAATGCAACAGAGCAGAAGATGGGAACCTGCTGGAAACAGAAAGGAGGAATTTCTGCATAAAATAGAAAAGGGGGGCAGGAAGAACAGCCCTCCCAGGCCAATCTCTGCAGTCCCTGACTTGATGGCCCACCAGAGTTTCAACCAGGTTTAGAGACCACCCAAGGGGCCCTCAAGAGGAAAGGAGGTCCTGGTGCTGAGATGGGGGCTAGGGCAGGATCCGTCCCTCTGGGGCTTTAAAGACAGCACTCAGTTCTTCAACAGGGCAGGAAGGATTTGGTAAGAGGGGAGAGAGAGAGTCCAGATGGGACTAAATGGTTTTTTTCTATGGCGTTATTCAGTGGTGGGCTTCAAATAATTTAACAACCGGTTCTCTACCCGGTTGCTGGGTGGGCGTGGCCATGGTGGGCGTGGCCTAGTCAGCCTCCTGCACCATCCTTGGAGCAAACACGGGCTGTGGAGGGATCGTTTTCAACCTCCCTGGGCTCCGGAGGTTCTCTGGAGGCTGGAAATAGGCCCCTTTTCACCCTCCCGGGGCCCCTGGGAGGCCTGTTTTCCACCTCCTGGGCTCCACACGCCCCCTGTACTTACCTGGGATCCAAAACAGGCCACATGGGGACTCCTGGGGGAGGCAGAGTGAGGTGGGGTCAGCCCGTCATCGGAACTACCGGTACGCCGAACCGTGTGTAAAACTAACATCCGGTTCTTGCAAACCGGCGCAAACCGGCTGAATCCCACCCCTGGTGTTATCCAAGGCAAGGACATTCCACAGAGAGATCTGTGACTCCCATTGGAGGGCTGAGTAGTAAAGCCCATCAGAAACATAGAAAGATAAACCGATAAAGATTAACATCGGCAAGGACTTACTTTCCATGGATCACTCAGTCCGATCCAGACATTGGTAAGGAAGACATTGTGGGAGACCAAATTGGCCACATACACTGACTCGGCCCAGCTGTGGATGGAGGCGAGGTGGCTGCCTTCCTCCTGCTGCCTGCAGGATACCTGGGAGAGAAAGAACCTCGTTCAACAGAGAAGGAGGGTCTTGTCTCTGCTTGTGCATTTGTGCATGTGAGAAAAGCTAGGAAGCCAAAAGGCTGTGAGTTCTAATTCCGCCTTAGGCAAGAAAACCAGCTGGGCAACTTTGGGCCACTCCCTCCCTCTCAGCACAGTCCAGCCCACCCGATTGTTGTTGTGTGGAAAATGGAAGGTGGAGGAAGGACTAGTGTGTGTGTTGGCCATCTGGAGTTATTTGTAAAAATAATATAATATACGTGGGAGAAAACTGAAAAAATAAACCACATTAAGGAGAGGCATTGATGGAGATGGATGGCAGGAGTGAACAAGCCAGGAAAGTTGCAAATCCCTGCCCTTCATCGGCCCCACAGGCTACCCATAAGGCTGCTGCCATCTGCCCATCTTAGGCCCAGAGGCAGGGGAGGAGTTGGCAGCCAGGGGCAGCAAACGCTTTCCTGGCACCGTTTCCTCCTGGCTCAAAGAGTGGAGAAAGGAACTTTAACTGGACTCAGAGAAACAACCCATAGAATCATAGAATCTCGGTTGCTCTCTTTCTTCTTTGGAAGAGATTGTGAAGACCAGACTCCTCTCGAGAGCACAAGAAATCTCCACAGACTGTTCTCATCTTGGTCATTCGTATTTCGAATTGTTACCCTCAGGGAGACGTTATAGCTGTCTTAAAATGAGGACTAATAGACTGAGAAACAGTTTCTTTTCCAAGGCAGTAATTGTCTTGAATCAAACAGTACATTTCTGATTTAGCTCTATGTTTAAAGTGGCATTTTTAACCATCAAACTTAATATATCTTTTAGACAGGTTTTAGACTAGGTTTTTAATTATTATTATTATTATTACTTTAATTATTTTACTTTTTAAATACTGTGTAGTGTGATTGTGATGTGGTGTTTGGGGCACTGTGCTGGAGTAGCTTTCAAATTTCATTGTATTTTGAATGCAACAACAATAAAGGTATTTTATTCTATTCTATTCTATTTAAGACTAACCTATAATCATACCCTTTTCATACACCCTCCTTCTCCTCCTCCTCCTTCTCCTTCTCCCTCCATTTCATCATCGCCAGCAGGGTCTTGGGGGCTTTGCAAGGCTCTGCTTTAGGCTTCTGATTTCTGCCTGGTCTACGAGATTCACAGGCACACAAACATTTCTAACCTCTGCATCACGCCAGTTCTTGAGTTTTTTGAAGACCTTGTAGCAATGCCCATTATAGAAGGACCAATCGAAGGGACACTGGGGATCGGCTCCAGTTCCTGTGTGGGAAAAGAGGAAACCCAAAGAAAAGATGGCCAGGGGAGGAGGAGGAGATGGAAGAGAATGTAGAAGAGGAGGAGGAGGAGTTGAAGGAGAAGGAAGAGGAGGAGGAAGAGGAGGAGGAGAAGGGTAAGGGAGGAGAAGGAGGAGAAGGAAGAAGAGGAAGAGGAGATGGAGGAGGAGGAAGAGGAGGAGGAAGAGGAGGAGGAGAAGGGTAAGGGAGGAGAAGGAGAAGGAGAAGGAAGAAGAGGAGGAGGAGATGGAGGAGAAGGAGGAGGAGGAAGAGGAAGAGAAGACAGCTGAGTCTGCAGAACATTCTTGACCATCTTTTTAAAAAAATATTTTTATTAAACAATTTTCCTCATTTTATAACACCATTTTCATTCTTTGCAAATTTTTGGTATCGGTATACGTATGCTTTACCTACATTTTAATTACATACATACATACATACAAACATACATACAACATATACACATACAAATATATATATACACACTCATAATATGTGTGTGTGTGTGTGTATACATACATACATACATACATATGTATGTATGTATGTATATGTATATGCAAGTCTTGGCGTGTTCAGGTCTTTTCCTGTGTAAGATTGAGACTATCTTGGCAACCTTTCGACAAGATCTCACTCGCCATCTTCAGGCTGGTGTTTTCGGCTTTGTGCTTGTGTGAGAATGGGGAAAGACCCGAATAGGCCAAGACCTGCATACCATGCACCCGTGAAAAATCCACGAAACAAATATTTATATAGTTTCTATATATATATATATGCATTTTTGTTTATATATATATAAATGTTGTCACACAAAGTATTACTATTCCCTTGCCTCAGCGAACAGGACAGAGCCAGGGTATGTGGGCAATTACACTGCCTCACCTGTAATATTTCCATGGTTCGAATCAAATAAGGGTATGGCTAGCTAAGAGAGCTAACTAGCTCGAAATAGATCTATCTCGTCTCCCTTCTTTATATTTATCGCTCAAAACTTTACAAAGTAAACAAAAGGCAATGAAAACAAATAGCTTTCTGTCAGTATGGTCTGGTGATGAGCCGGAAAAACGAAAAGAAAAGCAGTTGCTTTCTCCCTTAATTGGGGCTTAACGGGTGTTGTAACACAAAGTATATACATATATATACACACACCCATACACACATACACACACGCATGCACACACATGTGTGTCTGTGTGTGTTGTTCCACTGTAATATCTTTGTATCTACTATTTAACCAATTATACCACGCGTTCCAAATCAAAACATATTCGGTTTCTTTTCTTTCTATTGTCAACCCAGTTAGGTTTAGTCTTGGTTAAATTTCCCGGTGTGAGCCTGTCCACTTGCATTGGCCTATCATGCACTGAACAAAACCAGAAAAGAGCCTTCAAGAATCAAAGGAACCTTTGCAGAACTTGGGCCTCGAGTCCCCAACTGAGCCAATGTTGGTCTAGGGGGTTAGAGCAGCAGGCTGGAAAGCGGGAGATTTTGCCAACAGAGACATACGGTGGGATCTAAATTGCACCGCAAGCCAAACAGGAACAAAAGCAACTTCAGGAAGAGGATATTGAGGGGGGGGGCGACAAATCAGGAAGGGGTTCAAGGCAAGAGAGTTGACCCCTCTGGACGCAAGAGACCCTGCTCGAACTCACCGCTTAAGGAGAGGGCCACAACCAGCAAGCCAAGACTTAGAAAAATGAATCGCTCCATGGTCTTCCTTCCTTCCCTGCAGAGAGGAGCAAAGAGGGGAGATGAAGAAGGGGGAGGGGTCAAGGCCCTTGGGAGGGGCTCCTCAGGAAGGGGGACCCCCATCACCACTAGGCTCCAAGCCAGGAAGTTTTGGGCTCCCCAGCTGGCCCCCATTTCTCCCTCCTTGGTCACACAATGGCTTTAATGGGTTAGAGCAGAAGTCTCCAAACATGGCAACTTTAAGACTGGTGGACTTCAACTCCCAGAATTCCACACCTCAGCTGGCTGAGGAATTCCGGGAGTTGAAGTCCACCACTCTTAAAGTTGCCGAGTTTAGGGACCCCTGGGTTAGAGTATATCCTGAACTAGCATGTCTTGATTGGGGGGAGTTCCTAAGAAAGGGTCTCCCATGGGCCTCTCTCTGTTCCCCAGAGATCCCCCCAGAAAAGATCCCTTGGTCCTTGCCTCCCAGATCACCTGCTGAATCATAAGCATTGCCTGCAGCCCCCTGGAAGAGTTCCCTTCAGGTGGAGAGGCACAGCCACGGGCGTGGTCTGGTGCAGGGGCCTCACCTGTCAGGTGGGCACAGGTGGGAGGGCCGCACTCACCTGTCCTTTGGCCTTCACAGGTAGCAAGTCTGCTCAAGTCTGGCAATTCAAGGCTTTTCCTCCTATAAAGTGAAGGGAGGCATTTATAGGCAAGGCAGGGGGGTGGATTTCTGTTGGGGGGGCAGAGAAAGAGACATTTCTTTTCATGGGAGTTTTGGTCTAAGTGCCATGAAGTAGCTTGTTTGCACACACACACACACAAACCCTTAATCTCACGGGATTTCCATCTGCAATTTGAGGCCCTCCAGCCCAGCACCAGCAAAGTGCAGCAATCCAAAGGAAAGCCCCCGGATCCATGGCTGATTATAGCCCCCTCAAGGGCATCCAGACAAGGGGAGTCCCCGCCCCCCCTCTCATCTGCGTCTCAGGGCTTCTGCTGTCAGATTTGTGAGAGAGATTTCTCTAATTTTCCTTCAGGACCTGCAGGGATGAACAGCTCCCAGCATCCTCCCCAGGGAGGGCTTCGCTCCCTTCCCACAACAGGCCAAGACCTCAACCCGGGTTAAGAAAAGGGAATGGCTGCTTCATTCACACAATCTGCTGAATGAGCAGCTGGGTTTTGAAGAAAAGCCAAACCACAAACCACACAGGTGTTTTCACTGCAAACTCTCTACAACACAGAAGCATAGGAAGCTCACAGCCGAAAAAGACCTTGTGGTCCATCACAATTTACGTTGTTTTATTTTATTTCTTAAAATTTTTAAGGAAATAGAGGGAGGGAGGGAACCAGCCAACCATTGTAGGTTGTGTTAACAAAAGACGTGGGGATATTCCTCGGAGCGGATCAACATGTTGCCTGAATCTAGTCGAGGTTTTGCTGGTGTGAGAGGCTCAGCACAGTCACTTCTCGGGGTTGGAACTCTTTTCACAGGGAGCAGCTCGTCTTATTAATTTTATGCCTTTCCTTTTTAAAGTGTCCGATGTTTGAAGTTGGTCCCTGGAGCCTCCAAGAGAGAAAACACCACAAAGCATCGACACAAAATGCCACAAGCCCAAAGTTGTCTTTTTCCCTCTGGAAAGGAAACCAGGAAGAAGAAGAGGAGAAGGAAGAAGGAAGTAATTTTTTAAACAATCAGATGGGTTAGATTAACAAATGTAATTTGCAGGAATTGCCACATCCAAAGTCTGCACATCCCACATTGCAACATGTTTTACATAACCCCCCATTACGTTTATGTACACACAGGCACTTACGTACAACTCTACTCCCAAGGAATGATTAGAACTCATCGTCTTCTGGTAATTGAGACTTTCAAGAAAAGATTGGACTGCCATTTGTCGGAAATGGTGTAGGGTCTCCCACTTGGGTGGGGGGGTTGGACTAGATGACCTACAAGATCCCTCCAAATCTAATTATCTGTTAAACTGTTAAATTGAACCTAGGTCACCTAGCTAGTTTTCATTCCAAAGACGGGACTAGAACTCTCAGTCTTCTTGTGATTGGCCCAAAATCACCCAGTTGGATTTCCAGCCTAAGGTGGGACTGGAACTCACGATCTCCTAGTGATTGGCCCGAAGTCAGCCAGTTGGCTTTAATGCCTAAGGCTGGACTGGAACTCACCATCTCCTGGTTTCTACCCTTGCGCCTTAACCACTAGACCAACCTAGGCCTCAAAGATTACTCTTGAAGGGGCGCTAAGATATTTAAATTTAGCTGCTGGAGCACTGAGGGGTTGTACAGTGAGCCAGAATACATAGTTGTGGTTGATTGATGGCTGCTACGTGAGGCAACCTATGCTATGATTGGCTGCTGCGGGTTTGGAAGGGGCGTTTCCCTTTTTATTTTTATTTATTTATTCATTTATTTATTGATCAATTGCTTACAAGATAATAGGTATAAGTAAAAACATAATTATGAATACATGAATACATATAACATATATATATAAGAATTTTATTTACTTTTTCCCGCCTTTTTCTTCTGTGGGCCCTGTGTGCTATGTAATTTACCTCAGGGTGCTCTTGTTCACCTGACTATCTTGTCTGCTGCAAATATACAGTAGATGTTAAATATAATCATTTATATAAAGTTACATGTTCGTGTCGCTGTCTCTGACTTGATTTGGACACCTGCTGCCCAAATTCCCTGAGAGTTTAGAAACTGGAGAGCGTTCCTTCCCAAAGACGGGCGGGAGACACAACCCTGAGGCCAGGGATGGGATTCAAGTTTTTTAACAACCAGTTCTGTGAGCGTGACTAGGACGAGGACCCAGGGGAGCCTGTTCCCAATGCACCTGTGTGCAGAGCTGCTAGAAGGCTAGACCAGCTGAGACAAAAGGGGCAACTCGGAGTAAGGCTTTTCTAGTTCATTTGATACTTTTGAATAACACTCCACAGAAAAGAAAGGTGGGTACTTATCTCGGGGGACTGTTTGAGATTAATTCTGGCTGGGAATGAAAACAATTCCCAGCATTGCAATAAAAGAAGTCTTTTTTAAAAAATAAGCATGGGCGTGATTACGGTTTAGGAAGCCTTGGTCAGAACAGAGGTGTGTTTCCCACATTCTAATGAGTTACTAAAGTTCAGGCCAATGTACGATAAAAGGAGAATATTTGACCGTGGCAAGTTTGAACCAGTTCTTATCCGACTCTGCATCCTCACGGAGAGCTTCTGGGTCACTTCAAAGACATCTTAATCCACTGGGAACATTAATCCAAGAAACTTCCAGTGACTGAAAACATTACTTTCATGGACACCCTGATCCCCTGCTTTGGGTGGGAATCCTGAGGGATCCACACAGCCCCTGGATCCTGTTTCGGGTCATCCCTGCTTTTACTAGCTTGCAATAATTGGGGAGGGACACAGCATCATTTTGGATTGTCTGTTCCTAATCCGTCATGTTGTACCACTACAAAAGAATCTTAGTAGCTCCAGGTTGCACTGTCCAGCTCAGCCTTTCCACAGTGCAGCAATCCAAAGGAAAGAAACACAGATATATTGATGATTAGCTCCCTCCCCTTGAAGGCATCCAGACAAGAGGAGCCCCTCCCCACTTCCTATGGGTCTTGGGGTTGCTGTAGACAGGCTGACTTTCTCTGTTTGTGAGTGAGATTTCTCAAACTTTCCTTCAGGACCTGCAGGGATGAACAGCTCCCAGCATCCTCCCCAGGGAGGGCTTCGCTCCCTTCCCACAACAGGCCAAGACCTCAACCCGGGTTAAGAAAAGGGAATGGCTGCTTCACACAATGTGTCGAATGAGTGGCTGAGTTTTTAAGAAAACATGAACCACAAATCGATCGACACTGTTTGAATGTAGATTTGTCTGCAAACTTACCTCGATCCAATCAGGAAGAACAGTTACGGGAACTGGGCATGGCTATTTAGTGAAAAGAAGACTAGGAGTCACACGATCGCAGTGACAGCAGCCTTCCAGTATTTGAGGGGCTGCAACATAGAAGAAGGAGTCAACTTATTTTCCAAAGCCCCTGAAGGCAGGAGAAGCAGCAACAGATGGAAACTCATCAAAGAGAGAAGCAACCTGGAATTAAGGAGAAACTTCCCAACAGGGAGGACAATTAACCAGTGGAACAGCCTGCCTCCAGAAGTTGTGGGTGCTCCATCCTTGGAGGTTTTTAATAAAAGTCTAGATGGCCACCTGTCAGAAATGGTATAGAGCAGGGGTCTTCAAACTTGGCACGTTTAAGACTGGTGGGCTTCAACTCCTCCAGTCATGTCAGCTCAGGAATTCTGGGAGTTGAAGTCCACAAGTCTTAAACTTGCCAAGTTTGAAGGCCTTTGGTATAGAGTCTCCTGCTTGAGCAGTGGGTTGGGCTAGATGACCTTCAAGGACGCTTCCAACTGTGTTATTCTATTTTTTCTATCAGCCCTTTAATTTGGGACAGAGTGAAGCTCCCCCACGTTTTTTTCTGAATTTGTACAGCTGCAACAAGCTGAAACCCACCATCTTGGCTTTCTATGCATGACACACTAAGCCTCAGAATAATTAAGCATTGGGGGTTGTGTTAAAAACAGGTAGAGATTATTTCTCAGAGCGGATCAACATGTTGCCTGAATCTAGTCGAGGTTTTGCAGGTGTGAGAGGCTCAGCACAGTCACTTCTCGGGGTTGGAACTCTTTTCACAGGGAGCAGCTCATCTTATTAATTTTATGCCTTTTATTTTTAAAGTTCCGATGTTTGAAGTTGGTCCCTGGAGCCTCCAAGAGAGAAAACACCACAAAGCATCGACACAAAGTGCCACAAGCCCAAAGTTGTCTTCTTCCCTCTGGAAAGGAAACCAGGAAGAAGAAAAGTAGAAGGAAGAAGGAAGCAAATTTCTTAAGCCGTGAAAGACTAAATTAGTTCGGTCATTAAATGTCATTTGTCGCAAATATTAGCTCAAAGCTTTGCTCAATCCGTATTGCAAAATGTTTTATATAAACCCACATTATATTTGTGCACAAATGTACGCACTCGCACACAGAGATTTATAATCCTGTACCTTACAACATAGGAACATTTTGTCTCTGCTTCCCAGGCTCTCTACCCTTAAGTGATGGAACAGACCAACACATGAACAGTTTCAACTGAAAGCAGTTTGGTATTTGAGACCAGCTCTTTCTTTATTTGAATCTCAACTTTATTTATTTTATAAATCACTCAAGGTGGTGAATAGACTTAATATGCCTCCCTCCCGCTCTTTTCCCCACAACAACAACCCTGTGAGGTGGATTGGGCTGAATCCCTGGCCCAAATTCACCCAGCTGCCTTTCATGTGCAGGTTGAGGCTAGAACTCACCGTCTCCTGCTGACTGGCTCAAACCACCCAACTAATTTCACAGGTTTAAGATGGCAAACTAAAACGAGAACTCCCAGTCTCCTGGTTTCTAGCCACACAGTCGGTTCTCCCACATCCACCCCTAACTGAAGGGAGGAGGGGAACGACGGGGGTCCCTGGTGCTCTCCGAGTTCGGTGCTCTTGCTTGTGCCCGTTTTCTCGAGAGCCAAGTGAGGAGAGGAACCAACCGACCCTCGAATGGGCAAATCGAGGCAAGATTATTGGGGCTCCTCTCTTTCTGCCCTCCCCGCCTGGCCCCTCTTGGTACTTCCGAGCAGGGCTGATGAACCCGGATATTTGCCCTGCTGTGCACACCCGGAGTCCCCGCTTGAGTCAGGAATCCAAGGCTGCTGGAGCCGCCTGCTATTTCCGTGTCCTTTTTTCCTGACCGAAAGAAACGTTCAGTCCCAGCTAAGCCGTTAATAACCAGAGAGCCACAAAGACCTTCAGGCTAAATGGCAAAGCGAGGACAAGAGTTCAGGCATTATTGGCCTTAAGGGGCTGCCTTCATTTCGTAGAATAGAATCGCAGAAGGGACCTTGGAGGTCTTCTAGTCCAACCCCCTGCCTAGGCAGGAAACCCTACACCATTTCAGACAAGATCTTTTTTAAAACTTCCAGCGTTGGAGCCTTCACAACTTCTGGAGGCAAGTTGTTGTACCAATTAATTGTTCTAACCGTCATTGTTCTCCTTAGTTCTAAGTTGCTTCTCTCCTTGATGAGTTTCCACCCATTGATTCTTGTCTTGCTTTCAGGGGCTTTGGAGAAGAGCTTGACTCCCTCTTCTTTGGGGCAGCCCCTGAGATACTGGAAGGCTGCTACTATATCCTCCCTAGTCCTTCTCTTCACCAGACTAGCCAGGCCCAGTTCCTGCAACCGTTCTTCCTATGTTTTAGCCTCCAGTCCCCTAATCCTCTTGCTTGCTCTTCTCTGAACTCTTTCCAGAGTTTCAATCTATTTCTTAGAATCGAATAAAAAATACAGAAGAACAGAGATGGAAAGGACCTCGGACATCTTCTAGTGCAGGGGTCTCCAAACCTGGCCACTGTAAGACTTGTGGACTTCAACTCCCAGAATCCCCCAGCCAGCCAACCTCACCAGGGAATTCTGGGAATTGAAGTCTTAAAAGTTGCCAATCTGGGAGAGCCCTTGTTTAGTCCAACCTGCTCCCTACTCCATAAGGACGAGAGGATCTCTGAATCAAGGCTGCCTTGCAGGAGGGTAGAACCACGAATGAGTTAAGGGTCTCAGATCTCTCCCCCACTTCAGGCCTCCTCAAAGGGGCTTCTTTTTTGCCCAGGTGGGCGTAAAACGGGCTCCAGCCCAGGGAGCCTTCCAGAGGCAAAGAAGAGATTTCTCCTGGGAGGGGGCGGTGCATTTTCAAGGGGGAGGAGGACCCTTGCAGCTGGGATGGACTCAGGATCGCCCCGGCTTCGTCCAAGCCCACGCAGTCACTCCAGACCTGTATCCTGCACGAGTCCAAAAGAGGGCTGTGAAAATATCTACACACCTGACATCCCAGGCATAAACTGTTTCAACTCCTTCCCTCAAACACCAGAACAACTAGACACAAGAACAGATTTTCCCCGAACGCCATCACTCTGCTAAACAAATAATTCCCACAACACTGTCCAACTATTTACAAAGTCTGCACTACTATTATTATTCTCATCTTTCCTATTACCTATCTCATCCCACTTATGACTATAACCACGTTGCTTGTATCTCTACAATTTATATTGACTGTCTCCTAGTATGGTTTGATTGCTTATTGTACCCTATGACTAAATTCTATATACTGTATACCCTATGACTGTATAACCCTATGGCCATTATTGTTATATCTTATGATTCTTGATGAATATATTTTACTTTTTCTTTATGTACGCTGAGAGCATTTGCCCCAAGACAAATTCCTTGTGTGTCCAATCACAACTGGCCAATAAAGAATTCTATTCTATTCCTATTTTCTTTTCTATTCTATTCCTATTTCCAATTCAATTCAATCCCCATTTTCTGTTCTATTCTATTCCTAATTCCCATTCCATTCCAGTCTATTCTTCATTCCAATATCTATTGTATTCTAAATTCTGTTGTCTCTTGTTCTATTCTATTGTGTTCTTTATTCTGCTCTTTATTCTGTTCTTTTTATTCTTTATTCTATCTTATCCTGTCCTATATTTTCTTTTCTATTCCTATTTTTCTATTCTATTCTGTTCTTCATGCCAATAACTATTGTATTCTATTCTCTCCTTTTCTGTTCCATTCTATTCTGTTCTTTATTCTGTTCTTTATTCTATCCTATCTTATCATGTCCTATATTTTCTTTTCTTTCTATTCCTATTTTTTTATTCTATTCTGTTCCATTCGCTTCTATTCATTCCATTCCATTCCATTCCAACAGCTGCTCCTGGACTCCAGAGTCTGGGCTCCCTCCAGGTTCCCTCCAGGTCCTTATGCCTGGCCTCGGGGGCAGATCAAACCCACCCCCACTCCTCGCCCCCTCCCCAATTGTCTCCCCACGACCCCAAAACCAGGGCAAAATCTCCCCGTCTTTTTGCATGCCTGCAAAGGAACCTGCGCACCCTCGAGGGTCCTCTAGGGCAGGGTTCTCCAACCTTAGCCATTTTAAGCCTTGGAGGACCAACTCCCACAATTCCCTAGCCAGCTGGCTGAGGAACTCTGGGAGTTGAAGTCCACAAGTCTTAAAGTGGCCAAGGTGGGAGACCTCGGCTCTAGGGCAGGGGTCTCCAAACTTGGCCAGTTTAAGACTTGTGGACTTCAACTCCCAGAATCGTCCTCCACTCATGGTTAACTCAGGAACTCTGGGAGTTGAAGTCCACAAAGTCTTAAACTGGCCAAGTTTGAAGGCCGTTGCTCTAGGGGCAATGCTGATCCTGAATTTGAGGAGGTGAGGGCGGGGGGCTTCCCTTTGGGACACCCCACCGCTCCCCAAAGCCCTGGCTCCGAGGAAGGCGTGGCCTGCCCCCGGGGGCCTGTGGGGGGGGTGAGAGGGAGAGAACCCCCACCCGCCGCTATGCAAAAGGGGGAGCGCGCTCTCTTTAAGCCGGGGCTGCTGCCCCCGATCCAAAAAGCCGCGTCCGCGCATCGCCTGTCTCGCGCGCCCCCTGCCGGCCTCTTTGCAAGGCGCTGAAAAAAGGAGCAGGAGGAGGGGCAGAGGGCGCGCATGCGCAGGAGGAGCGATTCTGCCCGGGCTCCCGGCATCTCCCAAACTGCGCGACACGGAAGTGAGTGGCGTGGAGACACGTGTCTGGAACAAGGTGGGGCGGGGAGGAGGGAGGCGGGGGGCTGCAATAAGTCACGCCTCGCGTGCAAGCGGGCCGGGGAGGATGGGAGAGGGAGTGCCAGGCTGGAGGGGGAGGGAAAGGTGGGGAGTCCCGGGGCCCCTGAGCATGCAAACAACCGGGGTGGCTGGGTGCGCAAGTGGGTCTCAGGATCGGGGCAGAGAAGCGGCGCTGGGGCTCCTCCTCTCCCTTCCAGGAAGGGGTCCAAGCCGCAGGAGCTCCAACCTGGGGATCCCCTTAATGGGAGGTTGGGGGCTTCGGGACGTGGCGGGGTTGATCCCGGGACCCCCCCCTTTCCCCCAAGATCTCCGGGATCTGGGTCCGCGTGGCCCAGCAGCTCCGCAGGGTTGCAACGGACGCGGGTTCGGCCCGAATGACCCCCAAGGAGGTCAGATTGGGGGCTCCCCACCCGGGAACCCCAAATGCTTGCAGGCAACGCTGAATAGCATCCCCTAAAAGCTAGCGGGGTTCCCCCGGAGCCCCCAAGCCGGGGCTGCCGCTCCTTTGCCCCTCCCAAGTTTAGCAAAGTCCTGCAAAAGTTTGGCACCCCGTTCCGCAACCTCGGCTGCTTGAAGACGGGAGGACTTCAACTCCCAGGATTCCCCTTTAGGTCCCACCATCCTCCACAGGGGGAATTCTGGGAGTTGAAGTCCTCCCGTCTTCAAGCAACCGAGGTTGAGGAACCCCAGAGTTTCCCCCTGTATTCAATCAATCAATCAAATCAATCAATCAGAACAGAGCTGGAAGGGACCTTGGAGGTCATCTAGTCCTGCCCCCTCTCAAGCAGGAGACCCTATATGATTTTAGACAACTGGCTGTCCAGTCTCTTCTTGAAAACCTCCAGTGATGGAGCATCCACAACTTCTGGTGGCAAGCAGTTCCCCTGGTTAATCGTCCTCGCTGTTAGGAAGTTTCTCCTTCATTCCAGCTTGCATTGCGAAGGAAAAGCAGCAGTTTCCCTGATAGGGAAATGCAAACTGAGCCAGCCGTGTGCAGCAGCTGCCACAAAAGCCCACACAGTTCTAGGCTGAATAAGCAGAGGGACAGACTCAAGATCAGGTGAAGTGTTACTACCCCTTTTACAAGGCCTTGGCTGGAATTGGGGGTGCCTAGTTTGATGAGAAGAAGGACGAGGGATGATACAATAGCGGTGTAATCTCAGGGGCTGCCCCCAAGAAGAGGGAGTCAAGCTCTTCTCCAGAGCCCCTGAAGGCAGGAGAAAGAAGCAGCAGATGGAAACTCCTCAAGGAGAGAAGCAACTTAGAACTAAGGAGGAATTTGATTTTCCGGGTGGGCTTCATAGTACTCAAAACATTTAACGCTATTCTTAAATTGTTCCTGGTTTGTCTATTAGGAAGGAATCCATTTTGATCTTTATGTATATGTTCAGTATTTTTTTTAGTCTATTTGCTATAATTGTAGTCAATATTTTGTAGTCAGTATTTCAGAGAGAAATTGGTCTATAATTTTGTATAAATCTTGAATCTGAATCTTCTTTCGGGATCAAGGAAATTAGTGTCTCCTTCCATGAATCCGGCATTCTAGCTGCCAGTAGGACCTCACTGTATACTTCCACCACAAGAGGCCCTAGTTGCTCTCCTATTTTCTTATAAAGCTCCCCTGGGATCCCATCAGGTCCTGGAGTTTTTATTGTTCTTTTGATTTTCTGTTGCTGTTTTTAGCTCGGACCGTGTAATATCTCTAATTAACATTTCTTTCATCTTATCCCCAATTATTTTATCTTTTGTTAGACCTAAATAATTTCTTATCATATCTTCATTTACCTCCTCCTTTTTATAAAGCTCTTCAAAGAATTTACATGCAATTTCTTTTTTCTCTTCTATTCCCTGCTGGGCATCCACATTTTCCTCTATTAATTGGTAAATCAATCTTTTCTGTTTTTCTTTTTTGAGTCTATAGGACAAGCATTTTCCTGGTTTATTAGCCTGTTCAAAAAATATTTGTCTAGTTATATTCAACTTTGTAACCATTCCTTCCTGTTCAATTAAATTTATTTTATGTTTAGTTATTATCTGATTTTGCAATTTGGAGTTTTCTAATTCCACTATTTTTTCATGTAATTGTTTAAAGAATTCTTTTTGATTATCGTTAGGAGCATAAATGACTACTAGTAAAATTGGAATTAATTTAATCCAAATTTGTAACACCAGAATTCTTCCATTAGAATCTCTCCAAATTAACTCTGCTTTCATATCTTCTTTCATGCATACTGTTATCTCTTTCTTTTTCCCAAAGTCTGCTGGCGACGTATACAAATTCCCTAGCTTGGGGCATTCTAGATATTTTTCATCTTCCTTCTTATATGAGTTTCTTGTAAACATATCTGCATTTTGTTTAATTAGCTTAGTTAGTATTCTTTTCCTTTTTATCCTATAGTTCAGACCATTTATATTAATTGATAATATTTTCTTTTCCTCGTTCATTGCCTAATTAACTCTTGCTATTATCTTGTAGTTACTCCTGTCTCTCTTTGTAGCTGATTTTGTGTTTTCAGTTCTTCTCTCTTTTGCTTCCTATCTCTATTCTTTTGGTAATCTTGATCGTCTTGTGAGTTTGATTCTAATTCATCTTTACTACTCGATTCTTCTGGACCTACCAATTGTTCATAGAATTCTTGAGCTTTGTCCACGGAATCTACTCTGACTTTTCTTCCTTCCCATGAAATTAACATCCCCCCTGGGATTAACCATCTGAATATAATGCCTTTTCGGTTTGATTGATTCACCAAAAATTTATAGTCTTCTTTGCTCTCACTCTTCTTGGGATTTGTTTAAGCACCAGAACTTCTTTTCCTTTATATGTAATTGTCTCTTCTCTAGATATTTTATATATAACATCCTGAACCTTTTTTCTGGCAAATCTTACAATCTTTTTTTGGATATTTATGGCGTTTTACATAGTTTGTGCTCACTCTGTAAACTTCATCAGCTCTTTCAAGTTACCACCCTCATCTTTTTCCAACAGTTCTGCTAGTATGTTCTGGAATCTTAAATATGCTGCGATCTTATCCATTTCTAGGTAGACCAAGGAATCGTCCATTTCTTTGCTCACATTTCTTAATTGTTCACTGACCATTTCCAACTTCTTCTCAGTTTGTTTGGTCCTCTTCTCAACTTCCTTTATTGTTGATTCATTTCTCTCTAGAGCTCGCTGTATTATTCCAATTTCTTGATCCAGCTTTGACATATCTAATTTCATTTCTGCTTTTAAGTTCCCCATCTCTGCTTTTAATTCATTTGTATCAGCTCTTGTCTCAGTATGGATTTTTGTCATTATTTCCTGAAGTTTTGACATAGATTCTTGTAAAGTAAGAAGAGGTGATTGAATATTAGCATTCGTGATGGTAGGTTGTTTCTCTCCAGATAGTGTTTCCTCAATTATCTTTTGTGCCATCACTGAGGCCGATGCCACCGCAGTTGTTTGTACTGAGGTAATCTTCTCCCCAGATTTAAGCTTTGTATTAGCTGTAGAAGTCATCTCTTGTAAAATTTGTTTCTGTTTTTGTATTATATTAAATACGTTATCCCAAATTAGCATTCACGATTGAAAAGTATCCAATAGTAGTAGCCACTACTCTAGTTAATTTAGTAAGTTAATAAATTAATCACTCCTATCAATATAAATATTCCCCAACACAGTTTTTAACTTAATTTCTAAATCAAATACCTGGATTTATACTTCTTAATATTATCTCAGATTTCTCTGTTTAAGTTTAAAGTATTACTGAACTATATATCTATAAATGTTATGAAATTCTGAATATTATAAAATAGTATTTCAAATATTTACAAATCTAATTGAA
The DNA here is from genome assembly GCA_023653725.1 of Bungarus multicinctus. Classification (NCBI taxonomy): domain Eukaryota; kingdom Metazoa; phylum Chordata; class Lepidosauria; order Squamata; family Elapidae; genus Bungarus; species Bungarus multicinctus. The sequence goes on from CM042848.1 coordinate 84,443,871, forward strand.
GGTATATTAATCTTACTATACAACAATTGGTTATTTAATTTATAATAGTCACTATTAATCACAATCAATTATTTAGTCTACTATAATCAACGCCTATAATCAAATATCAATACTTAAATAGTTAATTGATTATCACCTCCTTTTTTTTCTATGTATTAAAACCAGATGTAAATTTCAATATTTACTAATATATCCATTAAATCATATATAAATCCCATCTACCACATTCAAAACTCAATTGAGTTGGTGTCGGGATAATTACAATCAGCAGGAGTTATAAGCACAAAGCCTCTTAGTATAGCTGTTCAGTTCTTCCTCTCCGAATTAGAAAGTTCCTTCACCAAGCACACCGGAAGTGCAGTCTTACTGAGTAATGTCCCTGGTTTTACAGTCTCACCGTACTTTCCATTATCACCGTTCCACCTTTCGTTTAATAATCCACAGACATATAATTAGAAACTCTATTGGTTAATTGGAATAAAATAAGAAAAAAAACATCTAAAAATCCCAATTTGGATCTCAACGATGGAGGCGATGATACACCCAAACAATTTGGATCTTAATAAGATGATAAAATACAAGGACCTTCTAGATGTGCAAGGAACTTTAAAATGACGGCAAGACCTCCAAGAACAAGGGCTAAGAGTAGACTGGTGGGCTTACCTGCAAATTCAAAATAGATACAGGCAAGATAAGAAAAACTTTGGAATTTATGGTAAGTTACAACAATTAGATAAAATCCTATTAGGTTCTGATAAAAAAAAATAACCAAATTTTATAATTATCTATTAGAGATAGAATTGGAAGAGGAAATAGTCAAAGGTAACATGATAGCTTGGAGTAGAAATATAGGACGTAGCATCACATTATTAGAATGGGAAATCTGGATTAGGAATAAAATTACAAAATCAGCAACATATAAAGAAAATGCCTATAAAATGTTTTATAGATGGCATCTCTTCCTATTATAAGTAAAATTTGACAGTATCGATGGGGTGTTTTACCCGAGAGGGGTTCTTAGAAAGTCCTAGTTTGTTTGGACAAGCTTAGAGCAGGTCCTTGGGGGTTTTGAACCGCCTGTGAGTATAAGGGTGTTACAATATGTAAATGATCTGTTGGTCTTTGGTGAGAAGAATAGAGATCCTGAGAAAGATGTGTAAATGCTTTGTTAGAGTTCTTAGGACAATAGGGCCTAAAAGTTTTAAGGAAGGAATTGTAATCTGTGGAGTCTGATTTAGGACATTTGATTAGGTATAGAGTATCAATCCAGAGAGAGTTTTGAGAGGATAGTTAGATAATCTATGCTAACAACTAAGAGCTCTTGTGTTGACTTTTTGTCTGAGTTTAAGGAAGCCTTTCCATTTATTTGTAGCTGCGGAAGAGGTATGGCTGAAGGTGCTTGTTCTAGCTCAGGTGTGAGCTGGGAAGCAGAAACTTATAGTTCTGTTTTTGGTTGACAATTGATGGATTTAATAGTGCTTTAGTAGTTTTAGTGTTTTAATGCAGGAGGCATATGTGGCGTACATATGTTAGATTTTTAAAGCAATTTTATTGTTGAGAATTTTTATCAACTGACAGGAATTTAAATTTAGTTCGAGAATAGCGAAGATGTCTACTGCTGGAAATGTAAAAAGAAACAAGGAACATTCTTTCACATGTGGTGGTCCTGCACTGAAGCCCAAAGATATTGGCGTAGTATTAAAAAATGGTTAGAGGAAATAACGACGGAGCAAACTGAACTAAAACCAGAATTCTTTCTTATTAGGAATTTTTAATAGACAATTTCCCCAAAAAGCCAAATATATAATATTACATATTCTCACTGCAGCTAGATTAATCTTTGCACAATGTTGGAAACAAGCTGATATTCCAACAGAGGAAATGATCATTCAGAAAATAGCAGCCTGTGCAGAGATGGATAAATTAACATTAGCACTCAAGGATAAAGAATCATCAGAATATTATAAGAGCTGGGAATGCTGGTATGATTGGGTAGGACAAAAATAGAAAGTACATTAGTAAATATTGTTAAATTGAAAAAGTGGTAGTAATTACATATTCACATTAAGATGTATTTGGAAATATGACACCAATAATGATAACAAATAAGTAACCACACACTGTTGATAATGGAACAGTTTGCTTTTATTCGTTTTCTTTCTTTCTTTCTTTCTTTCTTTCTTTCTTTCTCTCTCTCTCTCTCTCTCTCTCTCTCTTTCTTTCTTTCTTTCTCTCTCTCTCTCTCTCTCTCTCTCTCTCTCTCTCTCTCTTTCTTTCTTTCTTTCTTTCTTTCTTTCTTTCTTTCTTTCTTTCTTTCTTTCTTTCTTTCTTTCTTTCTTTCTTTCTTTCTTTCTTTCTTTCTTTCTTTCTTTCTTTCTTTCTTCTTTTGTGTTGTGTATGTGCTTATTTCTTATTTTAGTTGTATAATCAATAAAGTTTTTTTTTTTAAAAAAAAAGAACTAAGGAAATTTCCTGGCAGTGAGAACAATTAACCCGTGGAACTGCTTCCCGTTAGAAGTTGTGGATGTTCCAATACTGGAAGATTTTAAAAAGAATTTGGATAACCATTTGTCTGAAGTGGTGTAGGGTTTCCTGCCTAGGCAGGGAATTGGACTAGAACAGTGGTAGGCTGTGGCCCACTGGTGGGCCGTAAGAAAATTTTGGTGGGCCGCAGAGAAATCTCACTCCCAGAGCACCCCCCCAAAGCAATTAATCCAGATTGCGCAGGAACACAAGGCTGCACAGCCCACATGGCCCGAGGGAACCCTCCCCGCCCACTCACTCCTTACCCGGCAAACTTGCCTGCTAAATTGCTATTTTTCCTTTTTTTTCCTGACCATCAGCTGTTCTGCTGTGCCGGGAGATTTAGATTAGCTAGGAAGCAGGAAATGGTTGGATTTCTTGCTTTCTAGCTAGTCTTTAGATCTTCGGCTCTGCTTTTAAGCACAGCCGAACCTCCCTTAGGACTGAAGTTCTATTATTCAGTGCAGATTCACGGCAAGCAAATTTTATGTGACAGACTGAGCTAGCCGATGGCAGAATGATAGATCACTGAATGATTCTGTGAGCAACTCAATCTGCCTGCCTGCTTTGCCTGATTTTGGGTAAAAGTTGTTCTTTTTTTATATAAAAAATTCAATATTTATGTAAATATTTATAATATTTACATACAAGCCATGCCCAGCCAGTCACATGACCACCAAGCCACACCCACAAATTAGGCCACGCCCACAGAACTGGTTAGTGGTCCCTGGGATTTAAAATTATGAGTTTGGTGGTCCCTGAGGTCTACAAGATTGGCGACCCCTGGACTAGATGACCTCCAAAGTCCCAACTCTGTTATTCTATTCTGTTCTATTCTATTAAAAAGTGAATCCTCCAGTAAATTTCCTTTTTGACACTGATTCCTGCATTTTTGTCTTTCCAGCTCTTTGAGGGATGTTTCAGTGCTGGGCCAGGATGAGGCCTTGGCGGCTGGGAACCTGCTCCGCCCTCTGGGGGAGGAGCCTGGCCGGCAGTCTCCGCCCATCATCCCCCTGTCTAAGTCAATTGGCTTCTTCTGGCCGCTGCCCAGCGTGGCGGTCCTCTACGTTCTGGAGGCTGGGCGATTTCCGCCTCTCGTTTCCCGCCAGCCAGCCTGCTTTGACCCTCTGGAGACCCTCCTCCCAAGGCCGCTCGTGGGGTCCCCGACCGGAGCCCCATTATCCTCTGAGGACCCGCCTGCTGGTCTTCTCCATCGTGACCCTCCAGCTGGTGCTGGCGTGGCTGTATTTCCGGTCGGAGAAGGAGAAGCAGGAGAAGCAGAAACGCATCGAGGAGTTGAGGAAAGTGGCTATCGGGCAAGGCAACTTCCAGCTGGTGGACCATACCGGGCGTCCTTGCTCCAAGGAGGACCTGAAAGGCAGCTGGATCCTCCTCTACTTTGGTTTTACTCACTGCCCGGATATCTGTCCAGAAGAGCTAGAGAAGATGAGCCGGGTGGTGAACATGTTAGACGCTGACCCCAAACTGCCCCGTCTTCAGCCCATCTTCATCACCGTGGATCCCGAGCGGGATACAGTGGAGGCCGTGGCCAAATACGTGAAGGAGTTCCATCCACGGCTACGGGGACTGACTGGCACCCCGGAACAGGTGAAGGAGGCCGGACGGTCCTACCGCGTCTACTACAGCACTGGCCCCAAAGATGAGGACAACGATTATCTGGTGGACCACACCGTCATCCTTTACTTGCTCGCTCCGGACGGGCTCTTCTTGGATTACTACAACCGCTACAAGACGGACGTGAAGATTGCGGAGAACATCCGGGGACACATGACCAGTTACAAGACCCTCCTCGCCTGATCCGGGGATTATGGGGTTGGGGAGAGAACTGGGGGATGGGAGGGGTTTCGTTTGGGAGGCTCCCGGCCTTGTGAAAAGACAGGCCGTGGGTTGTGCCTGTGTGTGTTTTTGCAGATTTGTGTGCCGTTTTGGATGGCGGGTTGTGCAGGGATTGTCGCGGTAATAATTACACTCGGAAACGGAGTTTTGTATCGTTTGCGTATTCGACTGGCAGTTTCCCTTTTTTTAAACATTTGCATCCAGGCGGCGTTTGGTAGAACACAGCTACTCCCCGAATTAACGACCGCAATGAAACCCAACGTTTCCGTTGCTAAGGGGGACTTCTTGTTCACTGACTCTTTGTGATGACCCGGGGTGTGGCATAAGGGCAACACAGTCAAATAAGCAATAAGGGTCCCTTTATTATCTCGAACTTTGCCCCCAATATCCAGGTTACCTTTGGCTGGAGAAAAAAACTCTCCCAGGAACAGACTTTGGTTGTAGAAAATTCAGTCCAAAACAAGGTACACGCAAACTTTAACTTAAAATCCACACAAACCAAACTGAAGTAATTAGTTTGGCAGGGCAGGAGCAGGAATTTCAGACTTGAAAGCCCAGCAAAACACACACACAGTTGGGAAGATGCCAGAAACACAGATAAGCATCGATGACACCAACATCATCCCAACAACTTGCTGTGTGCAGCTTCCCTTTTTAAAAACTGTGTTCCCAGCTGCAGCTAATGAAGGGAATCAGGGCCCTTTCCTCCCCCGTAAGCCATGCAACCCATGTTGCTCCCTTCTCCGTTCCTCCCTGCATACCCTAGGATGAAGAGGAGGTGGGCCTGGGTCTTCCTCAGAACTCCCTCTCCCTTGTTCTACCTCTTCCCTGCTCTGCCCAGCCGGACTTTGCTCTTCCCCAGTTTCTTCCACAGCCAATGGAGCCACACTCCCGCTCCGTCAGCTACTCAGCCTCCCTTTCGGAATCAGATTCCAACAGGGGCATGACACCCTTGCCCCATTCTACGACCTTTCTTGTCATGGTTGTTAAGTGAACCACTGCCGTTCTTAAAGCTGCACGGTTGTGAAGTGAATCTGGCTTCCCCCGTTGACTTTGCTGGTCAGAAGGTCGCAAAATGGGGTCATGTGACCAACACCCACCCACCCCTGGGACACTGCGACCGTCGTACACATGAGATGGTTGCCAGGCATCTGAATTTTTTGCACACGGATTCTGTAACGGTCGTAAGTGTGAGAAATGAAGGAAGTCAGTTTTTTTTTCAGTGGTGGTGTAACTTTGGTCGCTAAACGAACTGTTGTAAGCCCAGGCAGTCTTTGAATCATGGCTGACTGAGAAAGGGAACTCGGGACCTGGGTTTGAGGGTCTGGTAGCTGGGCCCCTCCCTCCCCCCGGGGTCATGTGACTGAATTTTGGGCAACACGGCTATCCCAACACGGCCTGGGTTTTATGACGGTTTTTGCTGAAAACTTATTCTTCCCATAGTGAACCATTGGGTTCGCTTGAGGCCTGCTGCAAAACAGATCATAAAATCAGGGAGGTGTGACTGACTCGTTTTACGACCTGTGGCCCCAGTCATATGTCGAGGAGTATCTTTTCCCCCTTCTATTCCATCATATCAGGAGCTGCCTGATACGGTTTAGATTCACACAACATCCCTTCTTATTCCCTCCCTTTCTTACTTTTCTGTGGTTTCTTTTTCCTTGGTATTTTATATTTTGATGAACTAATAAGTTAAATCACACAAAGGAACCAAAAAATGGAGAAGAGGAGGAAGGATGACCGGGTTGCGCAGAGGTCTCCAAACTTGGCAAGTTTATGACTTGTGGACTTCAATTCCCAGAATTCTCCAGCCAGCAACTCCCGAGGTTGCGCATTCTAGCTGGGGAATTCTGGGAGTTGAAAATCCAGACAGCTTTTTAAAAGTTACTTAAAAGATGAAAAACCACCATTGAACCGTTTATCCAAGATGCCCAAACGGCCACAGGGCCGAGTTTCATATCAGCAGCCACCTCCTTCCCCCTCCGAAGTAGCCAAGCGAGGGGGCTTCCTGGCCAAGGAACATGGGAATTGTAGTGCACGCTCCTGGAAGGGCAACTGGTGGCGAAGGGCTGAGTCCTACCGAGTGGCAAAGCGAGGATGGGGAAGGAGGTGCACCAAACACGTTGCGAGGGGCAAATGTCTGCCCACACCCCACCCCTTTGGCTCTGAAGGTCCCGTCCCGGTCTTGGTTGAGAGGAGTAGGGACTGGCTGAGGAATTCTGAGAGTTGAAGTCCACAAAAGCGTGCCTGGTTTGGAGTGTTTGTGGCCTATCGGTGGCTGGCAGCAGATTCGGACAGTAGTGAGGAGGTTGGGGAGGAGCATGGGCCAGTCCTGGAGTCTGGGGGAGGCTCTGACGAGGGCTTCATGTCGGAGGCAGAGATGAGGCCAGCGCTGTCCGACAGTTATCAGCTGCCGTCGGAGTTGGAAATCAGTGGGGAAGAACAGCTGGAGCCTGTTCCCAGTACGCATGCACAGAGCTGCCAGAAGGGAACAGTTACGAACCAAGGGTCGACGTGGGAGTAAAGCCACAGGTGGATGGTGAATGGCCCCTCCCCTAGGGATTAAAAGAGGAGCAAAAGGGGAGGGGGGAGTGAGGAAACAGCTCGCTCGGCTGTGGGTTTGTTCCAGCCTTGTGGATCTTGGCCAGTAAACCAGTGGCAGGCTTCAAAGTGGTTTACCGCTGGTTTGGTGGGCGCACTTTGCGTGTGCCAAACATGCACTTTGCACATGCACAGAGGCTTTCCTACTCCCCTCCTGCACTCTCCCTGTCGCTTCAACAGTTGACGTGCAGCAATCTGCTGTTAATAAAGGTCAGTATGGCAGCCCTGGTGGGAAGGCGGGCCCAACTGCAGAGTGTCGGAGAGACTCGGAGTGAACCGGTTCTCTACCCTTTGGCACTACCGGGATGCCAGAACCAGTAAAATAGCACCACTGCTGTAAACCCAGCCTTCCCTGCCAACAGCGAGCGTGGAACGGTTTATTTAAATTTGTATACCGCCCCTTCTCCCAGAGGGACTCGGGGCGATGTACAGCCAGATAAAAATATACATATAAATACACATACAATAATTAAAATGAGTTAAAAGAATTAAATAGATTGGCCATTATCAAAAAATTAAAAGATTAGGGGATTAATAAAGCTAAAACCATTTAAAATCAAATTTAAAACCCTACACGTAACTTTAGGCCAGACCGGCTTGATGGAATAAGTGGGTTTTTAGTGCGCACCGGAAGGTCAATAGGTCGGGGACGGTACTCATCTCCGGGGGCAATTCATTCCAGAGGGAGGGGGCTCCCAAAGAGAAGGCCTGAACCCTCGGGGTCGCCAGCCATCCAGCCGGCGGCACCCTAAGGAGGCCCTGCCCTGTGGGAGCGCACTGGCCGACGGGAGGCCGATGGTGGCAGGAGGCGGTCCTGTAAGTACCCAGGTCCCGAGCCATGGAGCGCTTTAAAGATGACCACTAGCACCTTGAATCACACCCGGAAGGCCACCGGGAGCCAATGCAGCTCGCGCAAAAGTGGTGTAACATGGGAGCTCTGAGGAGCCCCCAAAACCACCCGCGTGGCTGCATTCTGCACCAACTGGAGCCTCCGGGTGCTCTTCAAGGGGAGCCCCATATAGAGAGCATTGGCATAATCTAGGCGGGAGATGATGAGGGCAGATGTGACCGTGCGAAGCGCATCCCGATCCAGAAAGGGTCGTAATTGGTAGATCCTACGGACCTGATAGAAAGCCCCCCTGGTGACGGCTGCTATATGGTCTTCCAACGATAGCCGTACATCCAGGACACCCAAATTGCGCGCCCTCTCCGTGGGGACTAGAGTTCCCCCCCTCCCCTCCCACGGCCAGTGATGGAGTTAGCTGGCTGTATCGGGGCAGCGTTCCCAGGATTGATAACCGTCTTGAGATCTTTAGTCCGCCTTCGGCGAGCATGTGGGCCAAGCTGCTGCCTCAGTGTGAATGAACGAATTCACGTTATTGTAAAGCAAGAGGTTTTTGCTGGGTGCTTTTGGGGGGGGGGAGGCCTAGGACAGAACAGGGAGAGATTAAAAGGCTTGGGGGTCAAAAAGGGACGCAAACTGCACCCTCTACAAAGCACCTTTTATTGGGGGAAAGCACAGGTAGGCTGACGAAATACTTGGTGGTGGTTGTGTGCAGGGTAGGAAAAGCTATACAAATTTCATACATTTACATACATGCAAATATACACACACACACACACACATATATATATATATATATGGACATATGTACACCAATACGGACACGGCGCAGAGGGGAGGCATCACTGCTTGCTGAGCGAGGGAGCCGTGTACGTCTGGAAGCGCTGGTGGGCCCTTTCCTGGGTCAAGAGGCGCAGCGCCATGGTGTCGACGACCTCTTCCAGGCCTGGTTGTTGGGAGATTTCCACGGTGTAGTCGTTGGCCTGGAGGAACACAGAACGTTTCAGGGATGGAAGGATCCTGCGCATGCATGGGTGTGTGTGTCTGTCCTCGGTGCGCTCTCTCAGGTCGGGCGGGGGGGGGGGGGGGGGTTCCTTGCAGACATTTCATGACCCGACTAGGTTACATCATTAGTGCTAGACAGGAGTGGGATTTGTGGAGTGAAACAGGAGGAGGACGAGGAGAATGACTGTGGGGTCCTTGCTGCTCTCTGATCTGGGTTATTTTCTTGCAGACGTTTCATGACCTGACTAAGTAACACCATCAGTGCTTAGAAGCCGTCTAGTTCAATTCTTCTAGCCCTGATGAGGTTACCTGGTTGGGTCATGAAACATCTGCAAGAAAGCAACAGATGAGAAGGCACCAAGGGTCCCAGTTCTTTTCTTCTTCCCTATTTTTCCTCCTTCTCCTTCCTGCTTCCGCTTCTCTTTCTCATTCTTGTCCTCCTCCTCCGCTCCCCTAAACCCCACCCGCTTCTAGCGCTGATGATGTTCCCTAGTTGGGTCACGAAATGTCTGCAAGAAAACCACCAGGCTAGGAGAGCACCAAAGACCCTCCATAGTCCTCTCTTCCTCTTCGTCCTCCTCCTCTTCCCTCTGCAAACACCCCTCCCTTCTAACACTGATGATGTTACCTAGCGGGGTCGTGAGACGTCTGCAAGAAAACCACCAAGCTCACAGAGCCCCAAGGACCCCACAGTTCCACCCTGAGCTAGAAACATTCACTTTTGTTGATGGGATCCAATTTTTGTGCAGGAATTTCTAAAGTCCCAGACCTGGAGTAACCTTAGAGATCAACTAGACTCAGCTCCCTCCCTGCCTGGGGAGGATCTCCCGTTACTTAGCTTTGGACACTCGGGGAGATGGGCTTTTAAGTCCCACAATTCCCCAGCCAGCCGGCTGTCCAGATAGAGGAGGGGGTCTCCAAACATGGCAACTTTAAGAACTGTGAACTTCAACTCCCAAAATTCCCCAGCCAGAAGTATGTCCACAAGTCTTAAGAGTTGCCAGGTTCGGAGACACCCCCACCCACAAAAAAAGCATCAGCAACAGGTGTTCAGCTGGGTGCAAAGACTTCCCACGTAGCATAGCCCTCCCCTCTATGGGGCAGCCATGAAGTTCCTTACATATACCCGGGGCGTGGCACAAAGGCAACACAGCCAGTATGAGTCGCTTTATTAGCTCCAATTTTACCCCCAATGTCCCGGTTACTCTCCGGTCTGGAGAAAAACTCACCCACGAACCTGCAACAGCAGATACTTCAGTCCAAATGTTGTAAACTGAAAAGTTTAAACTATAAATCAGTGGTTCCCAAACTTTTTCAGTCCACCGCCCCCTAGGTGCTACAAACTCATCCTCGGTGGCCCCCCCACCCAAGGGTGGGATTCAAATTTCTGTGGGCATGGTCTAATTTGAGGGTGTGGCTTGCTGGTCATGTGACTGGATGGGCGTGGCTAAGGGGGCCGGCAGAGGGGCGCTAAGAGGTGGCAGGGGGGCATTCGAGGCGCCAGCCCCACAGGCTGTCTCCATTGACTGTTGCACCGCTCCGAAGTTGGTGCCTCGAATATGGCAGCACGTTGGGAAAGTAAAGCCGCCGCCACCACATTCGAGGCGCCAGCTTAGGAGCGATGCAACAGTCAATGGAGTGAGCCTGCGGGGCCGGCGCCTCGAATGCCCCCCTGCTGCCTCTTAGTGCCCCCCTGCCAGCCCCCTTGCCTTTTAGTGCCCCCCTAAGGCATCCCACCGGCCCCCAGGAGGCAGTACCGCCCATTTTGGGAACCACGGCTATAAATCTAACATGGCAAGATAAGGTAATAAATCCGGCAGGGCAAGATAAGGAGTTCCAGAAGTGAAAACATGGCAGTAAATCAAACCAGTTGGGAGGATGCCAGGAACTCAGATAACAGCAGCCAACACTAGGTGAACTCAGCGGGTTTTCCCCACAACCGCCCCTCCCATCTGCCTCTCCTTTAAACTGCATCCCCAGGTGCGCCTTGTGAAGGGAATCATGGCCCTTTCCTCCCCCGTAAGCCATGCAACCTACATTGCTCCCTTCTCCGTTCCACCCTGCGTGCCCTCAGATGAAGAGAGAGTGGGCCTGGGTCTTCCTCAGAACTCCCTCTCCCTTGTTCTCCCTCTCCCCTGCTCTGCCCAGCCTAACTTTGCCCTTCCCCAGTTTCCTCCACAGACAATGGAGTCATTCCCCCGCCCCGACTTCTGCTCCTCCTCCTCCTCAGAGTCTCCTCCTCGGATTCAGACTCCGACCGGGGCATGACATTGCACTTTTAGCCTGCTGGTCTTGGTCTTTCCCTGTGGGGGCGGTGGCTCAGCCTCCTGCCTCCCAGGCCCTCCAGGAGGGCAGACATCCTCACCAGTTGCAGGGAGGCCAACATGGCCCGGCAGACCTCGAAGGCCGGCTGCCCTGCCAGCAGACTGGCAAAGGAGTGCCACTCGCCCACGCGGCTGAAGCGGGACACCAGCTGGTCTCCGTAGCTGTGGATGTCGAAGGCGGCGCGTGCTTCCTGTGCAAGGAGAAGGAGAGGGGGATGCTGAAGGTCATATAGCCCTAGCACGTCAGGACTTCTACGCCGCTTTATAGTGCTTCACAGCCCTCTCTAAGCGGCTTCGCAGAGTCAGCCTCTTGGCCCCGCTCTCCCCAATAATGGGGTTCCTTGTTTAACCGACGTCAGAAGGACAGAAGGCTGAGTCAGTTAGAACTGAAGAATTAAAGTCCTGGCAGTGGGCCTGCAATACTGAATTCTAACCACTGCACCACAACTCTCCCTCCCTTTCCTCCCTCCCTCAGCATTTAGCAATAGGATTTATATACCGCTTCATAGAACTTTATAGCCCTTTCCCGGGCAGTTTACAGAATCGGCCTCTTGTCCCCAACAATCTGAGTCCTCGTTTTACCCACCTTGGAAGGATGGAAGGCTGAGTCCACCTTGAGTCGGTCAGGATCGAACTGCTGGCAGTGGGTAGAGTCAGCATGCAATGGCTTTCCCACCAATACGCCACCACAGTGTTCCTTCCTTCCTCTTTTCTCTCCTTCCTTCCTCCCCTTCCTTCCTTCTTCCTTCTCTTTCCATCCTCCCTCCTTAGCAATACCACTTAAATATCACTTCATGGTGCTTTACATCATTCTAACCACTGCGCCACCACAACTCTTCCTTCCTTCCTTCCTTCCTTCCTTCCTTCCTTCCTTCCTTCCTTCCTTCCTTCCTTCCTCCCTTCTCTTTCCATCCTCCCTCCTTAGCAATACCACTTAAATATCACTTCATGGTGCTTTATATCATTCTAACCACTGCGCCACCACAACTCTCCTTCCTTCCTTCCTTCCTTCCTTCCTTCCTTCCTTCCCTTCCTCCCTCCTTAGCAATACCACTTAGCTACCACTTCATGGTGCTTTACATCGTCCTTACCACAGCGCCACCAGGGCGCTCTCTCCCCGACCTCACCTGTTCCTCCAGCTGCGGTCCCATCATCTCCTCCCAGTCGCGCACCCGCCGGGACAGCACCGTCTCTCGGGCGTACTTCTGGGAGTGGGCCATGAAGAGCTCCTGGAAGCAGCAGGGAGAAAGAGAGCGTCTCTCCCGGGGAAGGGAAGGAAGCAGCCCAGCTGGCCAAGGCGTGCTTGGAGACCCTTGTGGAAAAAGGAACAGGAGAGGGGCAGCCCTCCCTCGGGGAGAATGGTGTCCCACAAAGAAGACACCCCCCCACAGAGGAGGTGGTTATATTCATTGCCTTTCGTCCTCCATGGGGGGGGAGGGGAAGGGTACCTACCACGTTCTTGTTGACCAGCTCCTCGTAGCTCAGGGAAGAGGGGATGTCCCCAGGATCTAAAAGCAAATGGAGAAATTGAGGGGGGTCCCTCCCAGTTTCTCACGAGGAATCTCTGCGCCTCTTATTTCTTTTCCCAGCCCAGAGGATGGATGGATGGTTGGATGGATGGGTAGATGGATGCAGGCATGCATGGATGACTGGAAGGATGGATGGATGATTGGATGGAAAGATGGACGACTGGATGGTCGGATGGCTAGATGGATGCATGCATGGATGACTGGAAGGTTGAATGGATAGATGGATAGTTGGATGGGTGGGAGGATGATTGGAAGGATGGATGGTTGAATGGAAAGATGGATGGGTAGATGGTTGGATGCCTGGATGATTGGATGGATGGATGGATGGTGGAATGGAAACATGGATAGTTGGATGGATGGGTGGAAAGTTGGATGGTTGAATGGAAGGATGGATGGGTAGATGGATGCATGGATGATTGGAAGGATGGATGATTGAATGGAAACATGGATGGATGGATAGTTGGATGAAAGGGTGGATGGGTGGATGGAAAAGGGGATAGATGGATGGAAGGATGGATGAATGGATGGGTAGATGGGTGCATGGATGATTGGAAGGATGTATGGTTGAATGGAAACATGGATGGATAGTTGGATAGAAGGGTGGGTGGATGGGTAGATGGAAAGGGGGATAGATTGATGGAAGGATGGTTGAATGGTTGGTTGGATGGATAGATGGATGCTTGGATGATTGGAAGGATGAATGGATGGTAAGATGGGTGAATGGATGGTTGGATGGGTAGATGATGCCTGGGTACAGGAAGGGACTCGTTCATCCGACCGTTACCTGCCACGCCATCTGGCACCCTTCCAGAGGTTTCCAACGGGGGGATCTCCTCATCCGCCACAAAGTCCTCTGTGGAAGGAAAAGACATTCCAGCCAAACCAGACCCAGTATCGTCTTCAACTTACAACCGTTCATTTAGCGACCGGTCAGCATTACAACAGCACTGGAAAAAGTGACGCTTCCATCCCAGTCATGTGACCAAAATTCAGTCTAGAAGACCTACCTGCTCCATCGTCGGCAGCTCCAGCATCGAAGTCCTCTTCCTCCTCCACCTCCCGGTCCACCTCCAGAGCGCCAAGCTCTATCGACTGCAACCCCACAACGGGAGCCTGGTTCAAGGGGGAGAAAGGAGGCTAGCCCGATCTCGATTGGGCCTTAGATCAGGAATGGGTTTTTTTCTTCCATCTATCTCAAGGGTCTGCAAACTTGGCAGCTTTAAGACTTGTGGACCTGACTGGAGGAGGAGGAATTCTGGGAGATGAAGTCCACAAGTCTTAAAGTTGCCAAGTTTGAAGACTAGATAGATAGATAGATAGATAGATAGATAGATAGATAGATAGATAGATAGATAGATAGATAGATAGATAGATAGATAGATGAAAGATATAGATAGATGATAGATGAGATAGATGACAGATAGATGATAGTATAGATGATAGATAAATGACAGATGATAGATGATAGATATATATAGATGATAGATGAGATAGATGACAGATGAGATGATTGATAGATGATAGATAGATGAAAGATAGATAGATAGGACAAAGACAAATAAATCAATATGACAGATAGATAATAGATGGGAGAAAAATCAATATGTACATAACATGATGGATACAGGAAGAATGGATAGATGACAGAGAGGATAGAATGGATGGATAGTTCAAGGTCCCTTCCAACTCTGTTATTCTGCTATTCTTTTTCCTTCCTTCCTTCCTTCCTTCCTTCCTTCCTTCCTTCCTTCCTTCCTTCCTTCCTTCCTTCCTCCCTCCTTCCCTCCATCTTCCTTCCTTCCTGCTCCCCCCCCCCCCTTCCTTCCCACTTAACACTAGCCCTTAGTCTTCCAACTTGGCCGGTTTAAGACTTGTGGGCTTCCAACTCCCAGAATTCCTGAGCTAACATGACTGGAGGAGGAGGAATTCTGGGAGATGAAGCCCACAAATCTTAAACCGGCCAAGTTTGAAGATCCCCTGACTTCTCAGGTCTCCAGGCCACAGCCAGGTGGAAATGAAACCGACCGCGAGAAGGGGGCTGCTGTATTTAAAAAGAGGCCGACTTTAGCATCACATCATACAAGGAAGCAATAGATTTGTAGCTCACGGCTAAATTGGTCCTCGGTACTCTCTGAGCTTGGTGGTATTCTTGCAGATGTTTCATGACCCAACTAGGGAACATCATCAGTGCTAGAAGGAAGGGGGGTTTTGGAGAAGAGGAGGAGGAGGACAATGACTTTGGGGTCTTGGGTGCTCTCTGAGCTTGGTGGTTTCCTTGCAGACGTTTCATGACCCAACTAGGGAACATCATCCAATTGGGAAGGCCCTTAATGTTGGAAGAAAACCTGAGAACCTAAGCCAGAAGGTGGAAGGAAGGAAGGAAGGAAGGAAGGAAGGAAGGAAGGAAGGAAGGAAGGAAGGAAGGAAGGAAGGAAGGAAGGAAGGAAGGAAGGAAGGAAGGAAGGAAGGAAGGAAGGAAGCTCCTCCTTCTCCAAGAGGTTCCTCTCAGTTGCGTTGCCCCCTGCTTTCTCTGGACCAGCCAAGAATGGCAGCCCTCGTTTCCGTGAGCCGCTCTGCCTCCAGACTCACCATCCTCTTCTGCAGTTTCCTCTGGGCTACCAGACGCACCTTGGCATTCTTCCAATACAGAATCTCCAGGTCTGCTCAGAAACGAAAGACTTCAGTCAATCTTCTACACCGCCCGTCATATCTAAGTGACTCTGCGTGGTTTATAACATCCTAAGAAAACCCTGTAAAGGTACCACATTGTTGTGGCCCGCCAGCTGCCAGCAGAGCTGGCGGCTGAGTCGGGCGATGAGGAGGTTGAGAGGAAGGTTGGGCCAGTCCTGGAGTATGGGGGAGGCTCTGACGGATGCTCTGCGTCGGACGCAGAGATGGAGCCAGGGCGGTTCCGACATACTCAGCTGCCTTCGGAGTCAGATAAGTGGGGAAAAGAATAGCTGGAGTCTATTCCAGATGCATGCATGCGCAGAGCTGCCAGAAGGGAACAGCTAAGGAACACGAGGCAGAAATGGGGCCAGGGCGGTCCAACATTACTCAGCTGCCTTCGGAGTCAGATAAGTGGGGAAGAAGAATAGCTGGAGCCTATTCCCAGAGTGGACATGCATGCCAGAGCTGCCAGGAAGAAGGGAACAGCTAAGGAACATGAGGCAGAAATGGGGCCAGGGCAGTCTGACATTACTCAGCTGCCTTCGGAGTCAGAGATAAGTGGGGAAGAAGAACAGCTGGAGCCTGTTCCAGATGCGCATATGCGCAGAGCTGCCAGAAGAAGGAAACAGCTAAGAAACAGGGACCGACACGGGAAGAAAAGCACACGTGGATGCTGAATGGCTGGAGAGTAAATAGAAGCAAAAGGGGAGTGGGGGTTGCAGGAGACAATAGTTTGTGTTTCTGTCGGAAGATTTGCTTATCGTGGTTCAAGAGACTCCCCACCAGGAATTAATTTACAGCTTTGCGACTGGAAGCTCTCAGACCTGGCAACCATCCAAGGACTGATAAGGTCTGTTCTTGCAATTCACCCTTGGGAGGATTATTGCTGGGACATTTCTGTGGGTGAATGCCATGAATTCACAATAGAGAGGGTATTTTTAAGGGACGAGGAGTCTGTTTCTTGGTCCTAAGCCTGGCTCAGAACACGTATGACTCAAAGCATAGATTAAAAACAGAATTCAGAACATGTTCAAACCTATGAGTAAAAATTAAAATCAGAGTTAAATATTCAAACATTGGTCTACAGGTTAGAGCTCCCAGGAGCTCTTGCTCCCAGCAGGAGACGTGAATTCTAGTTCCGCCTTAGGCAGGAAAGCCAACTGGGTGACTTTGGGCCAATCACTAGGAGACGGTGAATTCTAGTCCTACCTTAGGCAGGAAAGGTAGCTGGTTGAGTTTGGGGCAATTACCAGGAGATTGGGAGTTCTAGTCCCGCCTTAGGCATGAAAGCTGGCTGGAGACTTTGGGCCAATCACCAGGAGACGGTGAATTCTAGTCCTGCCTTAGGTAGGAAAGCCAACTGAGTGACTTTGGGCTAATCACCAGGAGATGGAGAGTTCTAGTCCTGCCTTAGGCATGAAAGGCAGCTGGGTGATTATGGGCCAATCACCAGGAGACGTGAATTTTAGTTCTGCCTTAGGCATGAAAGGTAGTTGGCTGACTTTGGGCCAATTACCAGGAGACTTTCTAGTCCCGCCTTAGGCAGGTGGGCTGGCTGGAGACTTTGGGCCAATCACCACGAGAGGGTGAATTCTAGTCCCGTCTTAGGCATGAAAGGCAGTTGGGTGATTATTGGCCAATCACCAGGAGACAGTGAGTTCTAGTCCCGCCTTAAGCATGGGCATGAATGGTGGACTAGGTGACTTTAGGAGCCAGTCCCCTCCGCCTCTCCGTCCAGCCCACCTCACAGGGTTGTGGTTGAAGGGGCAAACAGGAAGGTGTCTTGGATAATGTTTGCCACCTTGAGCTATTTCTAAAGACAATAATGGTGGGATACAAATCAATAATTAAAAAGCTGAAGAGGTTAACGTGGCATCAGGAATGCCCTCAACGCACCAGTGAGGTCAACATCAGGGGGGCTAAGGACCAAGCCTCTCCCGGCCCCCTCCCCACCCTTCCCAGTCAGTCAATGCCTCTGCTTCTGGGCAAGTCCCGCAGGAACCAGCCCCACACAAACCCAGCCAGGTGTGTGTGTGTGTATGTGTTTCCCTTCCCCACAAGTCACACCTACTCACCAGCGGACGTGCAGCCTTTCCTGCGGCTTCTCTGGTTGCCAGGTTGGTTGGGCTCTGGAAAGCAAGCAAGAAGTCTCTGAAAGGGGTGTGTGTGTGTGTGTGTGTGTGTGTGTGTGTGTACAAGAGGCTTTTGGGCAGGGGGCACACCAGCCCTTTGGCCTGCTCCCACCCGCCCCCCACGGCCCAGGAAGGACGTTCGGACCCCGAGGCCAGAGGCAGAAGCGAGGCAAAAGGAGAGGGGCGACTGGGTGGTCTTCGGTCCCCAGAAGAAGCCCTGTCTCTTGTTTGTGGAGTTTTATCACAAAAGGTAAAACACAAAAGAGGAAAGCAAAGAAAGAAAAACCAAAATGTGCGTCCGGCGCTAAAACAAGAATCACAAAAAGGGGGAAAAAATGGCTTACAAAAAAAAAAAAAAAACGAGAGAAAATAGGTGATCCTGTCAGAGTGTATTCATTAACTGGCAGAGACATGGTTAACAAAGTCAGCAAGCGAGTATAAGCATAGCCAATGGGAGCTGACAGCCTGGGTGTGGTTTGGCTCTGTGTGCTTTGCTGAGAAGTGAAAGTGAAACTAACTTGCTTGCTTGAAAGTGAAACTAACTTGCTTGCTTGAAAGTGAAACTAACTTGCTTGCTTGCTTGAAACTGATATCTGCTTTGAGCTGCTGCTGTTGCTGCTATTTGTGTTTTTACTTATGTTACGGTGGAAGAAACTACTAACCGTATTGTAAACCTTACTTCAAATTGTTATGATGCATATACAGAAGTTACTGACGACTGCTGAATCAGTCATCTGGGGGGGGCTTTTCTGGACTTGAATTTCTGCTGCAAACTCTAACAAACACCCCCCAAAATGTAACATTTAATGCAAGGGTCTTCAAGCTTGGCAGCTTTAAGGCTTGTGGACTTCCACCTCCCAGAATTCCTGAGCTAACACGACTGGAGGAGGAATTCTGGGAGTTGAAGTCCACAAGTCTTAAAGCTGTCAAGTTTTAAGTTTAACTTGATTTAACATATAGCATCCAGCTGGCTAGAAACTGAACAAAGGAAGAAATAATAAATTATCCTCCACTTTTACATACATACAGTACGTACATACATACGTACACACACACAATTTAACGTTTAACATATAGAAGAATAGAACAGAATAGAATTCTTTATTCTTTATTGGCCAAGTGTGATTGGACACACAAGGAATTTGTCTTTGGTGCAAATGCTCTCAGTGGACATAAAAGAAACGATACATTCATCAAGAGTCAAGAATCATAAGGTGCAAAACTTAATGATAGTCATCGGGTACAATAAGCAATCAAATCATACTAGGAAACAATCAATATAGGTCGTAAGGATACAAGTTACATCATACAATCACCAGTGGGAAGGGTTGGGTGATAAGGAGGGATGAGAAGATTAATAGTAATAGTAGTGCAGAATATAGAATCCAGCCTGGCTGGAAGCTGAAAAAAGGAAAATAAAATCTCTTTTTACATACACACGTACACACATACATGTACACACACACAGATAGACACATTAAAAAAAAGGAAGAAAAAAACAGTCAACAGGTTAAACTAAACACTCATCTTCAAATCCCTGTTAACCATTTTGTGTACAGCTAGTTCTCAACTTACGACTGATCGCTTAATGGCCACTCAAAGGTATGACCTACCTGCAAAAGGGGTGGGGGGAGATGTTTACACCCCTGTTCTGATGGTCACCCTCTATCTGGCCTCAGTTGACCCCCACTTCAAACACTCAACAACACGGCATTTTCGGGTGTTTGTGGCATCCTGAATTACCTACCCCGTGGCTTATGACGGCTTGGCCCCAAAACTGGACACTCTTTCCAAAACCTCCACTGGTTGTTTTTTTTTTAAAAAAAAGGATGGACAGGGGAAAAGGAAGGTCTGTCCCAGAGGGCCCCAGCTGGTGGGCGACCTGAACCCAAGCCGAGGACACTCACCGGAGGACGAAAACCACGACACAAAATCCTGTAGCATGGAGGAGGGCCGTCTCTTGCGTTTGCCACGGGACAAATCTTCCAGGCCGCGGGGCACGGTGAAGGGTCTTCCTGAAGAGGGAAAAGAGGGGTATGGGAGCCCCTGATGCTCCTTCTGTCAACTCATAAAACATTTTTTAATGGCCGTTTTAGAGTTGCCAGCAGAAAGAGAGTGGGGAAAGGGGTTTGAAAGAGCAGTGCGGCAGCTTGGAAACCGAAAACGCAATTCCAGGCATAGTTTTTCAGAGATTGTAACTAGGTGACTGAAGTTTCTGCCGTGCAAAAATCTAACTGGAGAACTGGAGACCCTCCTCTCCAGTTGAGGCTGCAGGAAGATTTCCTCCCAAGGCCAAGGAGGTTGGCCGCCCGTCTGGTCCTATCAGCTCAAGAAGTTCTCAAGAAGATCGGGAGAAAGACTCATAAGCCAACCTGCCTTGGACTACAATCCCCATAACTTTTACCGGGCATGGGAGCTGTGGCCCACACGCCAGGTATTGTCCACAGAATGTGGTCAAACAGTCAAGATGGAGCCAACATGACTTGTCTTTCTGACCGCTCCCCGAGGACAACTGTTAGGAATGTAAGTCACCTAACAGTTGGGTTGGAAATACATAAACCAGGATAGACATTTTAATACTGTCCCTTTAAGGGAATGCTAAACTTGTAATTGGGTGTGGTATCCCAAGTGGCCATAAGATGGAGCCAGAAACCTGCTTTCACCGAGACTGAGAGAGTGTTTTGCTAGATGGTCGATGTTCGTGTTCCTGCATTTCCCTAGTGACTGTTACTGATCATCGTTATTCTTGGATTGATGTGAGTCTATTACTGAACTGTTTTTGATACTGGACTTTGTTACTGGATTATCCCTGGACTGAAAACCATGTATGACTTGGACTGTGTTGGACTTTGCTTAACCGTGTTACTGGAAGTAAAACCTACATTTTACTATACAGTGTATCTGTCTGCTGTGTGTGTGTGTTATTCAACATTATTCTCAGTACGTCTCCCTGTGTGCACTCATTCTCCTAACGGGAAATTACCTCAACACTGGTTATGGGCCCAGGAGTCCATACCAGGCTCAGATAACTGAGAGTTAGTGTGAATACACAGTAACGTATACAAACAGCTGTTTACTGTTTAATTGTGGTTTACTGTCTTGGTAAAAATGGCACAAGACCCGTCAACAAGTCTATCACTGATAACCCGATTGGATGGAGCAAACTATGTTTCCTGGTCTATGAAGTGCAGTCTACTTCTGCATAGAGAAAGGTTATGGACTGTAGTTCAAGATCCACCAGATGTAAATGCTTGTGATCCAGATGATGAGGACGATGCCAAGACGTTAGCTGACTTTAAACTGAACAATGAACGATTATCTTTGATTATCCCTGGACTGAAAACCGTGTATGACTTGGACTGTTTGTTGAACTTTGCTTAACCATGTACTGGAAGTAAAATCTACATTTTACTATACAGTGTAGCTGTCTGCTGTGTGTGTGTTATTCAACATTATTCTCAGTATATCTCCCTGTGTGCATTCATTCTCGTAACGGGGAATTACCTCAACAACAACCCTGGTCTGCTCCTAGAGAGGCTTCTAGGGCTAAAGATCCTGGGTTCAAGTTCCCCCTCCTCCCCCTATGGGCCTGGGGGATCCATACCTTTCTTAAAGGGTTTGTTTTCCGAGGAGCTGAAGGGGTCGAGGCTTTGCCAGGGGTCCCACGTGTCCTGGAAGAGAAAGAGAAGCAGCTGGTGAGCCTCACGCCCAGAGAGTGGGGGTCACCTGGGGGCTTCAGAACTGGGCCTCACCCAGCTAGCCTATGAAGAGAAGAACCAGGGGGTGATACGATAGCACTCTTCCAATATTTGAGGGACTGCCCCGAAGAAGAGGGGGTCAAACTGTTCTCCAAAGCAGAGGTTTCCAACCTTGTCAACTTTACGACTTGTAGACTTGAACTCCCAGAATTCCTCAGTCAGCAAAGCAAAGCTGGCTGAGGAATTCTGGGAGTTGAAGTCCACAAGTCGTAAAGTTGCCAAGGTTGGAGACCCCTGCTCCAAAGCACCTTGAAGGCAGGACAAGAAATTACAGATGGAAACTCATCAAGGAGAGAAGCAACCTAACAACGGTGGGAAAAGGAAGAGATCCCTATAGATGAAAGTGCAATAAATAAATAAATATAAATATTATATACTGTATATATATCTCTATCTCTCTATCCATCCATGAATACAGAGATGGATAGATTAACACTCAAAAAAGAAGCAAAATATTTTTAACATGGTTTGTTTGGTTAGTTAATAGAAATGGAAGTTAGAGAATCAAAAGTTTAAGAGAATGATTAATTATACAATGAAGGTTTATTGGTATGGATAAGCAAATATTATCACTAGGTGATTATTATCAATGCTTTGAATATTATTGCTATTATGTTTCAAAATGAATTGTACCCAGACAACACACCGTTCATGCAGATAGTTTTTATGTATTCTAAAGAGAGAGACAGAGACACAGAGAGAGACAGAGACAGAGAGAGACAGAGAGAGAGAGAGAAGCAACCTGGAACTCATGAGAATCTTCCTAACAGTGAGGACAATTAACGTGGAACAGCTTGCCACCAGAAGTGGTGGGTTCTCTGTTAAGGTATTGAGATTTAAGAGCTGACCAGTTGTAAAGCTGATGCAATATAAGGTTGATGCAATGAAGAGGAATCAGAATTGGTATTGCCTCTTTAAGTCTAAGAGTGAGCCCACAGAAGTTTTACCCCTTTAAGAGGTGTTTATATAAGGCAGCCATTAGAGGGCGTGTTTTTTCTCTCCTTGTGTCCAGTATCTATTGCAGAGTTCTCTGTGTAGAATTAAGAAGATGGATTGCTTGTCAGGTATTTGCCTACCACATATATTTCTGTATATAACTGTTGTATATAAACCACTGTTAAATGTCTAAGTCTCTGTGCGTCATGTTTTGCTCCGGGGTTGTCTTATAATAGTAGTCACACTGCAAACACTCTGACATCCTCCATCATGATATATAGGATCTCCTGCTTGAGCAAGGGGCTTGACTAGAAGATCTCGAAGGTCCCTTCCAGCTCTATTCTGATTCAGATCAGGCAGAGACGTGGCTCGGCCTGGCACATCCTCACACCTGGAAACTTCTCCAGAGGGGAACAGCTAAACTTCAGGGATCACAGCCACTGAGGGACCTTTTGCTACAAACAACCAGGCTAAGATAAGTTTCGTTTTAGTGACCGTTCAGAGTTACAACAGCCTGGGAAAAGGGACTCGTGGCCCGTTTTTCACACTTACGACCGTTGTGTGGTCCCCGTGGTCACGTGAGCCAAATTCAACGTTGGCAACCGACTCACACTGATGATGGCTGGCAGCATCCCGGGGGTGGGTGGTGTCACGGGATCCTCCCCCCTTGGGCGAACTTTTCTGACAGCCGGATTCAATTAACAACCACGTGACTCACTTAACGACTGCAGGACAACTCTTCACCACCATGGCAAGAAAGGATATAAAACGGGGCGGGACTCGCTTCACAAACGTCTCTGCTTAGCAACGGAAATGTGGGGGCTCCCTTGTGGCCATTAACGGTCGAGGACTGCCTCCGTCAAAAGGGCCACTGGCCAAACATGGGGTGCTCCTTACCTCGAGGTGGGGATTATCCTCCAGGTCAGGGAATCTCTCCCGCAAGGCGTAGCCTTTGCTCCGGGGGACGCTCTAGGAACAGAGAAAGGAGTGGGTGGGTCTCATCTCCGGATCGTACCAAGAGCCCGCTCTGCCGTTCCCTTGTGGGCCGCCCTCCTGCCTCCGAGTACCGTCTGGTGCGCGATGTGCTCCTCTGCTCCGTCGGAGGGGCCCTCCTGGCCCTCCTCCGGGATGTCTGCCAGGAAGCCCTCACCGCCCTCTTCATGGTCATCCGCGGGGTTCGCTGCTCCTGCTATTAGAGGTACTAATTAGAGGTACTGTTACCACTCTATAAAGCCTTAGTAAGGCCACACCTAGAGTCCTGCATCCAGGTTTGGTCACCACACTATAAAAAAGGCGTCGAGACTCTAGAAAAAGCGTATAGAAGAACAGCCAGGAGGATGAGGGGACTGGAGGATAAAAGCATACGATGAACAGTTGCAGGAACTGGGCCTGGCTAGTCTAGGGAAGAGAAGAACCAGGGGAGACAGGAGAGCAGCCTTCCAGTATTTGAGGGCAGGGGGGTTGGACTAGATGATCTACAAGGTCCCTTCCAACTCTGTTAATCTGACTTTAATGAACAAAAAGACCAGGGGAGACATGAAAGCAGACTTCCAATATTTGAGGGGCTGCCACAGAGCGGAGGAAGGGGTCAAGCTATTTTCCAAAGCCCCTGAAGGCCAGACAAGGAATAATGGATGGAAGCTGAACCAGGAGAGATTCAGCCTGGAAATAAGGAGAACATTTCCTGACGGTAAGAATAATCAACCCATGGAACAGAAATTGCCCTCAGAAGTATTAGTATTAGCCTCAATGAATGGAAGGAGAAACGTACTGCTCAGAGGGAGTGGCTGCTAAAATCAGAGCCAAGGCTCTAGCCCCTAAGAAGACAACTCAGGATGAGTTGAGAGCAGAAAAACGCAGACATGCTGCTCTAGAGAGACAATTTGACAAAAATATTCAACAAGAGAGAGGGCAACTACAACAGGCTTCCCAGTCAGGTGAACATCATGGTTCCCAGAGAAACCCTCCCAGGGGAGGGGAATCTGTTCATGGAGCCTTTGGAACTCCCGCCCCCTGCCTGGTCCCCTCAGCCATTGGAGGAACAACTAAATCCTCAGGATTTGAGCAGTGGAGGCTTTCAAGAAGAGACTGGACTTCCATTTGTCAAAAATGGTGTAGGGTCTCCCACTTGGGCAGGGGGTTGGGCTAGATGACCTACAAGGTCCCTTCCAACTCTGATGATCTGTTATCTGCTGGGGGGGAGGGTCATCCCCAGGGAGGAAAGAGAGCGAGGATTAAGAGTTTCAGCCCCGCAGAGCTCAGAGTGTCTGTCTGAGGCTGCAGTGGGCAGAAAGAATGGCCTTGGGAGGAGGAATGGAAGGATTAATACTCCTTGCAAACAGCTGGCCATTTGCATCCTTTTAGAGGGTCATTGAGGCCACCTGGAGGTTTGTCTGTGTCCTCAGAGTCACCTGAGTGTTGCAAACGGGTGTTTTGCCTTCTGACTGGATGGTGAGGAATGGAAGGATTGATACTCCTTGCAGACAGCTGGCCATTTGCATCCTTTTAGAGAATCACTGAGGCCACTTGGAGGTTTCTCTGTGTCCTGAGTGGTGCTAATGAGTGTGGAGCCTTCTTGGAGCTGCTGAAAGGACTGTGTTGTAGATTGGAGATAGATGACATCGTATCCCTCCCCCTTTGTTGAGGGAAGGCTGTTCAAACCTCCAAGTGGCCTCAACAACTCTCTCAAAGGACGCTAATGACTAGCTGTCTGCAAGGAGTACCAATCCTTCCATTCCCCACCATCCAGTCAGAGCTGAAGAAGCTTCTTGGGGGAGAAGCGAAACATCTTCAAAGAAAAACCAGAAAGTCCAATTGCCTCACCCAAAAAGCACCTTTCAGACAATCGTGACCTGGCTGACTGAGAACTGACCTAGCACGATGATGACCTAGCACTGATGATGTTCCCTAGTTGAGTCATGAGATGTCTGCAAGAAAACCACCCAGCTCAGAGAGCACCAAAGATCCTATAGTTCAACCCTGACCTTCAAAGATTCTCTTCTATCTCGCTCAGAGGTCTCCAAACTTGGCAACTTTTAAGACTTGTAGACTTCAACTCCCAGAATTCTCCAGCCAATTCTCCAATTCTGGGAGTCCACGAGTCTTAAAGTCGCCTAGTTTGGGGACCCCTGATTTAACTGACAGAAATTACTCCTCTATTGTAGTAGCCACTGAGATCCTCTGGATGGTGCTAGATGCTAGCAGCAGACTGCACATTTGGCTAAGGGGGCCTCTTTTGTTACTGCATGATCTCATTCCCTATATTTTGGTAAAGGTGGAAAGCCCCTAACTTTCCAGACATACAGGTGATCTCATTTTATTAACATCACCACTAGTCTTAAGGATTGGTTGTACCAATGTGGATGGGAGCTTTCACCCATGTGGCATCTATTCTCCAATTCAGATGCTGTATCTATGTTGCCTTTGTCTTCTTGTCAAAACCCTATAAACGCTGCCCAGGCAGTCAGACATCTTTGGATCCTGCAATGACTGGTAATTGACTGCCACACTCTATCCAGTGCATCAACCTGTAGAAGCCCCCAGCTGGCTCTAAATTCTCATAAACCATCTACAGGGTCTGCTAAACGAAAGACCGCGCATTAAAGGCTGCCAAGACGGTGAGCTTAGCTATATGATTTGAGCTGGCATCCCATTTCCCAGCTGGGATTTGGTCATCGGGACCTCTCCTAGCTCCACTTTCTTGGACATTCACTTTTCCTACCCCTCAATTCATTGGGTCTTGGTGACTCACTTCCTTCTCCAGAGAAGTCCAGAGCTTGAACGGGGGTCTCGCATGCACTGACCTCCATGGGCACGGAGCCAGCTGTTGGAACCAGGCTCTGAGTACCTGCACAGAAGCAAAGAGAAGGTGTGAGCACACCTAACACAACTCTACCGCTAATCGGCCGGTTCTACAGGGCACCCCAATCCAATTTTCTTTATGGGTGGCAAATCTTTTGCAGACAGGGAGAGGCATTATAGGAGAGCTTCCAAGCTCTCTGCGAAACAGAACAGGAAGCTAGGAGCTGCGTTGGCTTTCCTTAAATGTCTACCCGGTTCCTGACAAATCACATGCTTAAAATAAAATAATAGTAAAAGAAAAAAAACTGAAAAGAAAATAACAAAAATAAATAAAATAAAAATAAGCACAGTTAAAATTAAAGATAAAATGCTAAAGTTGAATGAAATCAAAAAGTTAAGTAAATTTAAAAAATGAAATGAAAAACAAAACCAGGCAATAAAAATGTTTTAAGTCAAGGCTAAGCAACATTGAAAGCTAAATTAAACTAAACCAAATGAAATGACAAAAAAATAGAATTCAAAACGAAAGTAAAATTTAAAACAAAGTAAAACGAAGCAAAATTAAGAACAAATAACAATTTAAACGGTGAATAATGAAAAGATAAAATCAAAGTAAAACAAAATGAATAATTAAAAAGATAAAATTGAAGTAAAACAAAATGAATAATTAAAAAGATAAAATCAAAGTAAAATCAGACAAAATTCACACTAGAATGAAATCAAAGCTAAACTAAGCCGAAACAACAACAAAAATTAAAACTAAAAATAAAATAGCATCAATTGAAATAAGAAGTTAAGAAGCATCCAAGTTGAAAGAACGAACGGAATTTTAAAAGGAGGATCCCCCCTTTGGGATGCACAGTGGTGACCCCGGCTGTACCGGTGGGGTGGCCGCGGTCCCAACCGCCGTCTCTGCCCGCTTGGCACCGGATGGGCGAGAGGCCTGCCAGCTCCAGCATGAAGAGGCCGCTGTGGTGGGGAGTGCAGGTGTTCATACGGAAGTCCTTCCGGCTGGCCAGCAGCTCTCCCTTCCGGCTGCAAGGAAACGAGCCCAGATCAGCAGGCGAGAAGGCCAGGGGATGCCGCCCCTCGTGCCCCAGGGCTGGAGAACGGGGGTCCTCTCCTCCCCCCACGCCCCCGGAGGACCCCGCGGGAGCCTCTTACCTAAAGAGGGGGTTGTCCTTCTTGTCCGACTCTTCGGGGGGAACCAGAGCCATTGGGGTCAAGGGCACAACGGCCACCGTCTAAGAAGGAAGCAGAGTGTC
Organism: Bungarus multicinctus; assembly: GCA_023653725.1. Lineage (NCBI taxonomy): Eukaryota > Metazoa > Chordata > Lepidosauria > Squamata > Elapidae > Bungarus > Bungarus multicinctus. The sequence continues at coordinate 84,471,116 of CM042848.1, forward strand.
AGGATTCCCGCAGTTGCCCCCATTGAAATCATGAACCCCGAGCCAAACGCCCAAAACTTCAAAAGGATTTATTGGGAGTTAACATGCCGGCACTGCCTGGGTGTAGCCGACTCTGAGGCACAACATTCATTGTTGTGGTTCTCCAGCAGCAGGTAAGGACAGCTGAGGTCTCGGAGCACAAGGACTCGGAGGAGGGGCCTGCGTGGGAGGCAGGGATGGGGCCAGGACCATCAGGGAGTGGAGTGCTCCCTTCGGAGATTGGGGAGGCTGGCAGCAGTGAGGAAGAGGTTCCCGAGGAGCCTGTGCTCAGCGCATGTGCGTGCAGGACTTCTCAAAGGAAAGAGCAGCTGCAGCAGCATGGGCCATTCTGGAGTAAGGCTGCAAGGTAATGGCCCCTCCCTTAAGGGATAAAAGCCAGCTGAGAAACCAGAGTCCTTTGCAGGAAGCAAATAGGTTTTTGCACTGGAGCCTGTTGGACGTCAGAATATCTGAGTTGGTGTTTGGAAACTCTTTGATTTATTGTTTAGGAACTTTATCTGTTGTTCTTGGCAGCCTTGCACCACCTTGGCAAGGCTCGTTCTTATCAGAGACAATTAATTTGAAACAATTAAATTAATTTTAACCGGGAAGGAATGGAATTCGTAAAGAATCATTAAAAGGTTTTGCTGTTACCTCTGTTTGGTGTTTGTTTCCTTGGAACAAGATTTGGGTCACATCATTCCTTGTCACCCTTGACCTTGGTTCCCCCACCCTTTTTCATCCCCTGGGTGTATCCTAATTCATATCCTCCAATGGGACACATCCATAGCCCAGAGTCACCAATCAGGCTCTCCTGTTTCTGCGCAGCAGAAACTTCTGTCACCTAGTTACTATCTTTGAAAACATTTATGGAATGCAGTTTTGGTTTCCAAGCTGCCACACTACTCCCCCCTCCTCCCTTTCTGTTGGCAACTCTAAAAAGACTGCAGGCATATTTTATGAGTTGGCACAGAGAAGTTTACAAAAGGGGGAGGTAGGAAGGGGGGGGGGAGTGCGGAAAGGGTGCTGGGGGTCAGGGGTGGGATTTGGGGAAGGCTTCTCTGCTCTCCTGCCACCTGGCTGTGGGGCAGGAATGTGTGACAAATACAGGTAAGACTTCTCCTCACAACTATTCATTTAATGACCGAAGTGACAATCGCACTGAAAAAACTTGACTAAGGACCGTTTTTCACACTTTGGACCACTGCAGAGCATCCCTATTGGTCACCTGATCAATATTCAGATGCTTGGCAGACTTGGGTGGAGCTAATGGTGGGAGAGCATATTCCGTTTAAACCAGAATTATTTCCCTTGGGACTGATGATAGAAGGGTAGAGGAAAGATATAGCAAGTGATGACCCAAAGGGGCGTGGCTCAACGGCAGCACAGATAAAAATGCGCCCCGCCCTCATCCAGAAGCTAACAAGAGGGAGCTGTGGAGCCACTAACGTTGTGCTGTTGGTCATCTCTCAGGTCCATGTTGGCTCGGCTGGCCTGCTGGATGTCGTCCAAGGAGAGGAACTAAGTAGAGAAAGAGAGATTGCGTCAGAAAAGAAACCAAAAGGGCCGTTTGGGCCAGAGAGGGCCTCTGGACAGAAGGAAAGCTGACCCAAGGACAGACGGGTTGTGGGAAACGATCCCACTCCTTATTTGCCATTGCGTTTGCAATTCAGATACACACTGGTAATCATCATCATCCTCTTTTAACGACCCCACAATCCCTTGCGGGGTGGAGTCTGGGCAACTCAACGGAGCTAACAGAGTGTTTTACTGGCCGGATGCCCTTCCTGTCACCAGCAGATAATATTCTCATCTCATATCTGCCTCTACCTAGGATCGAACTCACAGCCTCCTGATTGTGAGGTGAGAGCTCCACACTTCGAAGCCATTGTACCACTCAAGGAGTGTGACTAGTAAATCATCTCCTTTTAATGAGCCCATAATCCCTTGCGGGATGGAGTCTGGGCAACCGAATGGAGTTGAGTGATTACCAGCCGGATGCCCTCCCTGTCCCCAATGAGGAGTTTTGTTCAGCAGATATATATTCTCATTGTGCCCAGAGAGAGAAATATATCTGCCTCTACCTGGGATTGAACTCACAGCCTCCTGATGGTGAGGCGAGAGTTCCACCTCTAGGCCACTGCACCACTCGAGATACAGACCGGTAATACAAATCGTATTTTAAAACTACTAGCCCCTTTTAATAATTTAAGCAATACAGTTAAAAGACAAAGAGTGGGAGAGGCAAGCATTCCGTATTGACTCGTCAGTCCCGACGTTACAATAAGGTGGTTAATATCAGCTTAAAAGATAAGATCTAGCAAGAGCATTAATGACGCCTATAACATGTTTGGCCAAGCAACCAATGACAGACCTCATGCCCACGGGAGGCATAGATTGACATACAGCTGGTTTTGCACAGAGAAGGGAGGCTTCAATTGGTTAATGGCAACTGCCAGGGTGTTTTATTTTAAATTAAAAATCAGATGTTTTTTTATTTAAATAGGATTTTTTTTTAGTTTTCATCAAATTTATTTTAATAACATGCTTTTGGAGTAAAAAAAAAATCTCTCTAAAGATAGTTTTCTATTTAAGGCACATTAATAATTTAGTTTATTCAGCATGGCATGGAGCTTAGTTATGTAGCCCGAGGCTGCATACATTCTGCAATATTTACATTTTTAGTAAGCTCGTTCAATGAAGCCAAGCTCTGCAAACTGAGATAACATGCCCTGCATTGACGCATTCACACAATTTCATAGCAACCGTGAGATGATACATCATAAAGGAAAGTTCAAGAATAATTCTTTATCCCATTGTTTTGCAAATCTATGTACGCTACAAAGTGTACGGTTGTTTGAAGAGAAATTGCATCTGTGCCATGCATCTAAGGGTGAGGAAGAAGGGCAAGCCAGTAAAACAAATGAAGCAGCTCATAAATGTAATATTAAAGAGCGCCTGTCATTTCAGATCCATCATGGCTGAGCCTGTTAGCGGGCATCCACTCACCTGCTGCCCGTCACATCCCTCACCTGGTGGTCTCCCTGCTGCATCACCAGCCGTCCCATTAAAGTGAGTGGTGAGTCAACGGAGGGTCAGAAGACAGTGAGGAAGGTTGCTCTTTAAAAATTAGGATTTAAATTGAGCCTTTTTACTAGGGATTGAAATCAGGGGTCTCCAACCTTGGCTGGCTGGGGAATCCTGGGAGTTGAAGCTGCCAAGGTTGGAGACTCCTGATTTCAATCAGACCCACCCTGGCAACCGCTTGGGCGCAACGGAGGAAGCGAGAGTTGCCGTGGCGCAGTAAAACTCCGAGCGCAGAGTTTGGATCCACCGTGTGGCCCGTGTGGCTAGGAAGCGTCTTATGGCCACGGTTTGGTGCTGCTGTTAAACCCAACACCCCGGAGCTCACCTCTTCTTCTTCCTCGGCTGCTCCTGGCCTGGCGCTGACATCCCCGTCGGTCCCATCCACACCGACGGACGTGGGCTGTTTCTCCCGCCTCAGTTGTAGGAAGAGTAAGGACACAGGAGGGAAACGAGCAGTTTATTCCAGAAAATGCAGGCGGTGCTCAAATTATAACCGTAACGGAGCCTCACTGTTACAGCAACTGACCTGATTTTATGACTTTTGCAGCTGCCGTTAAGTGAATGCAGTGGTTGTTAAGCAAACATATTACTGGAAGGGATTGTTCCCCTTCCCCTTCTTTGCCTTCCTTCCTTCCTTCCTCTTTTTTCTATTTTTTCTTTCCTTCCTTCTTTCCCACCTCCCTCACTTTCTTCCCTCTCTCCCTTCCCTTTTCCTTCCTTCCTTCCTCCTTTTCCCTATCCCCTCCTGCCTGCCTGCCTCTCTTTTTCCTTTCCTTCCTTCTTCCCTTTTTTCTTTTCCTTTCCTTCCTCCTTCACTTTCTTCCTCCATCCCTCTTTTTTTCCCTATCCCTTCCTCCCCCCCTTTTTTTTTCCTCCTTCCTCTCTTCCTAAGGAGGGGCTTACTCACTTCTTATTGGAGATAAAATCGAGGGCTTGGTACACCAGTGTGTAAAGATACTCCACCTGAGAAAACAAATGCAATAGATCAGAGAATGAAATGGAGAATAATCCCCCAGGGAGTTTTCTGTAAAAAATCCATTCTGTAAATGAAAGCTATGTCAGAATCTTCAGAGTTTGATGGAGGTCAAGGATTTTCATCCCCTGCTCCTGGTGACCAATCACCCAAACAGTTCCTATCCCCCACCCCCCACCCCCGTGTTATCACCATCTCCCCTTTATGGGGCCCTCCACTAACCCTCCCCCCAGACCATTTCCCCGACCTGGCCATCTTCCCAAGAGCTGCCCCCTCCCCATTGGGACCTCCATCCCCACCATGGGTCTGTCTTCCTTCCCCCCCCACGGGGCCCTCCCCTTGCCCCCCTGGCAGACCACTCCCACACCTGGCCATCCTTCCCAGGAGCCCCTCCCCCTCACTTAGCCACCCTTCTCCCCCCAAGGGACAATCTTCCAATCCCCTTACCTGTCCATTGCCCACCTCCCCAATGGGGCCCTCCCCTGACCCCCCCCCCCGCAGACCACTTCCCCCACACAGCTCTCCCCATGTCCCTCCCCCCCCGCCCACCTTCTTGCTGTAGATGCAGGCGGACCCCTGGATGAGCAGTGCTGCTTCGATGAAGTTCATGGTGGTCTTCCCGCCATCGAAGGAGATGCAGATCTGGTCCAGCTGCGGAGAAGGAAGAAGGAGAAGGGGAAGGAGAAGGAGGAGGAAAGAGGAAGCAGAAAAGAAGAGGAGGAGGAGCAGAAGAAAAAGAAGAGGAGGAGAAGTGGAAAAGGAGGAGGGGGAGAAGGGGAGGAAGAAAGAGGAAGGAGAAAAGAGAAGAGGAAGAGGAGAGAGGAAGAGGAAGAAGAGGAAGAAGAAAAAAGAAGAGAAAAAGGAGGAGGGGAGGAGGAGGAGGAAGAAGAGGAGGAGGAAGAGAAGGAGGAAGAAAGAGAAAGGGAAGAGGAAGCAGAAAAGAAGAGGAGGAGGAAGAAAAGAGAAGAGGAAGAGGGTGGTCACCATCCCCGCCTCCTCTCTCTAGCCTATCTATATGTACCATTAACAACTCCCAAAACCAGAAAAAACAAATTACCCAAAACAATAAGGAAACTTCAATCCAAAAAGAAATCACTTTGGCGGAAAAATAAATCTGGTCATGCAGCCAACTTCAAAAGCCAATATAAAAATTTGTGCCACCAGATAAAAACTGAATGCATCAATTATCACATTAAACAAGAGGAAAACCTTCTACGCACCAATTCCACCCGCACTTCCTACAATTTTGTAAACAACAAGCTGAAAGACTCAAGGTCCATCCCACCCCTGAAAGGACCTAATGGTAAAGACTGCAACGACGATACCATTAAAGCCAACCTCTTTAACACATTCTTTGGCTCAGTATTTGTAAACAGCAATGGATCATGCCCAGTATTTCCTAGTTGAACCACAGACAACTACAATGATCTAATACATATCAATTTTACAGAAGACATTGTTGAAAAAGCACTGCACAATCTAAAACCATCTCTATCTATTGGACAGATGGAATATGTGCCTACTTCTTAAAAAAGCTACCCACTGCCATAGCTGAACCTCTAAGCATAATCTTTGAAAAATCTTTCAGGACCAGCTCCTTGCCAAAACTGTGGTCACAAGCCACAGTCATCCCCATCTTCAAAAAGGGAGACCCCAGCCTAGTTGAAAATTATAGAACAATCTCTTTATGCTGCATCACCTGTAAAGTCATGGAATCAATTATTAAACAATCCATCATCCTCCACTTAGAAACAAACAACCTACTCTCTAATAAACAAGTTGGTTTCAGAAAAAACTATCCTGCAATCTGCAACTCTTACACTGCAAAAACATATGGACTACACAACTCGATCAGGTCAAAGCAATAGATGCACTCTACATAGACTTCTGTAAAGCCTTTGATTCAGTGGTACACGACAAACTACTCCTAAAACTAAAATCTTATGGTATCTCTGGACACCTGCATAACTGGATAGAAGCATTCCTGTCAAACAGACAATAAATGGTCAAAATTGGGAGTGTCCTATCAAAATTTATTTATTTATTTATTGATCGTATTTCTATACCGCTCCCTCTCTGAAAAGGGACTCGGGGCGGTGTACAGCCTAATAAATACTTAAAATACAAGAATACAAAATTAAATAGAGTTTAAAACAGAATTAAACATGAATATAGCTGCATCCCAAAAGTTTAAAAATGAAGTTAAAATTTTAAAAACCCTATTAACTTAAAACCCCTTAAACCCTCACTGGGCCAGGCCAGCCTGTTTAAAAAATAGGGTCTTAACTGCGCGCCGGAAGGAGAGGATATCTGTCATGGCTCATATCTCCGGGGGGAGATCATTTCACAGGGAGGGCGCTCCCACAGAGAAAGCACGCACCCTCAGGGCCGCCAGCCGCCAGCGATCAGGTGGCGGTACCCCAAGTAGGGCGACCCTGTGGGAGCGTACTGGGCGGCGGGAGGTTGTTGATGGCAGCAGGCGGTCCCGTAAGTACCCGGGTCCCGAGCCATGGAGCACTTTAAATACCGTCAGTACCACCTTGAATCGAATCCGGAAGGCCACAGGAAGCCAGTGCAGCCTGCGGAGAAGTGGTGTTACGTGGGCGCCCCTCGGGGCGCCCACGATCACCCGCGCGGCTGCATTCTGAACTAACTGCAGCCTCCGGAGACTCTTCAAGGGGAGCCCCATGTAGAGAGCATTGCAATAATCCAAGCGGGAGATAACGAGGGCAGAAGTGACTGTGCGAAGTGCGCCCAGATCCAGAAAGGGCCGCAACTGGTAAATCAGACGAATCTGATAAAAAGCCCCCCTGGTGACGGCTGCAATATGTTCTTCCAAAGACAGCCGCACATCCAGGAGGACACCCAAGTTGCGTGCCCTTTCCACGGGGGTCAAAACCTCTCCCCCCACGGCCAGCGAAGGAATAAGCTGGCTGTATCTGGGCGCAGGAAACCACAGCCACTCGGTTTTGGCCGGGTTGAGACGAAGCCTGTTACGACCCATCCAACCCCGCACGGCCTCCAGGCATCGGGTCATCACTTCGACGGCTTCGTTGGGGTGGCCCGGGGTGGAGATGTACAGCTGAGTATCATCAGCGTACTGATGGAACTCCACCCCAAAGCCACGGATGATCTCACCCAGCGGCTTTACATAAATGTTGAACAGCAGGGGCGAGAGCACCGACCCCTGAGGCACCCCACAAAGCAGGGGCCTTGGGGACGATCTCTGCCCCCCCGTCAACACAAATTGCGAGCGGTCGGAGAGGAAGGAGGAGAACCACCGCAACACGGTGCCTCCAACCCCCAACCCCTCCAACCGCTGCAATAAGATACTGTGGTCGACAGTATCAAAAGCCGCCGAGAGATCTAACAGGACCAGGACAGAGGAACAACCTCTGTCCCGAGCCCTCCAGAGATCATCAACCAACGCGACCAACGCCGTCTCCGTGCTGTGCCCGGGCCTGAAGCCCGATTGGAGGGGGTCAAGATAACTCGCTTCATCCAGGAACCGGGGGAGCTGATGGGCCACTACACTCTCTACAACCTTCACAACAAAGCGAAGGTTGGAGACAGGACGATAATTTGATAACAATGCTGGGTCCAGGGACGGTTTCTTGAGGAGGGGCCGCACCACCGCCTCCTTCAAGGCGGTAGGTAGAAGCCCCTCTCTCAAGGAAGCGTTTATAATACCCTGGAACCAGCCTCGTGTCACCTCCCGAGTGGCCAAGACCAGCCAGGAGGGGCAGGGGTCCAACAAGCAGGTGGTGGCATTCAGTCCCCCCAGCACCCTGTCCACGTCTTCTACAGTAACAGGGTCGAACTCAACCCAAATGGCCTCCCCGATATCTACCCCCGCCCCCCCGCCCAGAGATGCCCAGTCGGAGTCCAGCTCGTCCCGAATCTGAGCAATTTTGTCCTGCAGAAACCTAGAAAACTCCTCAGCCCGTCCCTGTAAGGGATCCTCCCGCGCTTCCATCTCTAAAAGGGAGCGGGTCACCCTAAACAGGGCGGCTGGGCGGTTTTCCGCGGACGCAATAAGGGTGGAGAGGTAAGTCCTCCTCGCCACCCTTATCGCCACTAAGTACGTCTTAATATAAGATCGTAGAAGTGTTCGGTCAGACTCAGAACGGCTAGCTCTCCAACTACTCTCTAGGCGTCTTTTCCGGCGCTTCATCTCCCTTAGCTCCTCGGAAAACCAAGGAGCCATTTGGGATCGGCACCAGGTCAGAGGCCGCAAGGGCACGACCCGGTCAAGGGCACCAGCAGCCACCCTATCCCAGGTGGCAACCAGGCCCTCAACCGAGTCGTGTGTGTGAGCTTCGGGAAATGGCCCAAGCTCCATCAGGAACCTATCCGGGTCCATCAGGCGCCTGGGGCGGTACCATTTAAGCGGCCCCGCCTCCCTGCGGTCGGGGGGTGCGGAACGGAAGTCGAGCTTCAGGAGCGAATGGTCTGTCCATGACAGGGGTTCTATAACTATGTCCCCTACACCCAGACCACTCTGCCACTGATCAGAGACAAAAACTAAATCCAGGGTGTGACCTCCCACGTGAGTAGGGTCCCGAATTAACTGGGTCAGGCCCATGGCTGTCATGGAAGCCATGAACTCCTGAGCAATCCCCGAGGTACCGCCAGCAGAAGGGAGGTTGAAATCCCCCATGACCATAAGCCTGGGGGTCTCAACCGCCATGCCGGCTATAACCTCGAGGAGCTCAAGCAGGGCCGATGCCGCATAGCAGGGAGCCAGGTATGCGATCAGCAAGCCCACCTGCACCCTGGGACCGAACTTCACGAAAAGAGACTCACACCCGGTCGTCTGAGAAACAGTGGATTCCCTCGGACACAGATCCCCCTTAATAACCACCGCAACACCCCCGCCCCTCCCCTGGGCCCTCGGCCGATGAAAAACCCGAAACCCGGTTGGTTTGTACCTGTCAACAGTGGTGTCCCCCAAGGCAGTGTTCTAGGATCAACTCTCTTCATACTCTACATATATGACTTCTGTGATCATATTAAGAGCAACTGCATCCTCTTCGCTGACGATGTAAAGCTATTCAACACCACAGACAATACTGCTACAAATGGCAACTTCAAATCTCAATAAATGCTCTGTCCTACATATTGGCAAAAAAAAATCAGAAAATAAAATGCAGGCTGAATAATCAACACCTTGTTGATGACCCAAACTCTGTCAAGGACCTTGGAGTACTCATCTCAAATGATCTATGTGCTAGAGCCCACTGTAACTACATAGCCAAAAAAGGCATTAAGAGTTGTTAACCTAATCTTACATAGTTTTTTCTCCAGCAATATCACACTACTAACTAGAGCATACAAAACATTTGCTAGACCAATACTCGAATACAGCTCATCTGTCTGGAACCCACATTACGTATCTGATATTAACACAGTTGAGAAAGTCCAGAAATATTTCACAAGAAGAGTTCTCCACTCCTCTATTCATTGCAGAATATCTTATGCCACTAGACTCGAAATTCTAGACCTAGAAAACCTAGAACTACACCACCTTCGATCCGATCTTAGTATATAAAATCATACCTTGCAATGTCCTACCTGTCAATGAATACTTCAGCTTCAACCGTAACAACACAAGAGCAAACAATAGATACAAACTCAAGGTTAATCGCACCAAACTTGATTGCAGGAACTACGACTTCAGCCACAGAGTGATCAATGTCTGGAATCCTCTACCTGACTCTGTGGTTACTTCCCCAAACTTCCCCAAAAACTTTAACCTTACTGTTTCTTTTTATTGTTCTTATATGTACCCATTTCATGTATTCATAACTAGGTATATACTTATACCTACTATCTTGTAAGCGATTGACAGGTCAAATAAAATAAATAAATAAATGAAATCTTGCGGGGTCGTTGTGCGAGGACCTCCCCTTCCCCTCTTTTACCCTCCCCCGTCCCCCTACCTCCTCCAGGTACTCCCCCAACTGCGTGGCCACGTCCACCTCCCAGTTCTTGGTCAGGTCGCGGATGGGCTGCAAAAAGTGCATGAAACGCGACTCCACGTCCTCCATGGCTACGGCGGCGGCGGTGGCGGCGGCGGCCGTTTTGGTTTTCCCGCCCGGCCGCTGATGTCATCGGCGCGCGACGCGGAGAGGACGGCGTTGACGGCGTCGGCGTCGTCGACGGCGGTGACGTCATGCGCCATCGGCCCCTCCCGGCGTTCTATCCCCGCCCCTCCTGGCTACATTGTAGCCAGGCTGGGAGGGAGCAGCGGGAGCGGAGGCGCGATGGGTTCGGAGGCGCCTCGCCTGGCCCGGCAGCTCTTCCTGCGCGGCACGGCCGCCGTCTTCTTAGCCGCCTTCGCCTCGCTTTACGTCCAGCTGCCCGGTGAGCCTGCGGCGGCGGCAAGCGGGTGGGCGCTTTGCACATGCCCCGGGGCGCCCTCGCCCTGCCCGGCGGCGGCCAAAAGTCCTCGCAGCAGCGGCGTCTGGGGAAGGAAGAGGAGGAGCGGGGGGGGCTGTGTATCCCGCTTAGTGCCCTTGCGGGGCCCAAACTCCGCGGCCTCTCGGACCCGCCTTGGGGCCGCTTCCCACGACCGGTTCCGAGACTGACCCGCGACCCGCTTGTGTGAATGCAGCGCTTCCTCCGCCCGGCTGCCCTTAGGGGTCCTTGCGCTGGGCGAAAAGAAGCGGCTTCTCCGGGGGAGGGGACCGGGTTTCTCCCCCCCCCTTTCTCCGTCCGTCTCTGGGTCCAGCTGCGGCTCCGGCCCCGTCCACGTGCCCCGGGGGATGGGAGGGGGGGCTTTGCAGAGGGCAGGTCCCGGGGAAGGAAGGGCAGGGGAAGGGGCTGGCCTCCTGGCAGAGGGTCCCTCTCCTCCGGCTTTGCTTTGGGGGGGGGCGGATTGCGGGCAGGAGAGGGGAGGGGGGGCTCTTGGCCCGGCCGGGGTGGAACCTGGAGGGGCGAGGGAGGGTCTCCTGGTCCTTCGGAACGTCTGAACGGAGCCCCACTCCCTCACCAAAGGAGCCCCGTGTCCTCACGTGCCCTCCAGAGCCCTGAATCGTGTCTTGGACCCCGCTGAGGGGCAAACGTTGGCATTTCCCCCCCCATGTCCTTGCCCTCAAGCCCCCATACCTCCTCCCCCCATATATCTTTGCCCTCCCAACCCCCCATCTCCTTGCCCCCTCCCCAATAAAACCTGGGTTGAACCAAGCCTTGTTTGGGTGGGCTTCATCTTATCTGGTGGCCCACTCACTTTGGGGATGTTGGAGGGGCTTCAGAGACTTTAAATGGGGGGAGGACGGACCTGGGGGGGGGCTCTCCTGCTTCCCCCCCCTCCCCGCATCCCTTTTTCACAGCAGCCCCTGGAAGGTGGGCCTGGCTGTGAGGGTCTCTCTTCTTTTTCTGCATAAAGAATTGCCTTCCTCTTCTGCCCCTCCCTCTGCTTTAGCCCCGCCCCCTTTTCCCGTATCCCAGTTGGGTGGTGTTTTTTTTTTAGCCTGCCCCCCCCCCTTCCCCCGTCTGTCCCAGGATCTCCACGTGGCACTGGGGCTGCCGCCGTGGTGCCAATCCTCTCGCACCCACGTGGAGTGCAGGGGTTGGGGTGGCGCACCCGCCCCGTCCCCTGTTGGCCTCAGCCTTGGGGGGGGGGCACTCCAAGCCCCCCACCCCACCCCAAGCTGCCTTTCCTTCCTCCTCCTGCTGCTAAGAAAAGGTTTCGCCTTCCCGATTCGATTTGGGGAATGGGATAAGGCCTCCTACCTTGGACAGGGGGTTGGACTAGAAGACCTTCCAAGGCCCCTACCAGCCCTAACAGAATAAGAGAGTTGGAAGGGACCTTGGAGGTCTTCTAGTCCAACCCCCTGCCCAAGGCAGGAAAACTTACACCATCCCAGACACATGGTTGTCCAATTTTTTTCTTAAAAACCTCCAGTGATGGAACATCTGGTGGCAAGCAGTTCCACTGGTTAATTCTTCTCACTGTCAGGAAATTTCTCCTTAGTTCTAAATTGCTTCTCTCCTTGATGAGTTTTCACCTGTTGCTTCTTGTCCTGCCCTCAGGGGCTTTGGAGAATAGTTTGACTGCCTCTTCTTTGGGGCAGCCCCTCAAATACTGGGAGGCTGCTCTCATGTCACCCTGAGTCCTTCTTTTCATCAAACTAGACATTCCCAGTTCCTGCAACCTTTCTTCGTATGTTTATATTCTCCAGCCCCCTAAAATCCTCCTGGTTGCTCTTCTCTGCACTCTTTCCAGAGTCTCAACATCTTTTTTATATCGTGGCGACCAAAACTGGATGCAAATATTCCAAGGTGGCCTTACCAAGGCCTTGTAAAGTGGTATTAACACTTCACCTGATCTTGATTCTGTCCCTCTGTTAATGCAATTTAGGATTACATTGGCTTTTTTGGCTGCAGCAGCACACTGCTGGCTCATATTTAAGGCATTGTCCACTAGGACTCCGAGATCCCTCTCCCAAAGGCTACTATATTACTACTACCACTACTAATAGCCCTAGGATTCTACGATTCTATGTTACACACATGCATTCAAGATTACCATTGGACAACTATTTGTTGTGGATGGCGTAGGGCAGGTAATCCTCAATTTACAACCCCAATTAAGCCCAGCATTTCCATTGCTAAGCAAGATAATTGCTAAGTAAACTTTGCTCCGTTTTACGACGTTCCTTACCTGAGTTGTTTAAGTGAAACACCGCAGTTGTTAAGCAAGGGACACGGGCGTTATAAGCGAATCCAGCTTCCCCATTGATTATGCTTGTGAGAAGGTCATAAAAGGGGATCATGTCACCCCCCTCCCCCGGAGGATGCTGCGACCGTCATAACTACGAGTCAGTTGCCAAGAGCCTGGATTTTGATCATGGGATGCAGCAACCATGTGGAAAAAGGCTCACAAGTCCCTTTTTTCAGTGCCGTCGTAACTTTGAACCATTGTGAAGCGAGGATCGTTATAAGTGAACCATTGTGAAGTGAGGATCGTTGTAAGTGAACCGTTGTAAGGCGAGAATTACCTGTAGGAAGAGGAAAAGCAGCAACGAAACGAATCTCAGAAGTTGTTTACAAGAATTCTTAGCTAAAGGTTTCGGAAAGGTGAAAGCAAAGTTTGCAAAGGGCAGTGTGACTTTCTGGAGGGTGCGGAGTGTGTACCTTCGGGTTGAAGCCGGTGTGTGTTTGGCAGGGAACAAGGAGCAGGCCACGGCCAGCGACCCATAAGCAGGGGGAAAATGTAAGAGCGAGTAGTAGATGGTTTATTAAAACGCTGGAGAAGTTTTTAAGGCATGTTTTGGTGGAAGAAAAGGAAAGAATTAATCTGGGATTGGGAGGAATATTGAAAGGGAGAAATCCGAGGAGGCTTTAGCTCTTAGCTGGAACTCAAGAGTGGAGTATCTCAGGAGGAACTTTGGAGTAAGTTGAGTTTTTTGGAACCTGCAGCAAACGAATTGAGAGGAATCTAGGAGAACCATTTCTGGCCAAGCTCCTTTAGAAGTACCCTCTTTCCTCGAAAATAGTGCCTACCCAGAAAGTAAGTCCTAGCTTGATTTTTACATGTGTGCCCAATATAAGCCCTACCCCATAATAAGCCCTAATTAAGAGTGGGTGGGTAAAAATTAAGCTAGGGTGGGGATGGGGTGTGTGTGGAGCTGCCCTACTACTTCCTTTTGGACAGGTGTAGCCAGGCCTCGCACACCCCGACACCTGCCTGGCCAGCCCATTTCTTCTGCAGCCGGCAAGGCTTCCCTGAAGGCCTCTGGAGCTGAGAACAAAGCTCTGGATCGATCCTGAGGGATGCAGAGACCTCAGGAAAGCCTTGTCAGCCGCAGAAGAAGAACTTCCTGAAGGCCTCGGACAGCGAAAAGGAGGCCGGGGGCGACGCGCGCAAGTGAGGTTAGTCAGTGGAGGACTCCCCTGAAAATAAGACCTGGTGCCTTTTTTTGGTGGCAAAAGAAATATAAGTCAGGGTCTTATTTTGGGGGGAAACAAAATATTCGTTTTATCAATGGTTAGTTGACAGAAACAAGTTAGGAACTTAAAAGTTTTAAGAGAAGGATTAACTATACAATGAAGGTTTATTAGTATGGATAAGCAAATATTAGTATTAGGGAATTGAACAATAGTGTTGTTATTACTATTATTATTTTTCAAAACTAATTGTAACCAGACAACACACTGTTCATGTAGGTATTGAGTTTTTATGTTTATTAAAGAAAAATGTATACATAAAATATATGCATAAACAAAGAAGTATTCTCGAGTTACAGCCATTCCTTTACTGACCGTTCAGAGTTAATGGCACCGGAAAAAAGCGACTTATGACCGTTTTTCACACTTACGACCGTTGCAACCGTCCCCGTGGTCACGGGATCAAAATTTGGACCCTTAGTAACCGACTCACATTTATGACAGCCGTGATCCTCTTTTGCAACTTTCTGACAAGCAGAGTCAGTGGGGCAAGCCAGACTCACTGAACAACGATGTGACTCGTTGAACAGCCGCAGTGATTCACTTAACAACGGAGGCAAGAAAGGTCGTAAAAGGGGGCAAAACTCACTCCACAGCAGCCTTGCTTAGCAGCAGAAATGTTGGTCTCCATTCTGGTCATAAGTCGAGGACTCCCTGCATTGCAAGGCACCAGTTCCTTGTCTTGCTTAACGGCTCCATTCTGGTCGTAAGTCGAGGACTCCCTGCATTACAAGGTACCAGTTCCCTGTCTTGCTTGGCAACAGACATTTAGGGTTCAATTGCCATAAAGCGAGGACTCCCTGCATTGCAAGGAATCAGCTCCCTGCCTCGGATGCCTGCAAAAGCACTATGGTGTCATGTTTGTGGGTGTTTGTGTTGTGTGGCTGTGTTTGTGTGTGGCATTGTACCCGTTGCCAGGCTGCCCCGTTTGAGCCTTTCTCTCCTTTCTCCCTCCAGGCCTCTATGGCAAAGATGGCATCCTGCCCGCCCGGAAGATGCTCCGTTTCACGGGCAAAGGCTTCTGGGAGCAGCTGCGGGACTCCCCGACTCTGCTGTGGCTGGGCCCCCACCTGGGGCTGGACACGGAGCAGGGCCTGGAGCTGCTGTGCCTGATGGGCACGCTGCTCTCCTTCGGAGCCCTGCTGCTGGAGCCCCTGCGGGACAGCCTGGTCTTCCTCGCCCTCTGGGGCCTCTACCTCTCGGTCTACCAGGTACGTGGGGCGGTGGGGAGGGGGACGCTTCCCTCCAGGTGTGCTGCCTGGGGAATTCTGGGAGATGAAGTCTATACTTAAAGGGCTAACAAGGAATTCTGGGAGTTGAAGTCTTCATTTATGGTTCTGGCTGGGGAGTCCTGGGAAGTCCTTAAAACTAGGGAATTCTGGGAGTTGAAGTCCATGCTTTCTAAAGTGCTAACAAGGAATTCTGGGAGTTGAAGTCCTCACTTCTTATGGTGCTGGGTGGGGAATTCTAGGAATTGAAGTCCATACTTTACAGAGGGCTAACAAGGAATTTTGGGAGTTGAAGTCCTTAAGGTGCTGACTGAAGAATTCTGGGAATTGAAGTCCTTAAGAGTAGGGAAATCTGGGAGTTGACGTCCTCACTTCTGATGATGCTGGTTAAGGAATTCTGGGAATTGAAGTCTTTAAGGTGGTGACTAGGGAATTCTGGGAATTGAAATCCATACTTAATAAAGGGCTAACAAGGAATTCTGGGAGTTGAAGTCTTCACTTATGGTGCTGGCTGGGGAGTCCTGGGAATTGAAGTCCTTAGTTCTTAAGGTGCTGGCTAGGGAATTTTAGGAATTGAAGTCCACACTTTCTAAAGTGCTAACAAAGAAATCTGAGAATTGAAATCCTCATTTATGGTGCTGGCTGGGGATTTCTGGGAAGTCCTTCAAACTAGAGAATTCTGGGAGTTGAAGTCCATGCTTTCTAAAATGCTAATAAGCAATTCTGGGAGTTTGAATCCTCACTTCTGATGGTGCTGGCTAGGGAATTCTGGGAATCCATACGTTATAAAGTACTAAGAAGGAATTCTGGGAGTTGAAGCCCTTACTTTATAAGGTGGTTAACTAGGGAATTCTGGCACTTGAAGTCGACACATTTTCAAATGGCCAAGTTTGAAAAACGTTTCTCTAACGTCATTTGAACCATGAAAAATTTTAATCCATCTTTGGGGCCCCAGCGAGCTCCTTCCCAAATTCCCAGCCAATAGGAGTCACCACCATGGGATGGAGTGGAAATGTTGCACTACAACCTGAGTTCAAGCCACACCTTCTTCCTAGGAGGCCCATGAGGGACTTGGAAGCCATCAAGCATGCTTGGCCCAGCCTACCTTACAGGGATATTGGGTGGAAAAAAAAGTTATCATCCCAGAGTGGGCCATTTCCAAATTCCTAGCCAATCAGGGTGGCCAAACTGGAACGAGAGAGGAAGTGTTGCACTGGGCTTAGTTAATAGTTCCCATATTTCCCCGAAAATAAAACCCTGCCCAAAAAAAGACACCAGATTCTTATTTTCGGGGAATGTCCTCCACTGACTAACCTCACTTTCACTGCCTCCTTTTCACTGTCTGAGGCCTTCAGGAAGTTCTTCTGCGGCCAACAAGGCTTTCTGAAGGCCTCTGCATCCCTCAGGATCGATCCAGAGCTTTGTTCTCAGCTCCAGAGGCCTTCAGGGAAGCCTTGCCGGCTGCAGAAAAAATGGGCCAGCAAGGCAGGTGTCGGGGTGTGCAAGGCCTGGCTACACCTGTCCAAAGGGAAGTAGTAGGGCGGTTCCACCACCCACCATCTCCACCCTAGCTTAATTTTTACCCGTCCACCCTGGAGTGGGCAGGATCTTAATTGGGGTTTATTTGGGGGTAGGGCTTATATTAGGTGCACATGTAAAACTCAAGCTAGGACTTACTTTCAGGGTAGGTCGTATCTTCGGGGAAAGAGGGTAGTTGGGTTAATGGCTGGTTAGTGGCTGGCTGGAGGATAGAGACCTTTGCAGGTAGATTCAGCAGGTGGGATATCAAGGCTTTACATGGGGAAAACCAGCCTGAACTCAGGTAAAAGGCACCTGATGAGCCAGTGCAGTTTCTCCTTTGATTTTTCTTCCTTTGTTTTCTCTCTACAGGTGGGACAGGTGTTCCTTTACTTCCAGTGGTAAGTGGCCCTGGGCTTCTAACAGGTAGGGCTCATCTTACGACCATAATCGAGCCCAAAGCTTCCTGTCACTGAGCGAGACATTTGTTCAGTGGGTTTTGTCTTGTTCTACAACCTTTTCTTGCCACTGTTGTTAAGTGGATCACGGCACTTGTCAAATTAGCATCGGTCTTAAGCGTGAAAAGCAGCCATAGGTCATTTTTTTTCAGCGTCCCTTCATGGACTGTTGTAAATCAAGGACTCAAAAATCTCACTGAAGGGTTAAGTAGCGCTTTGTAAAGCTTTAGTAAGGCCACACCTGGAATCCTGCATCCGAGTTTTGAGTCACCACATTACAAAAAAGAAAGAAAGATGTGGAGACTTTGGAAAAAGTGCAAAGAAGAGGAACTAACTAAGGAACTAAGATGACCAAAGGCCTGGAGAAACATGGGAAGGATTTGGCTTGGCCAGTCTAGAGGGAAAGGAGGACTTGGAGGGTGGGGACATGATAGCAGTCTTCCAGCATTTGGGGGGCTGCCCCAAAGAAGAACAAGGGGGAGGGGGGTCAAATTATTCTCCAAAGCCCCTGAAGGAGGAGAAGAAACAATGGATGGAAACTCATCAAGGAGAGAAGCCACCTGGAACGAAGGAGAAACAGGGAGGACAATTAACCAGGGGAACTGCTTGCCATCCCTGGAGGTTTTCAAGAAGAGACTGGACAGTCACCTGTTTGGAATGGTACAAGGTCTCCTGCTCTAGCAGGGGGCTGGACTAGAAGACCTCCAAGGTCCCTTCCAGCCCTAGTTGTCTATGATTCTATGAGACCGATACATATGATGATGATGGATGGATGGATGATGGATAGACAGACAGATAGATAGATGGATGGATGATAAACAGACAGAAATTTAGACTCTGCGGAAATAGATAGGTCAACATTAAAGATAAAGGACAAAGAAGACATGGTTAGTTCATAAAGGTAGAAATTAGAAGTTGGAAGAATGCTATTACGTACAAGTAAAGAATACTACTAGTACTATTACGTATATGTAAAATGACCCAGACAATACACTGTTTACTAAATACGTATAATATGTTTAAAGAAAAATGTATAAAGAAAAAAAGACAGGATGTTTTGAAACCCCTTGCAGCAAAGTTTTGACAGCTGATGAAAAGCAAAAATGGTAGGAACATATATATATATATGTGTATATATATATATGTTTATGAATTGTGTTTGGTGTGAAGCTTTTAACATATTTTAAAAAATGCGCTAAAGATCTTTTTAGCAGTACTTCTGATACCTACCTTACTGGAACCAAAGAACTGTGAGGAGTTGTATTGCCACTACACCACCTGGCTCTATCCTTATCAGCAGAGCAGGGGAATAAGTATATAGTTAGTGTTACAACACCCTGTTAAGCCCCAATTAAGGGAGAAAGCATACTGCTTCTTTTCTGTCTTTCGGCTCATCACCAGAGACCATACCGACAGAAAGCTATTTGTTCGTTGTCTTTTCTTTACATGTGTGTAAGGTTTTTAAGCTGATAATTTTAAATAATAAATAAGGGAGACTAGTATAGATCTATTTCGAGCTAGTTAGCTCTCTTCAGCTAGCCAACCCTTACTGGGATTCGAACCAGGGAAGTATTACATGTGAGGCAGTTGTAATTGCCACTACACCACTGGCTCTCTCCTTATCAGCTCAGGCAGGGGAATAAGTATATACTTTGTATTACAACACCCTGTTAAGCCCCAATTAAGGGAGAAAGCATACTGCTTTCTTTCTGTCTTTCGGCTCATCACCAGAGACATACCGACAGAAAGCTATTTGTTTCGTTGTCTTTTCTTTACATGTGTGTAAGCTTTTTAAGCTGATAATTTTAAATAATAAATAAGGGAGACTAGTATAGATCTATTTCGAGCTAGTTAGCTCTCTTCAGCTAGCCATACCCTTACTGGGATTCGAACCAGGGAAGTATTACATGTGAGGCAGTTGTAATTGCTACTACACCACTGGCTCTCTCCTTATCAGCAGTCTCTGGTGATGAGCCGAAAGACAGAAAAGAAAGCAGTATGCTTTCTCCCTTAAATGGGGCTTAACAGGGTGTTGTAACACTACACACACACACACACACACACACACACACACATATGTGTAGTGTTACAACACCCTGTTAAGCCCCAATTAAGGGAGAAAGCATACTGCTTTCTTTTCTGTCTTTCGGAAAAGAAAGTGTGTATATATATATATATATATATATATATACATATATATATATATATATACACACACATACAGGGGGGGGGGGAGGGAGGGAGCGGGGAGAAGATACACAGACAGACCAAAAATAAAAATGGGTAGATGGAACAGCTGCCCTCCTGAAGTTATGGGGGCTCCATCCCTGGAGGTTTTTAAGAAGAGACTGGGCAGCCCCTTGTCTGGAATGGCACAGGGTCTCCTGCTCTAGCAGGGGGCTGGACTAGAAGGCCTCTATGGTCCCTTCCCCTCTCTATTCTGATTGACACTGACTTAAGCCCTTGCAGTGATTCACTTAACAGTTGGGGCAAGAGCGGTCGTAAAATGGGGGGGGGGCAGCCAATCCCCCTGAACCCCCCCTGACCCACTCAGCCGGGGAAACATTGGGCCCAAATGGTGGTCATGAGCTGAGGTCAGCCTGTGCCGTCCAGGTCCTGGGCAGGGGGAGGGGCGCCCTAGCCATGCTCCCTTGACCCTCCCCTCTCTCCCCCAGGGACAGTCTTTTGCTGGAGACGGGCTTCCTGGCCGTGCTGGTGGCCCCCCTGCACCTTCTCCGGGGTCCCTCCTCCACCTGGAGGGCGCATGACGGGGTGACCTTCTGGCTGGTCCGATGGCTGCTCTTCCGGCTGATGTTCGCCTCCGGGGTGGTGAAGCTGACCAGCCGCTGCCCCACCTGGTGGGGGCTCACAGGTGAGTCGGACATTACAGGAACCCGGGGGGGGGGTGGCAGTGGCATTCGGACCCAGAGGCCTCTTGACAGCCCTCTCTAGGCGGTTTACAGGAGAGGGAAGGGGAGGGAAGGAGGGAGACATGGAAGGAGAGGAGAGAAGAGAAGAGAGATGGAAGGAAGAATGGAAGGAGAGAAGAATAGAGAAGAAATGGAAGAAAGAATGGAAGGAGAAAAGAGATGGAAGAAAGAATGGAAGGAGAGAAGAACAGAGAAGAGGTGAAAGAAAATGGAAGGAGAGAAGAATAGAGAAGGGATGGAAGAAGAGAAGAGGTGGAAGAAAGAATGGAAGGAGCGAAGAGAGATGGAAGAGTGGAAGGAGAAGAATAGAGAAGAGATGGAAGAATGGAAGGAGAAGAGGAGAGATGGAAGAAAGAAGAATGGAAGGAGAGAAGAATAGAGAAGGGATGGAAGAAAGAATGGAAGGAGAGAAGAGAAGGGTTTAGTTGCATTGACTTGGAGAGGAGAGGAAAAGAGAAGAAAGGAGACAAGAGAAGCACCTGAGAGGAGGAGAAGGAAGCAGTGGGTGGAAACTAATCGAGAGGAGCAACCTGGAACTAAGGAAGAATTTCGTAATGGTGAGAACAATTAATCAGTGGAACGACTTGCCTCCAGAAGTTGTAAATGCTCCAACACTGGAAGTTTTTAAGAAGAGGTTGGATAACCCATTTGTCTGAAGTGGTGTAGGGTTTCCTGCTTGAGGGGGCTGGATTAGAAGACCTCCAAGGTCCCTTCCAAGTCTGTTATTCTAAGAGAAGAGAAGGGGAGACAGAAGGAAGAAGAGAAGGGAAGAGAAGGAGGGGAGAGATGAAAGAAAGAAAAATGGAAGGAGAGAAGAGAAACAGAAAACAAAATAGATGAATAGAACAGAAGAGAATGTAAGAAGAGAAGAGAATTTAGAATAAAACAACAGAATAGAACAGAATTTAGAAGCATAGAAAAGAAAATATAGAATATAGTATAGAATGAATAGAACAGAACAGAGTAGAATAGAATGTAGGAAGAGAAGATAACAGAGAAAATGAATAGAACAGAATAGAATAGAATAAAGTATAGAATAGAATGGAAAATGGAATAGGAATAGAATTGGAAGGGACCTTGGAGGTCTTCTAGTCCAACCCCCTGCTTAGGTGGGAAATAGAATCAGCCTCTCGCCCCCAACAATCTGGGTCCTCATTTGACCCACCTCAGAAAGATGGAAGGCTGAGTCAACCTGGAGCCTGGTGAGATTCGAACTGCCAAACTGCAGCAGAAGGAGCCTGCAGTACTGCGCTCCGACCACTGCGCCACCGCGGCTGATATAGTAGTAATTGTGAGAGGGGGATCTTGGAGTCCCAGTGGAGAGTCCCTTAAACGTGAACAGCCAAAAAAGCCAACACAATCCTTGGCTGTATAAACAGGCGCCTAAGATCAAAATCACGTGAAGTGTTAATACTGTTTTGTAATGCATTGCAAAGGCCACACTCGGAATATTGGCGTCCAGTTTTGGTCACCACACTATAAAAAAGAGGTTGAGACTCTAGAAAAAGTGCAGAGAAGAGCAACCAGGATGATTAGAGGGGACTGGAGGCCAAAACATATGAAGAATGGTTGCAAGGAACTGGGCCTGGCTAGTCTAGGGAAGAGAAGGACCAGGGGAGACAGGAGAGCAGTGCTCCAATATTTGAGGGGCTGCCCCAGGGAGGAGGAAGGGGTCAAGCTATACTCCAAGGCACCCAAAGGCCAGACAAGGAATAATGGATGGAAACTGAACAAGGAGAGATTCAACCTGGAAATAAGGAGGAATTTCCTGACAGTGAGAACAATCAACCCATGGAAGAGAAGTTGCCTTTGGAAGTTGTAAATGCTCCAACACTGGAAGGTTTTTAAGAAGTGGTTAGATAACCATTTGTCTGGAATGGTACAGGGTTGGACTAGATGACCTCCAGTGATTCGCTGAACAACTGGGGCAAAATGGTCATAATATGGGGCAGAAACTCACTTGACCAAGGTCCTTGCTTAGCTCGACAAGTGAAGCACTACCTGTATTCCCACCCTCTCGTGACTTGCTTAAGGAGAGATTTGCTTAGCAATAAACATTTGGGGCTGTTTTGTGTCCGTCAGTCAAGGACTAAGTATATTTCCATCTTCTCTCTCTCTCTTCCTCTCCCCTTCTCTACTTTCTCCTCTCTCTCTACTCTCTCACACCTCTTTCTCCTCATCTTCTCTTTCTTCTCTCTCCCTCTCCCTCTCCCTCCTCTCTCATTCTCCCATGGCTCTCCTCCTATCCTCTCTTCTCTCTCCTTTTTCCTTCTCTCTCCCTCTCTCTCCTTTCTCTCCTCTCTCCTCTCTTTCTCCTTCTCTCCTCTCCTTCTCCTTTCTCCTTCTCCCTCCCTCTCTCCCACTTTCTCTTCTCTCCTCTTTCTTTGTCCTTCTCTTTCCTCTCTACCTCTCTTTCATCTTCTCTCCCTCTCCTTTCTCTCCTCTCCTCTTCCTTTCTCCTCTCTTCTCTCTTTTTCTCTCTCTTTCTCTCGCCTTCTCTCTCCCTCTCTTCTCTCTTTCTCCTTTCTCCTCCCTCCCTCTCTCTCTCTCCCACTTTCTCCTTCTCTCCTCTTTTTCCTCCTCTTCTCTCTTTTTCTCTTTCCTTCTCTCTCTTTCTCTCTCCTCCTCTCCTCTCTCCTCTGCTCTTTCTTCTTCTCTCTCTCTCCTCCTCTTTCTTTCTCCTTCTCTCCTCCTCCTTTCTCCTTCTCCCTCCCTCTCTCTCTCCCACTTTCTCCTTCTCTCTTTCTTTTTCCTCCTCTCTTTTTCTCTCTCCTCTCTCTCGCTTCCTCTCTCCTTCTCTCTCCTCTCCTCTCTCCTCCTCCTCTCTCTCTTCTCTTTCCTTCACCTCCCCCTCCCTCCCCAGCCTTGACCTACCACTACGAGACCCAGTGCATCCCCACGCCCAGCGCCTGGTTTGCCCACCAGATGCCCATCTGGTTCCAGAAGCTCAGCGTGGTCGCCACCTACGTCATCGAGATCGCCATCCCGCCCCTCTTCTTCGTGCCGCTGAGACGCCTCCGCCTCTTCGCCTTCTACGCCCAGGTACGGCCGGGCGCTGGGAAGGTTAGCTCGGCAAGCACTGGGGGCGGGGGGAGGAACCGGGGCCTGTCTGGGATGGGTGAGCGTGCCAAGGGCCAGCCAGGATCCAAATGCCTTCCAAGGGGAACGGGCAGAAAGGTTGCCAGCAAAATGAAGAGGGAGAATCCGGATCGTTGCTGATCATGGGCAGCAACTTACGACCTGAACTGGGCGCAAAATGTATGTCCTTAAGTGAAGAAATTCCTTAAAGTGAGTTCTACTCCAAATCCGTTAAGCCGAATCCCTGCCATCCTTAAATGAGTCGCCCGGTCATTAAGTGAACCCGACTGGTCCAGACGGTCGTAAAGAGAGAGGGGGGAGATCGGGGGGACACTGCAAAACCCTCGTCCCAACTGAGCTGCGGCGATTCACTTAAGGACGGGCGGCGAGGCAGGCCGTGCCATGGCGCGCGACGTCCGTCTTATACCAGGGCGCGGCTTAGCAACAGGCCCTGGGGGCCTCCGCGGTGGTCGTTAAGGCGAGGCCTGCCTGCCTCCTCACCCCCTTGCAGGTCCTTCTGCAAGCCCTCATCATCCTCACCGGCAACTACAATTTTTTCAACCTGCTGACGGTGGTGCTGAGTTTCTCCCTGCTGGACGATGAGCACGTGGGGCTGTGGCTGGGCCACGGGCGGAAGAAAGCCAGTGGCGGTGAGTCCCCAAGGCCCTCTTCCTCCCCCACCCCCTCCCAGGAGGAGGAGGAAGAGGAGGCGCTTCCCTGGAGCGTTGGGCTCGCTTTGCTCCTCGGTTGATTTATTCTGATCCTGGGCCGCCTGTCTCCCTGTCCGGAGTGGCGGATGGGAGCTGCAGTCCTGTCGCTTCTCATGGGGGGGTGCATGATGGGATTGATGGTACTTGCATGATGGGCTTGCTAGTACTTGCATGATGGGATTGGTGGGAGTTGCATGAAGGGGCTGATGGGAGCTGTAGTCCAGTCACATCTCATGGGGAGGTGCATGATGGGATTGATGGTACTTGCAAGATGGTCTTGGTGGGAGTTGCATGATGGGATTGGTGGGAGTTGCATAAAGGAGTTGATAGGAGCTGTAGTCCAGCTGCATCTCATGCAGAGGTGCATGATGGGTTTGATGGTGCTTAAAAGATGGGCTTGGTGGTACTTGCAGAATGGGTTTGATGGGAGTTGCATGAAGGGGTTGATGATAGCTGTAGTCCAGCTGCATCTCATGGAGAGATGCATGATGGGTTTGATGGACACTATAGTCCAGCCTCATCTCCTGAAAGTTGCATGATGGGTTTGATGGGAGCTGTGGCCCAGCCTCCTCCGTGGGGCCCATAAGCCTTGACCTTGACCCCTCCTCCCCCCATCTCTTTAGGCTGGGCCTGGCGATTGGCCCCCCTGCTGGCAGAGCTGACAGTCTACGGCCTCCTGATCTTCTGGACTGGCCGTTACTTCGGGCTGACCATCAACTGGGAGAAGAGACTCCTCGAATCCAAGACAGGTATTCCTTGGGGAGGGGCTTCTGTGGGCAGCAGGTGGGGGGGTGTCTTGCTATGGGGGAATTCCTGGAAGTCCCTCAGCTGCAGTGGGGCGAACTCCTCCTCCATTTCGGCATGCAGGGGGCCCAGCCCTGACCCAGCAGCCCTATTCCCACATTCTGTTCTGACCCAGGCTTCCCAAGATCACAAAGCCGATTCCTCGTCCCAAATAAAACCCCTGTTATTTAATTTACAATGAATTTCCTCTCCAGCAACGTCCCGGCAACCAGTCTTTCAAGAGATTGCACAACTACAGACCTTTATCAGGCTTGGAGAGTTGCCAGGCCGATAGCTTTCAAACGCCATGCTGTAGCAGCAATGACTTGGCAAGAAGTCAGGAACAGATCTTCACACTAATTAAACAAACTAATTGTCTCCCGCAAACTCCATTCCCCTTTCGCTCCTCTCTATTCCCTATGGGAGGGGCCATTCACCGTCCACCTGTGGCTTTACTCCTGATTCCTCAACTGTTCCCTTCTTCTAGCAGCTCTGCGCATGCGCACACTGGGAACAGGCTCCAGCTGTTCTTCTGCCTCACTGCTGCCTGAATCCGAAGGCAGCTGCCAGACTGCCCTGGCCCCTTCTCTGCCTCTTGTTCCTCAGTTGTTTCCTTCCACTGGCAGCTCTGTGCATGCACACACCAGGAACAGGCTCCAGCTGTTCTTCTTCCTCACTGATCTCCAACTCCGAAAGGCAGCTGATAAGTGTCAGGTGGCCCTGGCCCCATCTCTGCCTCTGACACAGAGCCTCCCCCAGACTCCAGGACTGGCCCATGTCCCTCCCCAACCTCCTCACTGTCCGAATCTGCTGCCACAACACATTCCCAGACTTACCCAAGGATCCCCCCCTTTCCTCCCACCCCCACCCCCCTGTGCTCTGTGTATTTGTGTGTGTGTAAGATTTCTCCCACACCCCAACAACTCTGCTCCCTTTGTACCCGCTCCTCCCCAAGGGGGAGGGGGTCTTGCCCTCTGAAATGCAAGGCATGGGAGGGTCTATCCTCAACCCACCCCTCGTGTTTTAGAGCTGGGGGGGATACAATTCCTGTGGGGAGGGGGGCTGGGAGGCCTGGAGTCCTCCCCCATTGGAAGAGGGGTGCAGTAACAGTAGTTGAGGGCAGGTGCATGTCTCAACCTGTTGGATCCGGGCCGGGAGAGGGAGAGAGAGAGAGGAGGATGGGCAGCCCAGGTGCTTCCCTGGCTCCCTCGTTCACACGTGCCCTCGACCTGGTTTCTCTCTCCAGCAGTTCACCTACCACGAGTTCACGCAGTGGCTGAAGGCGGTGACCCTCCCTCTGGTGGCCGTGGGGCTCCTCTCCTTGCTGTGGGAGGTCCTTCAGGCCGGATACAGGTGAGACGACTCCGAGGTGGGCAGGAAGGGCCCGGCGGGATTCCAGCTCTGGAAGTCAAGAAAGGCTCGACTGGCCCTTCATCTCCTCCTCTTCATCACCATTTTTCCTTCCCTTCCTTCACCATTTTTTTCTCCTCCTCCTTCGTGACTATTCCCCCCTCTTCCTCTCCATACCCAGTCCCTCCTAGCACTGATGAAGTTCTCTAATTGGGTCAGGAAACGTCTGCAGGGAAACAATCCACTTCAGAGAGCACCAAGGAGCCCACAGTCCTCGTTCTCCTCCTCCTCCCTTCTCCTCTTCATTCCTTCTCATTCCTTTTTCCTCTTCTCCGTTTCCTCTTTTTCCTTCTCCACCACCTCCTTCCTGCAAGCCCACTCCCTCCTAGCACTGATGATGTTACCTAGTCAGGTCATGAAACGTCTGCAAGGAAACCACCCAGCTCAGAGAGCAACAAGGGCCCTACGGTTCTCCTCCTCCTCATCCTTCTCTCTGCAAACCCCCCTTCCTTCCAGTACTGATGATGTTACCTAGTTTGGGTCATGAAATGTCTGCAAGGAAACCACCCAGTTCAGAGAGCATCAGGGACCCCATAGTCGTCCTCCTCCTCCTCCTTTTCCCCACAATCCATTTTTCAGATCCACAAATGCCACTTCACACAATTTAACTGTCTGCGTTATTATTCTTTAAATCAAGTGTTTTCCAAGCCTCTTACTCGCTTTAAAATAGGTGGACTTCAATGCCCAGAATTGGCTGCTCTTCTGTCTCCTTTGTCTGTTAAAGGAATGTTCCCCCCACAATATCGGGGGGGGGGGCATTTCTCTGGGGTTCTGCTGCCTGACACCCCTTTCCTTCTCTCTCCCCCCCTCCCCCAGGAGTGCCTGCGTCCGGGGCTTTTTCTGGAAACTCTGGGCTGTCGTACAGTGGGCCGTTTTCGCCACGGCTGCCCTGGGCATGTTCACCATCAGCCTGGTGAGTTGTTTTTTTTGGGGGGGGACAGATGGGCCAGGGTGGGCATATCCCTGGTGGCATCAGGCTGGGAGGGGTTGCTATGCCTCAGTGGGCTTCATGCCGGGTGGGGTGTAGAAATTGGGGTGAATCATACCGTCAGAGGAAGGCTGGGGGGCCCCGGAGCCACAAACCCCCAGAATCCCCAAATAAGTCAGTGCACTTCAGGAACCTGCCTTGCTTTAAAGCATAAGGCCCTGGTGGCCCAGTGGTGCAGGAGTGCAGGCTGGCTCTGCCCACTGACAGCAGTTCGATCCTGACTGGCTCCAGGTTGACTCTGCCTCCTGTCCTTCCCAGGTCGCTAAAACGAGGACCCAGGTTGTTGGGGGCAAGAGGCCGACTCTGTAAACCTTCATGGAAAGCACCGTGAAGCGGTATATAAATCTAAGGGCTATTGCTAAGTGGGGAGGAAGGAAGGAAGGAAAATGAGAGGGAAAATAGGAAGGAAGGAAAAGAGGGAAAGTATCACGGAAGGAAGTAAAAATGAGAGGGAAAATAGGAAGGAAGGAAGGAAAAATGAGAGGAAAAAGGAAATATACGCAGGAAGATGAGAGGAAAAATAGGAAGGAAGGAAGGGAAATGAGAGGAAATATAGGAAGGAAGGAAAACGAGAGAAAATAGCATGGAAGGAAGTAAAAATGAGGGAAAGTAGGAAGGAAGGGAGAAAAATGAGAAGGAAAATAGGAAGGAAGGAAAAGAGGGAAAATATCATGGAAGGAAGTAAAAATGAGAGGGAAAATAGGAAGGAAGGAAGGGAAATGAGAGGGAAAATAGGAAGGAAGGAAGGAAAAACGAGAGGAAAAAGGAAATATAGGGAGGAAAATGAGAGGAAGAATAGGAAGGAAGGAAAAATGAGAAGAAAAATAGGAAGGAAAATTTATTTATTTATTTATTTATTAATTATTTGTTTTCTATACCACCCCTTTCCCTGCAGGGACTCGGGGTGGTGTACAGCCAAAGTTAAAAAATAGTACAAATACAATATTTAAAAAACAATTAAAAAAGATTAAATATGGTGGCTCAAAGATAAAGCTCAATCAAGGGTATACAAGACTAAAACCAATTTAAACCAATTTAAACCCTATAAAACCCTAGGCCAAATGAGAGGGAAAATGGGAAGAAGGAAGGAAAATGAGAGGGAAAATAGAAAGGAAAAATGAGAGGAAATATAGGAAGGAAGGAAGGAAGGAAGGAAAATGGGAGGGGAAATAGGTAGGCAGGCAGGCAGGCCCTGGTGCTACAGTGATGTGCCCACAGCCAGGAGTTCGGTTCTCATCAAAACATCTTTGTGCTGAGATCTGCGTTGGACCGGCTGGGTTCTCTTGATGTCGCTGCTTTCCAGAGATGTTGTGGGTTTAAATCTCAGCTCTCTGTTCCTTCCCCAGGTCCCCTTCACGTACATTGAGTACGAATCCAACGGGAAGCTCTGGCCGGGCATCCATCAGGCCTTTGGGGCTGTGGATCGCTACCAGCTGGCCAATTCCTACGGGCTCTTCCGGCGAATGACGGGCGTCGGTGGGCGGCCGGAGGTGGTGCTGGAAGGCAGCCACGACAAGGAAACGTGGACGGTGAGTGGCTCCAGGGTGCTGTGGGAGGGGAGGGCTGATCCTCCTTGACCCAAGCTAAACCCCCCAAACACTCGTGAATTCCTGGAAGCCTGGCATTCACACAAGTCGGCCATCGGCAGGCACAGGGGGATAAATAACATCTACACCCCATTTGAAAGAGACAACCGTAAAGCTAAGATACCGCAATTAAGGAGCTACCAAATCAGACAAACACGTAGTAAACTACAGCCTAATGAAGGACCCACCGAGGAGGAAACACGTCCACCAATGTGATGGGGCAAGCCACTAGTATATAAACGAGAGCAAACCCCGCACCCTTCTAGCACTGATGATGTTCCCTAGTTGGGTCCTGAGACGTCTGCAAGGAAACCACCCAGCTCAGAGGGGATCCAAGGATCCCATAGTCGTTCTTCTCCTCCTCCTCCTCCTCTTTTCCACAAGCCCACTCCCTTCTAGCACTGATGATGTCCCCTAGTTGGGTCATGAAACGTCTGCAAGAAAAGCACCATGCTCAGAGAGCACCAAGGACCCCACAGCCATCCTTCCTCCTCCTCCCACACTCCCCTCTAGCCCTGATGATGTTCCCTAGCTGGGTCCTGAGACGTCTGCAAGGAAACCACCCAGCTCAGAGAGGTCCCCAGAGCAGCGAACGTTGGATTTCTTTTACTAGCTCTTCGTATGATGTGCTCTTGGTTTCCTTCACTCTGGTTTGCCTTGCTCCCCTCCCCCGCCCCCGGTCCCTTCTAAGCCGCACTGAGCATTGACCGGATCCATATTCCTGGTCGGTTGACCCGGATGAGGGAGGGGGGCTGCTGGCAGGGAAGAGCGGGCAGAACCATGGGGGCTGGAGGTGGGGGGGGCTCCTCTAGGCAGCCAGGGAAGAGAGCCGACCACGCAGGTCTCTCCCGCTTCCCCAGGAGATCGAGTTCATGTACAAGCCGGGCAACGTCAGCACTGCGCCGCCCGTCGTGGCCCCTCACCAGCCCCGCCTGGACTGGCAGATGTGGTTCGCCGCCCTGGGCCACCACAGCCACAGCCCCTGGTTCAGCGGCTTCGTCTACCGCCTCCTGCAGGGCAAGAAGGACGGTGAGGAGCGCGGGACACCCCTCCCTCCCTGCTTCTCTCTCCTCCTTCCCTCTTTCTCCTTCCTTTCTTCTCTCCTTCCTTCCTCTTTCTCCTTTCTCCTTCCCTCTTTCTCCTTCCTCTCTCCTCCTTCCCTCTTTCTCCTTCTTTCCTTCTCTCCCTCCCTTCCTCCTCCTCTCTCCTTCCTCTTTCTCCTTCCCTTCCTCCCTTCTCCTCCTTCCCTCTTTCTCCTTCCTTCCTTCTCTCCTTCCTTCCACTTTCTCCTTTCTCCTTCCCTCTTTCTCCTTCCTTCCTTCCCTTCCTCCCTTCCTCCTCCTCTCTCCTTCCTCTTTCTCCTTCCCTCCCTCCCTTCTCTCTCCTCCTTCCCTCTTTCTCCTTCCTTCCTTCCCTTCCTCCATTCCTCCCCCCTCCCTTCTCCTTCCCTCTTTCTTCCTTCTTTCCTTCTTTCCTTTCCTTCCTCCCTTCCTTCCTCCGTCTTCCTCCCTCCCTCCCTTTCTCCTTCCCTCTTTCTCCTTTTTTCCCTCCTTCCTTTCTGCCTCCGTCTTTCTCCTTCCTTCCTTCCTTCCTTCCTTCCTTCCTTCCTTCCTTCCTTCCTTCCTTCCTTCCTTCCTCCCTCCCTCCCTTCCCTTCCTTCCTTCCTTCCTTCCTTCCTTCCTTCCTTCCCCCTTTTCCACGCCCTGTTCTCAGGCTCCCAGAGAGACCATAGAGGTAGCACAGTTCAGAGACTGGCACCCAGGTTGGTGGGGGAGGGGAACGGCCAGGAAAGAGGGGGGGTCTGAAGGAGGAGGGAGTGGGGGGGTGGGATTAGGCCCAAGAGGACCCCCTGCAGCCATTCACCATTGCACTTTGCACACCCAAAGGGACCTTGCACGCCTGGGAAGCCCAGCCTCTCCTTCAGGAGGGCGATGGAGCTGCCTTCCAGAAGGCAACACCTGCAGAACGGTTGCTGCTTGAAGCTCTTGGAGGGGAGAAGCGAGGAGGGGTCTGGTGGGGGGGGAAGGGCTCCAAAGGGGGGGGGCTGCCCACCTGGGGCCCAGGCAGGTGAGAGAGCCTCTCTGTGGGTCCTGCATCCACCCCCAGGGTGACGGGGGGAGGAAGAGAGCAGGAGCCCCCCAGTCTTCTCCTTCCAGCTGATCAACTGACCAGCTGATCCTAATCTCCTCCTCCTCCCCTCCCCAATTTCCCTGCAGTGATCCACCTTATCCAGGTGGACGACTCCAAGTATCCCTTCAAAGACCACCCGCCCACCTACATCCGGGCCCAGCTGTACAAATACTGGTTCACGGAGGCCAAGACAGACGCGTGAGTGGACAATGGGGGGAGGGGGGGCAGATGGCTGTAGGGGGGGAGGAAATCTATAGTTCCCCTCCCCCATTGGGAAAGGCCAATTAAGGCCACCAAACCCACAAAAGCTATAAAATATTCTCCGTGCCTCAAAGAGGAGGATTTGGCTTCCCCGGCAAGGCCCAGTGGGATGGGGGGGGGGGATCTGTGCCCTTCCCAAGCCAGGTAGGGGGCGGGGGGGGGGGGCTGCCAGGCTACCAGTGCACTGGCTTCACACACACATACACCGTCCCCATTTCCTCCTGGCAGGACCCTCCCTCAAAATTGGTGGCGTCGCCAATGGATTGAGGAATTCTACCCGGTGGTCTTCCTGGGCGATCCCAACCTGGAAGCTCAGCTGGCCCAGCACGGACTCAAGGTGAGGAGCATGGGTATTGTGGTTTGGGAGGGGGGGCGGGGAGCAGCCAGCTTCAGGGAGGAGGGGGGAGGGATATATGTCGGCCTGCTCTGGAGTAGAAAAGGGGGGGGGGCAGTGTTTTTTTACCGACCAAAATTAAAGCCATAAAATATTTCCAACATCAATATTTTTTTTTTAAAAAAGAGAATTTTGCAATTAGGCAGGCCCCCTCCACCCCCCAAAAATTACAAGCAGTCTTCAACATACGACGGCTGTTGAACCCCAGATTTCCATTGCTAAGCGTGGCAGTTGAGTTTTGCCCCTGTTTATGACTTTTTCTTGTCCCGGTTGTTAAGCAAATTGTTGCCGTCGTTAAGTTAGTAAAACGGTCGTTCAGTGAATCAGGCTTCCCCGTTGGCTTCGCTCATCCGAAGATTCGCAAAAGGGGCTCCCACGACCCCAGGACCGTCAGAAATACGAGTCAGTTGCCAAAGATCTGAATTATGGCCATGTATCCATGGGGCTGCTATGACGGTCATAAGTGTGAGGAAGGGTCGTAAATTTTTTTTGGTGCCGTTGTAACTTCAAACGGTCATTAAATGAATTTGTAGGTTGAGAACTTCCTGTAGCCACCACTGGAGTCCCCTCCCATCAGAGTGTTTACAGCATGACTACTATTGTGAGGAACACAACACAAGCACTCAGAGGCTTTTGTCTTTTAACAGTGGTTTATATGCAAGACTACTATATACATACGCACACGTGTTAGGCAAATACCAGGCAAGCAATCGATCTTCAACTCTACATGGAGAACTACAATGCAGATAGAATAGGAGGAGAGAGAGAGAGAGAGAGATGCCCTCACATGGCCTCCTTTATATAGACAGCTTCTTAAAGCGACAGTACCCTGCTGACTCATCCTCTTGGCTTACAGCAGCCAGCCAGCTATTAAACCTTCATGACCTGAACACCTTCCCCTTCTCTTGCTCACCCCAAAAATTCCTGGGGGGGTGGGGTGGGTGGGAGCCTGTCCTACTGAAGTTTCCCCCCCCCACTTCTAGGACAAGCCCCCCCTGAAGCGCCCGCCGGATGCCCTCCTGCCCAGCCTGCTGCAGCGAGTTCGAATCCACCTCCGTCCGTTCACCGGCCCGGCCATCATCTGGTCCTTCTACCTGACGGCAGCGGCCGTGGGCATCCTGCGAGGACTGGGGGCCCGTCTGCCGGCCGGAGGGCTGCCCCCTGGAGGCAAGCAGAAGCCGAGTCGGCTGGGCGACGCGGTGGCCGATCCCGGGGGTGGTGGAGACCAGCCGGGCGGGGAGAAGAACGGGCAGCTGCGGAGGAAGGAGGAGAAGGGCCGGCCGGCCGGAGAGACCCCCTCCAACGGGCTGCGGCACACGAAGAAGAAGAAATAAGTTGGGGCGGGGAGGGACGGCTCCAGGAGACCCCCCCCCCAAAAAAAGCCCACCCCGGCCTCTGCGAGATGCCAAACAGGACGTCAGCGGGACGGGAAGAAATTTCGCCACCCCGTTGGACTTGACTGCCTTCACTTCCTCCCCTCACACCCTCAGCCACGCACGCACGCCAACTGTGGGGTGGAAGCCCCTTTGAACACCCCCCCTGAAGGTGTCCCCCCCGTCCCATTGAGGGAGGGGCGAGGCCGCAGATGAGGCTGTTTTTGGGCTGAGCCCCCTGGCCCACTCGCCCTTCTGCACCTCTTGCTCCGGGGGCCCCTCCTCACTCTGCGACGGCACGGGGTGAGTGGCGCTCTCTGGTCAGCTGGGGGCAGCCTGGGTCGGTTGCCGGGGGTCTCGCATGTTCGGGGACTTGGGTGATGGGCTATCCTGATGTCTGGGGAGCTGCTTTTTGGTCTTTGGGGGTCCCCAGGGCATGGTTGGATGATCGGCAAGGAGGGTGGGGGGAGGGCTGAATCTGGGGAGCCCCTCCCCTCCATTACTCCCCTTTCTCCCCTCCTCTCTGTTTTCCTTCTTTCCTTCCTTCCTCCCTCTCTCCCTTCTTTCCCCTTCCTCCCTTGCTTTCCCTCCTCTCTTTTCCTCTTCCTTCCTTCCCTCCCTCCCTCCCTCCTTTCCCTTTTCCTTCCTCGCTTCTCTTCCCTTCTCTCCTTTCCTCCTCTTTTTTCTCCCATCCTTTCCCTACCCCTCCCTTCCCTTTCCTCTTCCCTTCCCTTTGTTTCTTTCCTTCTCTCTATCTGCCTTCCTTCCTTCCTTCCCCGATCCTCCACCCTCCATTCTTTCCTTCCTTCCCTTTTTCTCCTTCCCTCCTTCCTCCTTTTTCTCATTCCCTCCTTCCTTCCCTTTTTGTGCCTTCCTTTCTTTTTCTCATTTCCACCCTCCTCCTTTCTTTCCTTCCTTCCTCCCTTTTCTCCCTCCCTCCCTCCCCTTGCCTCTGCCCCCCCCTCCCCACGTCCCACCAGGCTCTTGAACTAGAGGTGGGGGCAACGTGGCTGAGACCGAAGTTTCGGCTGCTTTTTTTGGGGGGGGGGGCAGGACTCATCTGCCAGCCCCAAACCCCCCCTCACCCTCCCTCTCTCCCTCTCTCCCTCCCGTCCCTCCCCTGGACCTTCTTTGGAGGGGGGGCACGTTCCCTGCTGCATCCCTGAGGCCGGGGGGGGGGTGAGTAACAAGGCGCCCCCACCGGACTCCTCACTTTACGCCTTGGGGGAGCAGAGTTGGCGTTTCTTGCACTCGGCACCCAAGAGACGGCTTCGGTTTTCTAAATAAATCCTGTACATTCCAGCTCTTTGCATGTGTGTTTGCGTGTTTGTGTGTGTGTATATGTATGTGTGTGTACATGCATGCATACAGGTAGTCCTCGGCTTACAACCACAATTGAGCGCAACATTTATGTCATGAAGTGAGACATTTTTGAAATAGGACATTTGTTAAGTGGATTTGCCCCGTTGTATGACTTTTCTTACCTCGGTGGTTAAGTGAATCCTTACCAGTCATTAAGTGAGTCACACGGTTGCCAAGCGACTCTGGGATCACCTGACACCCCCCACTCCTCTGGAGAACACTGCAACCATCATTAGTGTGAGTCAGTTGCCAAACATCCAAATGTTTGACCCGTGGCCATGCAACGGTCGTAAGTGTGAAAAATGGTCCTAAATCACTTTTTTCAGTGCTGTTGTTATTTTGGTCACTAAACGAACCATTGTAAGTCGAGGACTGCCTGCATTTGATGGCTGGAAGCACAAAAGGGGAAGAGGGGGGGAGAATTTGTCACTGAGTGAACCAACTTATGAAAAAAATGATCCTCTACTTACGACCACAGTTGAGCCAAACATGTCTATTGCTAAGCAAGACGGTTGTTAAGTGAGGTTCGCCCCATTTTATGACCTCCCTTGCCACCCATTGTTAAGTGAATGACTGCAGTTGTTAACAACAGCACTGGGAAAAGTCACTTTTGACCGTTTCTCTTGACACTTATGACCATTGCAGCCTCCGTGGTCGCGTGATCAAAATCCAGGCGCTTGGCAACCGACTCATAGTTACGAGGGTCTCAGAGCCCCTGAGGTCGCCTGATCCCCTTTGCTGACCTTCTGACCAGCAGAGTCAAGAGGTTCACTTAACGACCATGTGGCTCACTTAACAACTCCACCGATTCGCTTAATGACCGGCAAGAAAGGTCATAAAAAAGCAGGGAAAACGAGCTTCCCAACTGAATCACTTGGCAGGTGAAAATTAATGCTCAATTACGGTCGTTGTGTTGGTTATAAGAATCTGAGGGACGTGGTAGCTCAGGGGCTAAGACGCTGAGCTTGTCGATCAGGAAGGTCAGCGGTTCGAATCCCCAGCGCCGCGTCACGGAGTGAACTCCCGTTCCTGCTCCCAGCTTCTGCCAACCTAGTAGATTCAAAGCATGTAAAAATAAAATTGCAAGTAGAAAAATAGGGGCCCCTTTGGTGAGAAGGGAACAGCGTTCCGTGTCCCTTCGAAGGCGTTTAGTCATGCCAGCCACGTGACCACGGAGACGTCTTCGGACAGCGCTGGCTCTTCTTCGGTTTTGTAATGGAGTGAGTTCCCTTGACTTATCCCAGCTTCTGCCAACCTAGCAGTTCGAAAGCATGTAAAAAAATACAAGTGTCAGGATTCCGACAGTTACTCTAGGAGTGGCCTCTGAGACACGTAATTCACTGTCACCCTTGACCCTGGTTTTCCCCCACCCCACCCCCTGGGTGAATCCTAATTCATATCCTCCAAAGGGACACGTCCATAGCCCAGAGTCATCCATCAAGCTCTCCAGTTAGAATTTTGCACGGCAGAAACTTCCGTCACCTAGTTACTATCTCTGAAAACATTTATGGAATGCACTTTTGGTTTCCAAGCTGCCGCACTGCTCCCCCCTTCCTTTCCTTTGGCAACTCTAAAAAGACCTTAGGAATATTTTATGTCAGGATTCCATCAGTTACCCCCCATTTAAATCCTGAGTCTCGAGCCGAACTTCCAAAACTTAAAAAGGATTTATTGAGAGTTAACATGTCTGGCACTGCCTGGGTGTAGCCGACCTCTAAGACCCATCATTCATTGTCACCCTTGACCCTGATTTTCCCTGCACCCCCTGGGTGTATCCTAATTCATATCCTCCAATGGGACACTTCCATAGCCCAGAGTCATCAATCAGGCTCTCCAGTTAGAATTTTTGCGGGGCAGAAACTTCATTCACCTGGTTACTATCTTTGGAAAACTATGTATGGAATGCACTTTGGATTTCCAAGCTGCCACACTGCTCTTTCAAACCCTTTCCCCCCACCCTCCTTTCTGTTGGCAACTCTAAAAAGACCCTAGAAATATTTTATGAGTTGGCAGCAAGTAGGAAAATAGGGACCACCTCTGGTGGGAAGGGAACAGCGTTCCTTGCGCCTTCGGTGTTTAGTCCTGCCGGCCACAGGACCACGGAGACATCTTTGGACAACGCTGGCTCTTCTGTGGCTTTGTAACGGAGATGAGCAGCAGCCCCTAGAGCCGGAAACGACTTGCACGGATGTGCAAGGAGGGGAACCTTTTAAGAATCTCAAAAGAGTTTGGATTCTGCGGGCAGAAGACCAAAGACCCCCTGCCCATCTTGGGTACAAAACCTGGCAACAAGACCAACCGACCGGGGAAAAAATAGATTCGATGAACTTTTGAATAGCATTTTATTGATTAATATTGAGATAAAACTCCTGGATCATCATGGATGAAATTCAATAGCTTTAAAAAGGCACGAAACAGCATCAGAGTCAGAGAAGAATTGGTGGCTTGGAACTTGTGACACAAAGCACAGGGAATTCTTGACTTACGGCAGTTCGTTTAATGACGGAAGGGACAATAGCACTGAAAAAACTGGCTTACGGCCATTTTTTCACACTTAACGCCTGTTGCAGCATCCTCGGTCATGTGATCTACATTCAGATGCTTGACCAACCAACTCGCATTTGTGACGGTCACAGCGTCCCGGGACTGAGTCAAATGATTCCCCTTTTGTGACCTTCCAACGAGCAAAAGTCCATGAGGACGTTGGATTCACTTAATGACCGGGTGACTTAACGTGTATGGCGATTTGCTTAACGGTGACGAGAAAGGTCGTAAAGCAGGACAAAACTCCCTTATAAAATGTCTCCCTTAACGATGTAAATTTGGGGCTCAGTTGCCGTAAGTTGAGGACTACTTGTACCGTGGACAGCCAGAATGGAGATGCTGAATTACATAAAAGCAGATAACTCGAACCAGAAGCTAAAATCACAAGATTACGTCCAGAAGTGTAATTCACCTGGTTTGACCCGGTTCGGCTGAACCGGATGTTAAATTTATACCTGGTTCGCTGAACCGGTGGTTGAACTGATCAGCTGGCCCCACCTGCCCTGCCCCTCCCCTCCCAGGAGTCTCCAGGTGGCCCGTTTTGGGTGCAAATAAGTGCAGGATCCGCTCAGAGGCTGTGGGAGGGGGAAAAATGGGCCGAACCAGAAGTTCCAGAACTCCAGAAACGGGCCTGTTTCCAGCTTCCGGAGGGCCTCCGGAGCCCAGGGGAGAAGCCTCCAGACCCTGGAGAAGGTGAAAAAACAGCCCTCCAGGAAGTTCTAGTAGACCACGCCTACCATGGCCACGCCCACCCAGCAACCAGGCAGAGAACCAGTGGCTGGGAGTTTTGAATCCCACCCCTGATTACGTCCGTTTACTTCAGGCCATGTCACGAGTGCAAATTCACCAGAAAAGTCAAGCGATGCTAGGAATGGTTGGTGCAGGGGTCTCCAACTCCCGGTCTGTGGACCACCACCAGGCCACAGCATGCCAGAAACCGGGCCACGCGAATAAGCGAAGCCCCATCCATGGGATGCAGGCGGGACATGAAACCATGTCCCCCTCTGGTCCACAGGGGGGGGGGAGAACCTCCATGGAACCAGTCCTTGGTGCCCAACAAGTAGTGGAGGAGGGTGCTGAGTTAGTGGATGAAGAAGAAAGGGAGCGAGCGAAGACCGCGCCGGCTGCATGGCATCCAAATGGATGCAAAAGTTGGACACACAACCATGGAAAGAGACGGCGATTGACAGAGTAGAGTGGAGTGGAGAGAAGATGCTAAGAATTGGACACGATTGGACAATTGAACCAGCATCAGTTGGACCCCAGGGGCCCTTGGCCTTCTGGAAGGGCCAAGTCCTTCTTGGGAGGGAGATGATGGAAATAGGGGGTCCAACACATCTGGAGAGCAGCTGCTACTGCTGCAGGGGAGAAGCTGGAGCAGAGGGACCCAACACCGTTGAGGTCCAGGCCATCACCAGTCCAGTTGGCCTGGACAGTATTTGGCTATCAAGCCTTCGTAGTAGGGCTTCAGCTGCTGCGGGTCAGGAAGCTGCTCACACTTGGTGTAGAGGTCAAATTTGCTGCAAGGGAGGGACAAAGAGTTGGGATTATTGGAGAGGCGGAGCAGAGAGGTGGGGTCCCCTGTTATCCTGAAACCATACCAGGGGTGGGATTCTACAGATTCGCACCTATTCGCTAGAACCGGTTGTTAACATTCTAAGCAGTTCGGAGAACCGGTTGTTAGAAGAAATTCCTGACCTAATCCTGTAAGGAAGGCAGGAAGGAAACATTCTGGGGTTGCTTACAGAAACTGCCTCTCCGTTGACCCTTATTACATCCTTGGCAGGACTAGACTTCCTATTTCAGGAAGGTTTCTGGAGTTTTTTTCCCCTCCTTTGCTGGTACTTTGCTTGTGTGGAGGGACCATTCAAAGTTACAATGGCACTGAAAAAAGTGACTTATGGTCATTTTTCACACTTACGACTGTCACAACATCCCCTCAGTCCTGAGAGACCAGGCGAGGAGCTGCGTGCCTCGATGTGAGTGATGTTGAGTTGGCCACGTGCACCCAATAACATGACCACCAAGCCATGTCCACCCAGTCACATGACCACCAAGCCACGCCCATCAACTAAGCCACGCCCACAGAACCGGTTGTTAAAATTTTTGAATCCCATCCCTGAACCATACTGATGTTGGGACTCTTCTGAGCAAGATTTGATAAGCCAGGGAGAAGCCAACCTCTGGCTCCAGGGATCTCCCAATGCTTCTTGAGGCCACCAGCGTCGAGGAGACCGACAGAAGGTGAAACCTTAGCTAGAAAAAGGGCCAACAGGCCGGGTGGGAGGGAGGGAAGGAGGCTGCACCAGGCAAACTAACAGCTATTAAATCAGCAATAAATCATGGTTGCAAATGAAGGTTAAAAGTTATCTCCTAAGCCAGGGGTCCCCAAACTTGGCGACTTTTAAGACTTGTGGACTTCAACTCCCAGAATTCCTCAGCCAGCTTTGGAATTCTGGGCGTTGAAGTCCACAAGTCTTAAAAGTGGCCAAGTTTGGGGACCTCTGCCCTAAGCAAATGAGCTTCTCCGCACCTGCAAACTTGGTGCATAGATGCCTTCTTGAAGGTGTGAGACGGAGGTTGGGCACTGCCATGCCTCCACTCTGGTCTCACGGAATAACAAGAATTGGGAGGGACCTTGGAGGTCTTCTAGTCCATCCCCAACTCAAGCAGGAGGCCCTGTGCCGTTCCAGACAAATGGCTGTCCAATCTCTTCTCAAGAACGTCCAGTGATGGAGCACCTGCAACTTCTGTCCCACCGATTAATTGTTCTCACTGTCAGGAAATTCCGCCTTAGTTCTAGGGTGGAGAAACAATGAGTGGAAACTGAGCAAGGAGAGAAGCGACCTAGAGCTAAAGAGAAACTTCCTAGCAGTGAGAACAATTAACCAGTGGAACTGCTTGCCACCAGAAGTTGTGGGTGCTCCCAGAATAGAATAGGATAGGATAGGGAATAGAATAGAATAGAATAGAATAGAATAGAATAGAATAGAATAGAATAGAATAGAATAGAATAGAATAGAGCAATATGAGGAATAGAATAGGATAGGGAATAGAATAGAATAAGGAATAGAACAGAATAGAATAGAATTCTTTATTGAACACACAAGGAATTTGTCTTGGTGCAAATGCTCTCAGTGGACATAAAAGAAAAGAGATATTCATCAAGAGTCAAGAATCATCAGGTACAACACTTAATGACAGTCATAGGGTACAATAAGCTATCAAATCCTTATAGGAAACAGACTATATAAGGATACAAGGGACAATGTTACAGTCCTACAATCACAAGTGGGAGGGGATGGGTGATAAGGAGTGATGAGAAGATTAACAGTAATAGTAGTGCAGACTTTGTAAATATTTGATAGATAGAATACTTTATTGGCCAAGTGTGATTGGACACACAAGAAATTTGTCTTGGTGTAAATACTCTCAGTATACATAAAGAAGGAACATTCATTAAGAATCATAATGTACAACACTTAATAATAGTCATAGGGTGCAATCAACATCAAATCATACCAGGAAACAGAGGATACAAACAACAAAGTTACAGTCACAAGTGGGAGGGGATGGGTGATAAGGAGTGATGAGAAGATTAACAGTAATAGTAGTGCAGACTTTGTAAATATTTGATAGATGGAATATTTTATTGGCCAAGTGTGATTGGACACACAAGGAATTTGTCTTGGTGTAAATACTCTCAGTATACATAAAGAAGGAACATTCGTTAAGAATCATAATGTACAACACTTAATGATAGTCATAGGGTGCAATCAACATCAAATCATACTAGGAAACAGAGGATACAAGCAACAAAGTTACAGTCACAAATGGGAGGGGATGGGTGATAAGGAGTGATGAGAAGATTAGTAGTAGTGTACACTTTGTAAATAGTTGTACAGTGTTGAGGGAATTATTTGTTTAGCAGAGTGATGGCTTTCGGGAAAAAACTGTTCTTGTGTTAAGT
Organism: Bungarus multicinctus; assembly: GCA_023653725.1. Classification (NCBI taxonomy): domain Eukaryota; kingdom Metazoa; phylum Chordata; class Lepidosauria; order Squamata; family Elapidae; genus Bungarus; species Bungarus multicinctus. The sequence goes on from CM042848.1 coordinate 84,511,872, forward strand.
TTTAAGATGGGACCGGACAACCATTTGGGATGAGATGGGAGAGGGCAGAGATCTCCAAACTTGGCAACTTTTAAGACTTCAATTCCCATAACTGGCTGGAGAATTCTGGGAGTTGAAGTCCACAAGTCTTAAAAGTTGCCAAGTTCGGGGACGTCTGGTATAGGGTTTCCTGCTTGAGCAGGGGGTTGGACTAGATGACCTCCAAGGTCCTTTCCAACTCTTGTTCTATGTTTCTCTCCTTGATGAGTTTCCATCTTCTTGCTTCTTGTCCTACCTTCAAGTACTTTGGAGAATAGCTTGACTCCCTCTTCTTTGGGGCAGCCCCTCAAATACTGGAAGGCTGCTCTCATGTCACCCTGAGTCCTTCTTTTAATCAAACTAGACATTCCCAGTTCCTGCAACCTTTCTTCGTATGTTTATATTCTCCAGCCCCCTAAAATCCTCTTGGTTGCTCTTCTATGCACTCTTTCCAGAGTCTCAACATCTTTTTTTTTAATATCATGGAGACCAAAATTGGATGCAAATACTCCATGGGTGCCCTTACCAAAGCAGTACTAGCAATTCTAGAAAAGTGCTGACATTACATTCCCCCCTCCCAACCCTGGTCTTTCCATCCCCCTCCCCCCCCCACACACACACAAAGGCTTGGAGCTCCTTACTTGAACTCTTGCACCCAGGATAACATCTGGAGATCCTTGGCATTGCACAGGTGCATGTAATCCCCTCCGGTGTGCCAGGGGTAGAAGGAGTGGAACCGTACCATGTAGAAGGCCTGCGGGCAAGGAGATTGGGGGGTGGGTGGGGAGAGACATTTCAAGGAGCTGTGCAGCAGCTGATCCCACCTGGACCTACTACCAAGAAGATGCTAAGCACCTACAATTCGATCGTCCAAAATCCACTGGGGGCAGCCGAGCATCCATCAGAACGTTGAATCTGGGTTCATAAATACCCTTTGGGGGGATCTGTCCTAACTTTGAATCACCACTAAGCAAGGCCTAAGTTGAGGATTACCTGTAACTCAAGGGCAATTGTGTGCCCCTGGGTTTTGAGGGGTGTTGTGGTTCTCCAGCAACAGGTGGGGATGGCTGAGGTCTTGGAGAGCGAGGACTCGGATGAGGGCCCTGCGTGGGATGCAGGGATGGGGCCAGGACCATCAGGGAGTAGAGTGCTCCCTTCAGAGGTTGTGGAGGCTGGCAGCAGTGAGGAAGAGCACCCCGAGGAGCCTGTGCCCAGGGCGCAGACGTACAGGGCTGCTCATAGGAAAGAGCAGCTGCAGCAGCACGGGCCACTCGGGAGTAAGACTGCAGGTAATTGCCCCTCCCTCAAGAGATGAAAGCCAGCTGAGAAACTGGAGCTCTTTGCAGGAAGCAAAGAAGTTTTTGCACTCAAGCCTTGTGGATGTTCGGTATATCTTGGTTGGTGTTTGGAGACTCGCTGTGTTTGAAATATTTCTTGGCAATTTCTTTACCTAGCGTTCTTGGCAGCCTTGCACCACCTTGGCAAGACTCGTTCTTATCAGAGACAATTAGTTTGAAACAGCTTTTGTAAGCCCAGGAGTAGCACCGTCAGCTAGAAGGTAGGTTGCGACAGAGTGTGGTTCGTACTTGGGTTGAAAGAGCTGGAAGCCACTGAACCACAGAAAAACCCGTTTATTTTTGGTGCAGAAGGCGTGTCTCTGGAGCATCCTTTGGCGTCATGGGCACCAACTCAACACTTGCACCAAGAATAGCAGGCCGGGCCACGTCCTCCTGTCCTCTTTCTGCTAGACCTGAACTTCTATCCAGGGGTGGGATTCTACCGGTTTAGACCAGTTGTATAAAACTGGTTGTTATAATTTTGCACAGTTCAGAGAACCAGCAAATTGTGCCCCTGGCTGGCCCCGCCCTTCCTGCCTGCCCCTCCCCTCCCTGCCCAGTCAGTCCTTATCGCGCATGCACGACATCGCACGCATGCACGACATAGCTGACTGTGTTCTCCCCCTTAAGGTATTTCTTCACACACCCAACGATCAGCTATTCCAATGATCAACTGTGTCGGGATCCCCTTCGCTGTCTTACTGCTTTGCCCAGAAGGCCCAGGAGGCAAAAAGGGGTACACAGGTGTGTGTGTGTGTGTGTGCATGCCCCCCTGTGCTCCATTTTTTTGCCTTCCTGGGCCCCAGGGAAGCTTTCTGGGAGCACAAACACCCCCCAGGAGATTTCCCTGAGGCCCAGGAGGCCCCAAAAAATGGGGGAGGCGCTTCAAGAAAAGAAGCCACGCCCACCCGGTCACATGGTCACGCCTACCTAACCACACCCACTGAACCGGTGGTTAAAAAATTTGAATCCCAGCCCTGTTTCCATCTTTGCAACTCCTCATCTGCGGTGGCGTCCCAAGCCCTAGATTTTGATCATCATCAAGGAAAGTTTAGTTGGACTCCCTGCGCAAAGGAGGGAGTTGTGACCTCCAGGCCCATCTTGGAGATTCATAGAGTTTTACAACCCCGTCCCCTTTGAAGATGCCTTAATTCCCATCTTCTCTTGCTTGAGGATCTGAGGTTCTTGGGCCTTCAGATATCCCAGAGGAGCTTTTCCAAAAGACAGTTGGACTTTCTTGGATTATTATTGTTTATTTGGAAATGTTTTCCCGTCTCGTCCAATGAAGCTTCTCCAGTTCTGAAGAACCGACAGCTTTCTAGACACCGAGGAAGCAGCTAGTAATGGACTTTGGCCTGGAAAAGTTGGGTGTATTCTCCAAACTTGGTTTCTGATCCAGATAGTGTGACTACCTGCCACTAGAACTGGACGCTTGATAGGGTTACCAATACAAGAGAACTGAAGAAGCTTTTTGGAGGAAAACTTTTTCAAGGGAAAAACTTGAAACAAGAATCAAGTCATTTGGAAAAGCACTTTAGAGACAGCCATGACCTGCATGCTTGAGAACGTCTGTAGATATTCGGCTTTCAGATAGTTTTGGGGTGAGATCAAAGCAACCTATCACAGGTTAATCTGGACCAGGAGAAAGATAAATCTCCCAAAACATACTTTCACAGCCTCCCCACCTTGAGCGAGGCGAGCCAACTGCAGGGAAGGCAGCTGGAGACCTGAAATTCAGGTGGCGCCCTGGAAATCCCCCCAAGAGAAAAGAAACTCTGGGGGTTTGTCCCTCCACATCCACCTCAAGGAGAACAAGGAAGTCAAGTGGCCTTCTCAGTCGCTTACCTCCTCTGGAAGGGCAAATTTATTTTTCTTCATTCACTTGGTACATGTACTCTGGAGCAGGTAGGAAAGAAAGAGAGAGAGAGACAGAGAAAGAAAGAGAAAGAAAGAAAGAAAAGAAAGAAAGAAAGAAAGAAAGAAAGAAAGAAAGAAAGAAAGAAAGAAAGAAAGAAAGAAAGAAAGAAAGAAAGAAAGAAAGAAAGAAAGAAAGAAAGAAAGAAAGAAAGAAAGAAAGAGAAAAAAGAAAGGGAGAGGGAGGGAAGGAAGGAAAAGAAAGGGGGAGGGAGGGAAGGGGGGAAAGAAAAAGGGAGGGAGGGAGAAAGGAAGAAAGAAAAGAAAGAAAAAAGAAAGGGTGGAAGGAGGGAAGGAAGGGGGAGGAAGAAGGAGAGGAAGGAAGGGAGGGGGAGGGAGAAAGGAAGAGAAAGAAAAGAAAGAAAGAGAGAAAGAGAAAGAAAGGGTAGAGAGTTATTTGCAGAATTGCAAACTGCCAATGTGAACCACCCAATGTGACCTCCAGGTAAGTTGGACTTCAACTCCCAGAATTCCTCTGAGGAATTATGAGGAGAACACTCAATTATGAGGAGAACACCCAATCAGAGAAGGCAGAAGTTGCAGTCTACCTTCTACCTTTGTTGAACATTCATCCATCTACTACATTGCAGCCTATACAGAATAACCAAGTTAGAAGGGACCTTGGAGGGCCTCTAGTTCAACCCCCTGCTCGAGAAGGAGACCCTACACCCTATCAGATAAATGGTTGTCCAGTCTCTTTCTGAAAGCCTCCAGGGATGGAGCACCTGCAACTTTGGTGCAACCATAACCTGGATGACTGAGAATCTCTGCGGACAAACAAGGATTTGTTTTCACTTCCACTCAAGTGTGTATTGATGTGTGTGTGTATTCTCTGAGAAGGGCAGTGGAGGGCTTACCATCATGACCCCAGGACATCAAGACATTTTCCAAGCCACAGTGGGGCTGATACATCCCATACTTGGTCCTGAGGAGGATAAAAAAAGGAGAACGTCTCAGCTGGAATTCTGTGGAAGTTTTAGCAAGAGAGAAGAATCGAGAAAAGCCAGTGCCCCTCATTGGCAGTTGGAAGAAGGTGACCAGAGTTTGGAGGGCCACCTGCAGGTGGAACATCAGGCATTGGCCAAGCCTTTGATAAACGCCAACGTTAGCCATCTTTCATGCCTCTGGCTTCACAGCAAATGTGATGGAGCCAGGTTGCAGCTCCAAGGAGATGCAGAATAGGACTGTGTACAATTGCTAGTAACTCTCACTAGATATTGTCCCAAAGGTGCTTTATTTTTTTTTCAAGAGGGAACTGGACTTTCTGGTGTTTCTCTGAAGACGTTTCGCTTCTCATCCAAGAAGCTTCTTCAGTTCTGACTGAATGGTGGAAGGATTTATGTTCCTTGCAGTCCTCTGGGCGTTAGCGCTCTTTCTGAGAGTCATTGAAGCCGCTTGGAGTCCCAAAGGTGCTTCTATTTTCAAGAGGCAACTGGACTTTCTGGTGTTTCTTTGAAGACGTTTTACTTCCCATCCAAGAAGCTTCTTCAGCTCTGACTGAATGGTGGAGGATGGAAGAGTTTATACTCCTTGCAGACGGCTGGTCATTTGCATCCTTTTAGCAAGTCATTGAGACCACTTGGAGGTTCCTCTGTGTCCTCAGGGTCACACCTGAGTGGTGCAAATGAGTGTGGAGCCTTCTTGGAACTGTTGAAAGGACTGTGTTGTAGAGTGGAGATAGATGATGTCATATCCCTCCCCCTCGGTTGAGGGAGGGGTGTTCAATTTTTTGACCTAGATGGCCTCTTTGACCCCTCTTTCAAACCAGTGGTCTTCTGTCCAAAATGTGTACCTTGCTGTCTTCAAAAGAGCGACCTTTGTCTTTTAAATGCAGATGGACTGCTGAATCCAGTCCAGATGAGTTTGTTCTCATATGTTGCACCAAGCGGCTGTTTTGGTTCCCCAATGTACAGATCTGCACACGGCTCACTGCATTGTACGGCGTATACCACGTTGCTCAGTTCCTGTCATGCCCCTGTCAGAGTCTGAATCCGAGGAGGAAGATGAACGGCTGACAGGGAATGGGAGTGTGGCTCCATTGGCTGTGGAGGAAACTGGGGAAGGGCAAAGTCTGGCTGGGCAGAGCAGGGAAGAGATAGAACAAGGAAGAGGGAGTTTGGTGGAAGACCCAGGCCCACCCCCTCTTCATCCTAGGGCACAAAGGGAGGAATGGAGAAGGGAGCAATGTGGGTTGCATGGCTTACGGGGAAAGAAAGGGCCCTGATTCCCTTCACAAGGCACAGCAGAAATGCAGTGTCTGCTGGGAACAAACGTGAGTTTATCTTGTGTTGACTTTGGTTATCTGTGTTCCTGGCATCTTCCCAGCCGTGTTGAGTTATTGCCGTGCCTTCACATCTGGAATTCTTGCTCCTGCCCTGACAAACTAATGACCTCATTTTGCCTTGATTGGACTTAAAGTTTTTGTTGACCACGTTTTGGACTTGATTCTCTGCAGCCCAAGGCTGTTCCTGGGAGAGTTTTTCTCCAGCCGAAGGTAACCAGGACACTGGGGGCAAAGTTAGAGATAATAAAGGGACTCTTCTTGCTTATTTGACTTTGTTGCCTTTGTGCCACGCCCCTTTGGGCCATCATAGTTCCTGTCTGGGTGTTTTCCTTGTTTTACCATTCCCCACCATCCAGCCAGAGCTGAAGAAGCTCCTTGGATGGAGAAGTGAAACGCTTTCAAAGAAAAACCAGAAAGTCCAGCTGCCTCTTGAAAAAGCACCTTGGCGACAACCATGACCTGATGGATGACCGAGAACCTCCACAGACACCTCAGCAGATAAGTTCTTCCATCAGAGATGAAGAGGCGTCTCTGATGGAAGGAGGGACCAGGGAGACTAGGAGCCAAACTTCTGCTGATCTCAGGGTCAAGAGAATCGGCTTGCTGTCAGGATTCCAGCGATCGCCCTCATTCAATCAGGAGCCTTGAGCCAAACTTCAAAAAACTCCAGAGAATTCATGAGGAACGACATACTGGCATGACCTGTATGAAGCCGATTCTGGCATATGTAATTACAGTCCCCAGTGACTCTGCTTCCCCCCTCCCCTCTGGGTGTTTCCCCAATTAAGCACATACATGGGCTAGGTGTCATCCATCATGTTCTCCAATTAAAGGTTTTGGCCGGCAAAAGCTTCAGTAGCTTAGCTACAATCTTTGTAAAGATAAAGTTGGAATGTGCTTCTAAGTTCATTTGCTGTATGCTTCTCCAGTCTTTCTCCCCTCCTTTCTTATGCCAACTTGGGAACAAGTGTAGGAATGTTTTACAAGTTGACACTCAGCTCCACATGGCCTACCTCGTGGCCCTCTACATCCATCCAAGGGTGGCCTCCAACTTCCAGCAAGGTCAAGCAAGAACTTACGTGTACAGAGGATTCCTCGTGTCCGGATTGTCGTGGAACGTGGAGTCCCTGAAAACGATGGAGTCCTCCAGCTTGCAACCCACTGGGAAGGTGTCTCCCACCACAGCCCACTGTAGGAACAACCAAGATCAGAACGCCCCGTAACACCTCGGTTCCTCTTTGTCTCATAGGGTTGTCCTTAGACCGAACCCCTTTTTTCTGTCCTCAGTATCGGCAAGCGTGCAATGACACCCACCATTTCCCTTAGTGCAGGTGGTCTCCAAACTTGGCAACTTTAAAACTTATGGACTTCAACTTCCCGAATCAAAGTGTTCTGACGCAGCTCCCCAAACACAAGAAACTCTCTGTATTTAAATCAATGATTCCTTTATTAGGAGTTCCCAGCAAAAAGTTTCTCAACGCGGGCTAAAAAAGTCCATCCATCCAGAAGACGAAGAGTTGTCTGCCACATCTATTCATCTCTGGCCCCTGCCTTTGATCCCCAGAGCTCGGCTGGGGCTTCACTAGCAGCAGTGGCTCTTCCATCCCGAGGACCAGCCCATAGATTTCCACTGCTGTCCTCTCCTCTGCCTTCTGCGCATCCACACGTCAGGCACTGTGCCCAGGTGTTCCTCCTCTTCCTCATCAGCCACCTCCAGACCTGGGAGCTGTTACTCTCCATCGGAGGGCTGATGGACGGCCTAGGCTCCGCCTCTCTCTCTCTCTCTGTCTCTCTCTCTCTCTCTCTCTCTGACAGCTCCATCCCCTCTTCCTCCTTGTAGCTCCCAGGTTGTCTTTATTTATTTATTTATTTATTTTATTTTATTTGCATTTATATGCCGCCCTTCTCCGGAGACTCAGGGCGGCTTACAGTCTATGGAGCACCATGCTAAGTGCTCGGCAATAGCCTTCATTCCATTGTATCTGCCTGCTTATTACTAGGGCTTTTGCCCCCCCCCAAGCGGCATTTTTACAAAGTCAGCTTATTGCCCCCAACAATCTTTGGGTCCTCAGTTTACCTACCCCGAGAGGATGGAAGGCTGAGTCTACCTTGAGCCTGGTGGGATTTGAGCCTGCACTAATTGCAGGCAGCTTGCACTAAGTGCTAGATGATTAACAGCCTGCACCACCAAGGCTCTTGATGCTGACCCTGACTCCCACACCTCCTCCTCCTCCTCCTTCAATTCAGCTTCTGGAGGGGCTGGCAGCTAACAGGCCACAACATAAAGGTGTCAAGCAGGGGTGGGATACAACAGGCTTAACTACCAGTTCAGGATTTATGAGCTTCCCTGCACTGCTGCGAGCCACGCGCCTGTAAATCGTCATCAGCAGCTGCGTGCAGAGACGCAGCCTTTGAAACAGCCCCTCTTTTCCTGCTTTTTTAACTGCAGCTGTGCCTCGTTCGGCAGCTGAAGTTGAAAAAATCAGGAAATCAAGGTCAGGTAAGAGCCCAGGTGAGCGGATGGGCAAAAACATCAGCAGACATAGAACCGGTTCTATGTCTGCTGCTGTTCAGAGCTACCGGTTCTACAGAGGTGGACGGAACCGGTAGAAACCCACCCCTGTTGCCAAGTTTGGAGAGCCTTGATTTAGCGATTCCTCAATGTGTATCGATGGGAGATGCTGGGACTTTAGGTTCTTCACCCATCCATGAGCATAATTCTCATTTTGCTGCCCCTAAAATAAAGGTTGGATATTAAGGGGCAGGTCTTGGGAATGTTGATTTTCTCCCACGCCCCTCGTTCTTCATCTCACCTGTGGTTCGCCAGACAGGGCCAGAATCTTCCCCAAATCATGGAGCAGTCCAACCAGGTGGAACCAATCTAGAGTGGGACCAGAGAGAGCAAGAATCTGTTTCTGCTCCCTTGTCAGGCCCCTCCGACCTCAGTTGGGAAATCCGCTCGGACCCGGTGCCCCCATGGAACCTCTTGATGCCAGGATCGGAGCCTGACCTAGCTATGTGGAAGATCTGGAGAATGAGGAGGGAAGGGCTCTCATAGAGAAACATCCAGCTGAGCATTGTCCTCTCCTGGTGATAGCAAGGCGTGCTGATGGCTCCCTGGAAAACGTCTCTGCTCTCCATGAGGTCTCCATGTATTGAAGACACAGAGATGGCATCACTCAATGATCACCAATGGACCCAGAGCACCTTGTGCCATGATAGATGGGGAATTATGGATGATGGACTCCATCATCTCTTGGAATTGGAAGCTAGACACTGACCTGACACCTAAATAATTTGATCCTCCTCCTTTCTGCAGGACCCCAAACAGCCTCCTATGATTGTCATCTTCTGCATCCGGATAGAAGTGAGGAGAGCCTCTTGTCCTCCTAGGGACTATAGGTCTAATCAAGGAGTTCACCTTTCTCAGGATGTTTCACCCGAATCCCCTCTGCTGTCTGGTAGGCATGGTAGGAGTTGGGGAAGTCCACATCGGGGTCCGATTCATCCACCACATTGTCCAGCATCTCCAAGGCCTCCATGATGGTCATCTGACGGAGGTTGCAGCCACTGTATTGCTCGTTCTAGGGAGAGGGGACTGTGAGGACACTAGGATGGACTAGAGCCATGAATGCAACCCTATGGCATGCGTGAGCCGTCTCTGTGGGCACACCCACTGTCACCAGCTAATCTTCTGGTTTCTGGCGTACACATGTGCGCCAGCCAGCTGGTCTTTGCATGTGCTGGAGCATCAAAAAACCGAAGACTAACTGGCTAGGGCACCTGCACGTGCCGAAAACCCAAAGAGCACATGGCTGACACGTCCATCCATGCGCTCTGGCCAGCTAGTCTTTGGGTTTCCAGTGCTCTGGTGCACCTGAAGACCAGCCAGCCGGCACATGGATGTGCACCGGCCAGCTGGTTTTCAGGTTTCTGGTACTCCGGTGCATGTTACTGGACACTCAGTGGCAAACAGGTTCACCATCACTGGACTAGACGTATGATGCCCTCTTCAAACTTGAGGGAATTAGGTAAGTCTAGTCTAATGAAAAGTACTAGGCATGATATAGTGACAGTCTTCCAATACTTGAGGGGCTGCCCCAATGAAGAGGCAGTCAAGCTATTCTCCAAAGCATCAGAAAGCAAGAAAAAGAAGGAAAGGATGGAAACTAACCAAGGAGAGAAGCAACCTGGAACTAAGGAGAGACTTCCTGGCAGTGAGAACTATTAACCAGTGGAACCACTGGCCTCCAGAAGTTGTGAAAGCTCCAACACTGGAAGTTTTAAGGAAGAGATTGGACAACCTCTTCTCTTGAACGATCTAGGGTCTCCTGCTCGAGTCCTTTCAACTCTAGGATTCTATATTCCATTTAGGAGCCTTAAGGAGAAATTTCCTTTGAGCGAGAACAATTAATCAGTGGAACTGCTTCCCTCCAGAAACTGTGGGTGCTCCAACAACAGTGGTTTGGAGCAGGGGTTGGACTAGAAGACCTCCAAGGTCCCTTCCAACCCTATTATTCTATGTTCTAACTCAGGGCTCTTCAAACTGGACAGCTTGAAGACTTGTGGACTCCCACTCCCAGAATTCCTCCTCCAGTCATGTTAGCTCAGGAATTCTGGGAGTTGGAAGTCCACACATCTTCAAGCGGCCAAGATTGAAGTTCCTTGTTCTAACTGTTCAGGCAAATTTTGAAAACGAGGCAGGATCTTAGGAAAAGCAAATCATTTCAGACTAAAATGGTAGGAAACCCAGCAGGTATTCTTTTGGGAGGAAGGGGGGAACAGACTTCGATGAGTCTCTTGCTGGCAACCCTTGATATCCATAGCAGAAGTGGGAATTCAGCCGGTTTTGGCCGGTTCTGGAGAACCAGTCTCCTTTAGTTGCCCTGCACAGGAGAACGGAACTGGAAAGTAGGTCAGTGGGGTGGGGTGGGGAAGGAAGGGGGATTTTGCAGTATATCCTTCCCCTGCCATGCCCACCAAACCACGCCCACCAAGCCACACCCACAGAACACCACACCCATCAAGCCACACCCACAGCTGATCAGCTGGGTCTCCTTTGGTTACCCTGCATAGAACGGAGCTGGAAAGCAGGTTAGTGGGGTGGGGAGGGAAGGGGGATTTTGCAGTATATCCTTCCCCCGCAACATCCACCAAGCCACGCCCACCAAGCCATGCCCACAGAACCGGGAATAAAAAAATTTGAATCCCACCACTGATCCATACAGCCCCCAAAGACCTGGAGATAGGCCTCTCTTGTTGCTGGTATCACCTGGATGTATTGAGCCATGCTTGGTGCCCAAGAGACCTTCCCCAGAGGAGAGGTGGGCTCTGCCTGGGCAAACCCACCTTCTTCTGCACAAATTCCACCGTCTGGTTGGTGTGCATGAGCAGGTAAGTGTGATACACTCGGTCAATCAGCGCCCCCTCCTGAAATGACAATTTGGAAGTATTGCAGTGCGACAATCATTAACCCAAAGCAGAGGTTGTTTTTTTCCCCCAAACTTCAAGATGGGTGGGCTTCAATTCCCAGAAGAGGTGTTGTCCAAGAATGCTAGAGAATTCCTGGAAGCCTGGCACTCAGACAAATCGACCATCAACAGACACAGAGAGAGAGACAACAGCTACCTGCCATTCGAAAGAGGAAATCACAAAGCTAAAAGACCACAACGCCTCCTGACCTGCAAGCAATCAATATATCCTGATAATCAGAGTTTAACACCAACAATGGTAAACAATGCCCCCATCAAGAAACTACCAATTCAGTAAAAGGACAGGTTAATGACCAAGAATACTCCCACCAACACCGACAGGGTAAGCCACTAGTATATAAACAGCAATCCTTCCTAGCACTGATGATGTTCCCTAGTTGGGTCAAAAAACATCTGCAAGAAAACCAACAAGCTCAGGGAGCACCAAGGATCCCACAGTTCCCTTCCTCCTTCTCCTCCTCTCCTCACCTTCTCTTTTCCTTCCTTTCCTCCTCTATCCTTCTTCTCCCTTTCCCTCTCTTCCCATTCATTCTCCTCTCCTCCTCATTTTCTCTCCTCTCCTCCCCCTTCCTTTCCTCTCTCCTCCATCTCTCCTTTTCATCTCTCTCCGCATCCCCATCTTCCCTTTCCCCTCTCTTCCCCATTCTCATTTCCTCCCTCCTCATTTTCTTCCTCTCCTCCTCCTTCTCCCTTCCTTTTCATCCATCCTCCTCCTTCTCGTCTTCCTCTATCCTCTTCTCCTTCTTCCCTTTCCCCTTCTCTTCCCCATTCTCATTTTCTTCCTCCCCTCCTCCTCCTTTGGTGCTCCATCTCAGAACAGACCTTACACACTTTGGCACTACTGGCTCTAAAGTATGAAGTGGTTTCCAAATGTGTTCATAGTTTTCATGCCAATCTCCTACCCAGCATTTTTTCCGCCCGATCCTCTGGACAAAGCAGAGACGCTGCCCATTTGCCCCTGGGTTTCACTGACCTTGAAATTCCTGAAGTTTTCTTTGGACTTTGGGTTCTCCAGAGGATCACCAGCCTGCGGAGGCTCTGAAGACTGACATGCCTGAGGAAAGAGGGTCTTGGAGAGGTTAGCTGGGCCAGCACATCCTGGGTTTGCTATAACACAATTTCAATCAGAATAGAGCTGGAAAGGGACTCTTGAGGTCTTCTAGTCCAACCCCCTGCTGAAGCAGGAGATCCTATGCTATTCCAGACAAATGGCTGTCTATTCTCTTCTTAAAAACCTCAAGTGATGGAGCAGCCGCACCTTTGGGAGGCAAGCTGTTCCATCTATCCATTCTTTTGTCTGTGTATCTTATCATTCTCTCTCTCTCTCTCCAGTATCTATATCGGTTTGTCTATCCCTCTGTCTGTCTATCTATCTATCTAACTATCTATCTATCTATCTATCTATCTATCTATCTATCTATCTATCTATCATCTATCCATCCATCCATCCATCCATCCATCCATCCATCCATCCATCCATCCATCTATCTATCTATCTATCTATCTATCTATCTATCTATCTATCTATCATCTATCTACCATCTATCTGTCTGTCTGTCATCTATCTATCTATCTATCTATCTATCTATCTATCTATCTATCTATCTATCTATCATCATCTATCTATCTATCTATCATCTATCTGTCTATCATCTATCATCTATTTATAACTGTCTGTCTATCATCTATCTATCTTTCTATCTATCATTATCTATCTATCTATCTATCTATCTATCTATCTATCTATCTATCTATCTATCATCTATCATCTATCTATGTCTATTTATCTATCATCTGTCTATCTATCTATCTATCTATCTATCTATCTATCTATCTATCTATCTATCAATCTATCCATCCATCTATCTATCATATGTATCTTATCTGTTTCATAGAACCATAGAGACCTAGGGCTGGAAGGGACCTTGGAGGTCTTCTAGTCCAGCCCCTTGCTCAAGCAGAATACCCTCTACCATTCCAGACAAATTGATGTCCAGTCTCTTCTTAAAAACCTCCAGGGATGGAGCACCCGCAACTTCTGGAGACAAAGCTGTTCCACTAATTGTCCTCACTATTAGGAAATTTCTCTTCAATTCCACGTTGCTTCTCTCTTTGATTAGTTTCCATCTGTTGTTTCTTGACCTGCCCTCTGGGGCTTTGTGCAATAATGTGGCCCTCTCTTCTTTGTGGCAGCCCCTCAAATCCTTCACACCACGGACCTGGGAAGACCATCTCAATGTTTAAAATTTGGGTCCCGCACATCTTAACTCCCATGCCAATAAATGCTGAAGGGAATATAGGTCATCTGTCACCATTTCTCTTGGCCTGGAGTAATGGGGTCTCCAAATCTGGCAACTTTTAAGACTTGTGGACTTCAACTCCCACAATTCCTTCTCAAAACTATAAAATCACAATGTCAACTGCTTATAAAGAAAATGTGTATAAGATGTTTTATAGGTGGCATCTACCCCCAACGAGAATTGCGAGAATGTTCAAGAACAAATCGGAAAAATGTTGGAAATGTCATCAGGTATCTGGTTCATATTAGCAAATGTGGTGGACATGTCTGGATGCAAAAAGATATTGGACTAAAATCCACACATGGTTGGAAAAAATGATAAAACAACACATAGACTTTAAACCAGAGATATTTTTATTGGAAATTATACCGGAAATATACAATAAAGAACTGAAATATTTGATTGTAAATGTTTTAACAGCAGCTAGAATTGTATTTGCTAAGAATTGGAAAAATGAAAAAATAGCTATGCAGAAGGAAGTTATTAAGAAAATTATGTACTGTGCTGAAATGAGTAAATTGACATTTGAAATTAGAGAACAAGAGGATAAACAATTTTATATGATATGGGATTTATTTTATCAATGGTTAGATAAAAAGACGTAATGAAATAGACTAGGAAATTTCATAATAGAAGATGAATAGATTGATATAGAATACAATATAAAAATATATAACCATTGGATGAATGTATAACATAAATTTATAATAAAATCTAGAATATCTCGTATAAAATGATGGAACAATAGTTTAGTCAAATTAATGCTTAATAATTGATAAATATATAAGTATATGTTAGATTGGACAATGTGAAAACCTATACAACCTGTGAGTAAGGACTATGAAAGGATAGCACAAAAGATTTGTAACCAACTGACACTGTATGTATATAACTGGAAGATGGTTTTATGTTTTTATGTTTTGTCTGTATATGTTTGTCGTAAAAAAATAAATAAAACTCCCACAATTCCTCTGCCAGTCATGCTGGTGGAAGAATTCTTTGAGTGGAAGTCCACAAGTCTTAAAGTTGCCAATTTTGGAGAACTCTGGTCTAACAGTGTTGCTCCACCTTGGCAAATTTCAGATGTATGGACTTCAACTCCCAGAATCCCCCAGCCAATAAGACTGTATTAGGCCACAGGGTCAAAATACTAACTCAAGTGGCTTCAGTAGCTGCTACCAGGATTTTCTGGTCAATGATAGGGACACAGGAGGCCTTGTTCTGCTGTCATGACTTGTCACCATTAACCACCCCCTTGCAAAAAAGAAGCTTTAGGAAGAGATGAGATGTTTTCACTGTTTGAGGAAGGGGCCTAGCTTGGTTTCAACAGAAGACGTGTAAACACTGGACTTTTCCCCTTCAACCGAAAAGAATAAACTTCTGAAACCTAGATATTTCAAAGGAATTCTTTATTGAAAGGGAGTGAATCCCAGCACTAGTCATACTAGAGTCTAACATGTTTCCAGGCATACAGTAATAGATAAAGGGAGTTAGAATCCCTTCCCTTATTTAAATGTGGATTTAGTCAAACAAAGAACCAACATGTTAATTCCCCCCTCTCCCCTTCGCTGGCAACGTATCTTAGGAGAGTTCCCACCCTGGGTATCATCCAGAGCTGGAATTTTTTTTGCTCCCTTCTCATCTTGTTATCTCTTCAAGAGGTGACAAGTTTCTAAATATCTGGCTCCAATCTTCCAGTTGTATATCATGTGCAAGTTATACAGGATCAGTATAAGATTTAATATATTCTTCAATTTAAGTTTTGGTCACCATGATGTAAAAAAGATGTTGAAATTCCAGAAGGAGAGCAGACAAGAGCAACAAAGATGATTAGGGAGCTGGAGGCTAAAATGAAGGAAGAAGAGTTGCAGAAGTTGGATAGGTTTAGTTGAATGACAAGAAGGACATGTTTGCAGTCTTCCAGTATTTGAGGGGGCTGTCCCAAAGAAGAGGGGGTCCATCTATTCTCCACAGCCCCAGAAGGCAGGACAAGAAGCAACAGGTGGAATCAAGGAGAGAAGCAACCTGGAACTAAGGAATTTCCTGACCATGAGAATAATTAATCAGTGGAACCACTTGTGTCCAGGAGTTGTGGGTGCTTCAACACTGGAGGTTTTCAAGAAGAGATTGGACAGCCATTTGTCTGAAATGGCATGTAGGGTCTCCTGCTGAGCAGGGGGTTGGATTAGAAGACCTCCAAGGTCCCTTCCAACTCTTTTTTTTAAATAAGTTTTATTAATTTTCTATTTATATTTCTTAGTGCATAATAAACATTGTATTGTCTGAATATTTAAAATTTTAAAGCTATACTAAATGGAAAGGTAAAATAACAATGTGGGAACTAACAGAAGTGATAAAAAGACAGAAAAATGATAAAACCCCAGGCCCAGACAGGCTCCCGGCTGCCTCATCCCATTCCTAAGAGGTCTGTAAGGGAGGCGTGCATAAGCGCACCATCGTGTCTACCATCGCTGTCCTATTGTCTCCATTCATTCGTACCTATTTCCTGTATTCATACTCATGTTTATACTTATTCCTATTATCTTGCAAGCGATTGACAAATCAAATAAATAAATAAAATAAAAAATAAAAGAAGGAAGGAAGAAGAGAAGGAAGGAGAACAAGGAAGGAAGGAAGGAAGGAAGGAAGGAAGGAAGGAAGGAAGGAAGGAAGGAAGGAAGGAGAGAAAAGACAGGGAGGGAGTGGGAGGGAGGAAGGAAGGAAAGAAGGAAGGGGGAAGATAGGAGAACAGGGAAGGGGAAGGAAGGAAGGAAGGAAGGAAGGAAGGAAGGAAGGAAGGAAGGAAGGAAGGAAGGAAGGAAGGAGAGAAAAGAAGTGAGGGAGCGGGAAGAAGGACGAACGAAGGAAAAGAAGAGAGAGAATACCCATTCCTAAGAGGTCTGCAAGGGGTGTGCATAAGTGGCCCATCGTGCCTACCGTCCCTGTCCTATTATCCCCATTTATTCATACCTATTTCCTGTATTCATGCTCATGTTTATACTTATTCCTATTATCTTGTAAGCGATTGACAAATCAAAATAAATGAAAATAAATAAAACCCATAAATGTTTTTAGACACCTTAAGCTCGCCATGGAAGATCCCTTCCGACGCTTGTTACATTCTCTAAGTTTACCAAGCTGCGTGGTCCAGCACATTGTACGAATGCCACATTGTACCTCTTGTTACCCAACCAGGATCCTTCCTTTCCTCTTACTGTGACTTCTCCTTCACCAGAGACTTTGCTCAGCTGGGTTGGAGTGTGTATGTGTGTGACTTACCGAGCCAAGCACCTTCATCCTTGCAGCTGGGGTAGAGGAACAGGAAGGCAGCTGTCTTGGGAAAGACTCTATCTGTTTGGGTTTATAATCCTCAGTTTTATGCAAGAGAAGCTGGTGTTAGCGGGACAATAAGTCACCCGTTAACCCACCGGGGCCAAACTCCTCTTGGGCGTGGGTCCCTGAGCAAACGATTAATGCCTGACATTTACTAGAAGGAGAAGTGCTCCACGGGAGACCCTCTTTGCCCCTGGGATTTGAGCCATGGCTACCGCCAAGCCAAGCCAAGGTTGGGTCTCAGTCACTGCCTTCGCCAGGGCACGGGGCAACCAAAGGAGCATGACCAGGCCTCCGTCCATGGGGCTGGACTGGGTTCAGATGTTATTTACTTCATGTAGGTCAAAGGGGGCTGGTTTAGAGGAGGAAAACAGGACAAAAACATCAAGCCACCAAAGATTCTTCCAAGAAGACCAGATTCATGTAGGGTATTGTGCTGAAGGGGGGTTGGGTCATTGGTGGGAACTTCATGAGAACATCTCATGAATCCAGGATTTCCATCTTGTGAGGACAGCTATGTTGCTTTGCTAATTTTGTGGGAATCCAGAGGAAGGTCCTCACCGTGGCCCAGATGCTTCCGTGGAAAGAATTTTATTTTATTTAGGGGTCCTTGATGCTCTCTGAGCTTGGTTGCTTTCTTGCAGACATTTTGTGGATAACAGCATCGGTGCCAGAAAAAAAGGGGGTTTGCAGAGAGGAGGAGGAGGAGGAGGAGGAGGAGGAGGAGGAGGAGGAGGAGGAGGAGGAGGAGGAGAACTGTGGGGGTCCTTGGTGGTCTCTGAGCTTGGTTGCTTTCTTGAAGACATTTCATTTCCCAAACTAGATAATACCATTGATGCTAGAAAGAAGTGGTAGAAGACTTCTAAGCACTGATGATGTTCCTTTGGTAGGGAAGGCTGGTCACAAACACTATAGGTCTTAGCATATGGACTGATATGGGTTTTGGGGTTTTCTGCTAGAAAGGACTCATCACCAACAGCATCTGGTATTGTCTCTAGAGTCCTGATCACTGCAAAATGGTAGCCATCTACTGAACGAATGTGTCACAAGGTCTCAATCTTGTGGTTGAGGACACTAAGTAAAACTCACATTCTCCTTCCTGTTGATGCTTTTGTCAAATGTAGAGAGAGTGGTTATTTTAACACAGAATGTTCAGAGTTCAGATTATGAAACCGGGTGTAATTTGTTCCAGAGTTTACTTTTTTGGATTAGAGGTTTCCTCGCGTTGGTTCTTGACCCTTCAATGTACTTTCTGAAAGAAAGACTTGTGCCAACCAGAATCTTTGGAGATAAAAGTACACCATAATATTTTGACAAACACCTGGATTTTCTCCAAGAGGCCTCCAGCCAGCAGAAACAATGGATGTCGTGAAGCAAAAGACAACAGTGGAAGTAGATCTTTAATTTTAATTCCCACTTTAGTATTAAGGGAAAGTTGAATTTAGCAGGACGAAGCATCTCCAGACTGCAAGATCTAATCTTAGACCACAGTTTTTCAAATGCGGTGACTTTGAGATGTGTGGATTTCAGCTCCCAGAATTGCTTCAATGGGGAATTCTGGTTGTTGAGGTCCTCGTATCTTGAAGTTGTCAAATTTGAAAAGACACTGATCTAGAAAATCCTCAGGTTTCCCGGCTTCAGCTTTGTAGGTTCAGGTTTATTTCCTGGCATTTTACTTTCTGTGTCCCTCTTGCCACTTTTTTGTCTTTCAGTTAGAGTTCTTTATTCAGCTGTTTTGTTCTGGAATCTCTCATTTTTCTTTTTCAGTGGTATTGTGCTAGTCTAGGCTTTTATCACCTCATTTTTCAGAGTTTCCCAGTTTCTCGTGTTCATGTTCAAGAGAAGCTGGATGTTCGGAGCTCCTCCTCCTCCTCCTCTCCTCTCTTCTTCCTTCTCTCTTCTTTCTTCTTTCTCCTCTCCCTCCCTCCCTTTCCTCCTCCTCTCCCCTTCCTTTTTTTCCTCTTTTTTTCCTTCTCTCTCTCCCTTCCTCCTCCTCCTCCTTTCTTCCTCCTCCTTCTCTCCCTCTTTCCTCCTCCCCGTTCCTCCTCCTCCTCTTTTCTTCTTTCTTCTCCTTCTCTCCCTCCCTCCCTCTCTCCCTCCTCCTCCTCTTCCTCCTTCTTGCTGGCAAATTCTGGGAATTGAACTCCCCATCCATTTAACCTAATAACCTAAAATCTGGCGTATTTGCTTAATGTTAACCTCTCTTGAGCTTCAGTCTGTTTATTTAAAATGGGTTTATGCAGTTGGGTACTTGGCCAATTTATGCCTCAACAGATTGGGTGATCCCAGAAAATGGGATAATTCAGGGATGAGGATAAGGGTGGGTTGTACGAAGGCTGCTTTGGAGATTCCCAGGGACACCGTGGGAGAAATTAGCTTCAAAGAGAAGTCATTGAAGATGGGAAAAGAAGAAGCCAACAGAGGTCTACTCTGAGTTGCTTTGTCTATGGCTCCTTCCCAAAAAGGCTTCCCTTAAAACAACTGCAACAGAGGCAGGATCATCCACGTAAGCCTGTTGGCTCATTCTTCAGCTCCCAACTGTTTCCCCCGGTGTGAATGGCTAATAAACCATTCTGCGATGAGGAAAACAAATCTTTTTTTTTTTTTTCAGCTGCTTATTTCTACAGAAGCCTCACATGCTTGGGACAGAAGTCCATCCCAAACACAGCTCATAAAAGCTGGCTCAGATATTTATTAAAGAAAATTTTGTTATTTACGCCCTGCCGATCTTTGCGATTTGTTGCACAAGATTTGTGTTCACACTTGGTCGATTTCCTTTGCCATGGAAATTTGGGGCAAAATTGCATTTGCCCTACTTGGTACGAGATGACTCACAGCCGGCCTTTGAAAACTTACTAATCCAACCTATGGCATTGTCGGAGGTTTCCTGCTGCCTGTTTTTGTGTCTTAGTTGTCAATTTTGCAAGGAAGCTGGCAAGGAGAGGAGAAGATTGGACAGCCCAGTCAATCATTTCTAATTTTTGCTGGCTTCTTTGTACATGTTTTGATTAATTCCTGGCTGACTTGGTGTTGAAAATATTATTTGTGAACTTTTATTTTAATCAATGTAATTCTTTTCATATAGAATAGAATAGATATTGGAATGAAGAATAGGATAGGATAGGATATAATAGAATAGAATAAGAATATAATAGCATATTAATAGAATAGAATGGAACAGACAGAACAGAATTGAATATAGGAATAGAATACAAAAGGATAGAATAGAAAATAGGAATAGCAACAGGATAGGATAGGATAGAAAATAGGAATAAAATGGAATGGAATAGAAAAGATATTGGAATGAAGAATAGAATAGAATAGGATAGAATAGAATAATAATAGAATAGAATAATAGAATAGAACAGAACAAAACAGAATTGAATATAATAGAAAATAGGAATAAAATGGAATAGAACAGATATTGGAATGAAGAATAGAATAGGATATGATAAAATAGGATAGGGTAAAAGAATAAGAATACAATAGAACAGAACAAAATTGAATATAGGAATAGAGTAGAATAGAAAATAGGAATAGGATAGGATAGAAAATAGAAATAAAATGGAAGGGAACGGAACTGTTTCCAGCGGTTGCTTTTTCTCCTGCCTTCAGGTGCTTTGGAAAATAGCCTGACCCCCTCCTCCTCTCTGTGGCAGCCCCTCAAATATTGGAAGACAGCTTCTCCTGCCCCCCATGTCCTTCGATTCTCTAGACTGGCCAAACCCTCCTCTTTAACCCGTATAGCTGTTATGAGCACGGCTCATGCAGCCACCTCCAGACTTCAATTCTGCTGCAAAACCCTGAGAATGACAGGCAGCACAGTATTTTAACCAGTAACCCGTATTTCCCGTTTTCTGGGCTCAGCTATGGTGAAAGTCCAGCTGACGGGGCAAAGGGGCAAAGTTAAGGAGAATTTGGGCCTGGATTAGTTCTGGCCAGACAGACAAGCCGGAACTGGTCTCCCTGCCTCAAGGATCCCCCCATTCTTTACTTCTCTGTGGCTTCCTGACCACCAGGTTGAATCTCTCTCCCTTCCAAACTTCCCTTTTCTCTGATTTTTAATATTAAGTAGTTTAAACTACAGGTAAACTTGGCCCCTTTAAGATGGGTAGACTTCACCTCCCAGAATTCCCCAGGCAGAAGAGCAAGACAGGGGAATTCTGAGAGCTGAAGCCCACCCAGCTTCAAGTGGGCCAGGTTGAGGGGAATTCCCATCCCAAGGACTGAGGAGGGTCTGTGTTTCAGAGGAGACCCCACTCCCTCCCTTCCTGGCCTGGGTCCAGCTGTTGAGTTCATTGGCTGCATCTTTCCCCCTCCTGTTCCCCCCTGGGGGAGTGGGTGGGGATGCGATGATGGACTACAACTCCCATCTGGCTGGGGATGTGGGAGGCATCTGTCTTGGCACTGCCATGCGGAAGGTTGGCACTGGGAGAGGGTGTAAGGGGGGGATGCTTGGTTGGTTGATAGAAGGTTGATTGATGCCTCTTGTGTATTTTTTGAGTGTGTGTGAGATATTTCATGCATATGATTCTTCATTTTTCTTTCCTCCCCTTTCCTCTTTCTTTTTTTGTTTCCTTCCTTTTTCTCCCTCTATTCTTTCCTTTTCTTTCCCTTCCTTCCTATCCCTCTTCCACTTTTTCTCTTTTCCTTCTTACTTTTTCTCTTTCTTTCCTTCCCACCTTTCTTTTCCATCTCTCTTTTTCTCCCTTTTCTTTCCTTTTCTCTTCCCCTTCCTTCTATCTTTTTCTCCCTTTTCCTTTCTTGCCTTTCTTTATATTTTCATCTCTCTCCCTTTCTTTTTCTCCCTTCCTATCTCTCTTTTTCTCCCTTTTCCTTTCCTTATTTTTCATCTTTTTCTCCCTTTCCCTTTCTTTCTTTCTTTTCCTTACTTTTTCCTATCTCCCTTTCTTTTTCTCCCTTTCCTTTCCTTTCCCTTCCTTCCTTCCTCTCCCTTTTTTTCTTTTTTCTCTTTCTTTCCTTTCTTTTTTCCTCCCTTCCTTCTTATGTCTTTCCCTTTTTCTCCCTTTTCTCTCCTTTTTCCCCTTCCTATCTCTCTCTTCTTATCCCTTTTCCTTTCCTTATTTTTCATCTCTCTCTCTTTTTATCCCTTTCCCTTTTTCTTTCTTTCTTTCTTTTCTTTCTTTCTTTTCCTTACTTTTTCATATCTCTCCCTTTCTTTTTCTCCCTCTTTCCTTTCCTCTTTCCCTTCCTTCCTTCCTCTCCCTTTTTTTCTTTCTTTTTCTCTCTCTTTCTTTCCTTTCTTCTTTTTTCCTCCCTTCCTTCTTATGTCTTTCCCTTTTTCTCCCTCTTTTTTCTCTCCTTGCCTTCCATTCCTTTTTTATTTATTGCATATATATGCCTCCCATCTCACTCTACAAAATTTGTTGAAAAGGGTTGATTGTTAAATAAATGTTAAAAATTAAGAAAAAAATAAATATCAAAAAATGATTTTTTTTAAAGCTTTTCTGCCTTTCGGAGCTTCATGGATGGCCGAGGAGAGACCTCAAACATTAACATAAATTACCATATGCAAATCAATGCCCTTGCCCTCTGCTGGACAGGGACGGTTTAACTTTTTTCTGCCCACCCCGCCCCCTCCGACTCTGATTGGTCCCTTCTTCCAGGGGACGCGGCCGCCGATTGGTTCCGAGCGGCACGAGCGCCTTCTTCCTATTGGCTTCCTTTGGTTTGTTTTGGTGCGGGCAGGGCGGCGCCCAAACCGCGTTTGTTCATTGGTGGAAAAAGAGGCGTGACCCGGTCAGCCCTTCTGCCTAGCGAAACCACAGCAACAGGCCAAGCCGCATCAAGCGATTGGACAAAGAACCTGTCTGTCTCGACTTACGGCCCATTCCTATTGGTCGAAAGCTGAGAGAAAGAGGCAGGGATTGGAAGTGAGGCAGCCGGAAGTGCCGAGTGGCCAGAGACCTGGGCGCTTCCGGTGCTGATGTGGCCGGAACCCGGCGGCGCGTCGGAGCGGTGAGTCTCGTCCGGGGTCGCCGCTTCTTTCCGCGTCAAGACCCCCTCCCCTCCTCAAGGCTCTGGGCGGAGGCCGCAACTCTGCAGGAGCAGCTGCCGGAGCTACGCCGGTTGGACTCCGGCCTGCTTCGACCTCGGGGAGCCCTCCCGGCCGGGGAATCCAGAGGGCGCGGCAGGCGGAGACCCAACCGGTGCAGCAGCAGCGCCTCCCTTCCCTCCCTGCAGGTGGATTTTTTAAAAAAGCCCCTCGGAAGGGCGGGGGGAGGAGGAGTAGGGCGACCTCTGCGGGGACCGGCTTGCGGACCTCGGGGTGCCCCCTTGAGATGCGCGCCTTCTTCTGCCCAGGAAGCCTTCGAACCTCCCCCCCCCCCCAGCCCTTCGAGCACGGATGAGGTTACCTAGTTTGGCCGCGAAACGTCTGCAAGGAAAGGACCAAGCTCAGAGAAAGCACCAGGGAGGCTCACCCGCCACAATCGCCCCCTCTGCCCCCCCCCCTCTGTGTGTGTGTGTGTGTGCGTGTGTAGATATATGGGTAGATAAATATATGGTTAGACACAGACAGAAAGAAGATAACAGATAATTATAAATAGATGATAGATTACATAGATTGACAGATATAGACAGACAAATAGATCGATGATAGAGACAGACGGATTTTATATAGAGAGATATAGATAGATGGATATATGGATAGACACATACCGAAAGAAGATAATAGATAATTATAAATAATGATTAGATAGATTGATACAGAGAGATAAGATGGATGATAGAGACAGACGGATTATAGATAGATATAGATGGGTGGACAGGTAGATGGATAGGCAGACTGATAGATGATAATTATAGATAGATGATAGATAATTATAAATATAAATAGAAGTTAAATGGATAGATAGACTGATAGATGATGGATAATTATAAATATTAGATGATAGATAGATATAGACAGACAGATAAATAGATGGATGATAGATAGAGAGATATAGACATATAGATAGATGGATGGATAAATATATGGATAGATATAGACCGAAAGAAGGTAATAGATAATTATAAATAAGATGATTAGATAGATTGATATAGACAGACAGACAAGATGGATGATAGAGACACACGGATTATAGATACAGATAGATGGATATATAGATGGATAGACTGATGGATAATTATAAATATTAGATGATGTAGTCAGACAGATAAATGGATGATAGAGACAGATAGATGATACATAAATAGATAGAGAGATATAGACATTTAGATGGATAAATATATGAATAGATACAGACTGAAAGATAATAGATAATTATAAATGATTAGATAGATTGATATAGACAGATAAGATGGATGAAAAAGACAAACGGATTTTATAGAGATAAAGATAGATGGATAGACAGACTAATATATGATAATTATAGGTAGATGATAGATAATTATAAATAGAAGATAAATGGATAGATGGATAGACAGACTGATAGATGATGGATAATTATAAATATTAGATGACAGATATAGACAGATATAGAGAGAGATGGATGATAGATTAGACAGGCTGACAGATAGATAACTCGTACCTTCCTTTCCTATCAATTTATAGAAAGCGTTCTGGCCCTCGAGGTAATGAACTAGCCCTAGTCCCAATTTGTGTATGACTATATATGCAGATAAATGACAAATAATATGTGCCCTTTAGGGCCGTACTCCAATTGGAACTAGGACTAATTCATTATGGGCCAGAATGCTTTCCATAAATAGATAGAAAAGGAAAGTATGATGAGTTATCAGTTTGTGACTAAACAGCGAATGATACTCCTGTGCTATTTATACCTCATTTGAATGATGTGACTTCATGTGAGCAGCAGCTAATTTGAATTGTGGCTTAAGCAGTGACCTAAAAGCTGACTCTGTTCTTTCCTTTTGAAGAAGATCCCCTCTGAGATTAAATGGCTCAGGTCTGATGAGGACTAGCACCTTGCTGGGAACTTCCTTTCCTTCCACCAGAATGTACTGTGGCTCTCCAGGGTCCTGGCAGTTTAACTGTGTTGGAACATCCCTCCCCGTTTATGGATCTTTTATTTAACCATGGCAGTGTGAGAGCACAGAATGGATGGGATTCGGGGAGTGCCTTGCGGGCGCTCTCCCAAAATGGCTGCCAGGGGTTTGTTGCATTCATTGCAGGGCTTCCCAAACTGCTGGCTACACACTGATCTCCCAGAATGTTTTTCCAGGACCTCTGTCTTTTTTCCCTGGGCAATGGGCATATTTCATTGAATTAAAACATCCAGAAGCTCCAGTTGGTTCAAAATGCAGCGGCCCGCAAGGTTTTGTGCAGAGCCCGGTGTGCACATGTGTCACCTCTCCTGCGGAAGCTGCATTGGCTGCCCATTTGCTTCTGAGTGCAATTCAAAGTGCTGGTTGTCACCTTTAAAGCCTTTCATGGCTTGGGACCTCAGGTGATCTGAGGGACCGTCTCTTGCCGGTCACATCTACCCGACCCATCAGAGGCAGGGAATGTTGTGGGTCCCATCCCTGAGGGAGATACCCCTGGTGGGACCCAGAAGAAGGGCCTTCTCCGTGGTGGCTCCCTCTCTCTGGAACATCATCCCCCCAGAGATTAGAATGGCCCACACTCATAACACTCTTCCAGAAGGCACTGAAGACCTGGTTCTGCCAGCAGGCCTGGGGAACCCAGAGGGGGATGGAGCCTATCAAATGGCTCGTGGGATC
The DNA here is from genome assembly GCA_023653725.1 of Bungarus multicinctus. Lineage (NCBI taxonomy): Eukaryota > Metazoa > Chordata > Lepidosauria > Squamata > Elapidae > Bungarus > Bungarus multicinctus. The sequence goes on from CM042848.1 coordinate 84,537,256, forward strand.
TACTGTTGTCGGGGCGGGGTGGGAGTTGGGGGTTGATTTTTTATGTATTTATTTTCCAGATTTTGTTCTACTGTACTTTACTAATTTATTTGAATATATATCAAATTTGAATATATCTTTTTTAAAACATGGTTTTACATTCTGTAAGCCGCCTCAAGTCGCCATGGGCGAATAGGCAGCAATATAAATTCAATAAATAAACAATATTTCGCCCAGTCACTTGGGTGGCTATAGAAACCGAAATGGAATAGATTAGACAAACGAGGGCAGAGTTGCAGGCCTTTTCTAAGGATGTGCACAGGAAATCTTTCACTCTGGGACATCAGCACAGAGCTGGTGTCTGCTGCGTAGTGTGTCAGCTTTTACTTTGGGCTAAATTATGATTGTTGTTGTTGCAGAAAAACTTAACGGCCGGGGGGAAAAAAAACCGGCGTGCACTTCGGCAGCCACCGCTTGCAAGCTGTGACTCCTTCCTTCTCTGGACCTTCTGCGCTCCTTTTATGCTCCAGCTGACCTCCTCCTCCTCCTCCCTCCGTGCCGCTGGTTGCCTGAAGGGTGAAGATGCTGAGCCGTTTGTCGGGGCTGGCCAGCACTGTCCTGCACGAGCTCTCAGGCGAAGGAGAAGATGCTGGGACGACACCGGCCCCCTGCCGTAAGTCGCCTGTTCTCTACCGGACCAGTTTGGCAACAAGCAAGTTGTCCAATCCAACCCAACCTCTTCTTAGAAGCCTCCAGTAATGGAGCAGCTACAGCTGCAATCGGAATAGAGCTGGAAGGGGCTTTGGAGGCCATCCAGTCCAACCCCCTGCTCAAGCAGGAGACCCTATATCGTTTCAGACAAGTGGCTGTCCAGTCTCTTCTTAAAAGCCTCCAGTGATGGGGCACCTACAACTTCTGGTGACAAGTCATTCCACTGGTTAATTGTCCTCACTGTTAGGAAGTTTCTCTTTAATTTCAGGTTGCTTTTCTCCTTGAATAGTTTCCAACTGTCCTTTCTTGACTTGCCTTCTGGTGTTTTGGAGAATAGCATCACCTAATCTTCTTTGTGGCAGCCTTCTGTGGAGGCAAGCCATTCCACTCATTAATTGTTCCCACTGCAAAGAAATTTCTGCTTAATTCTAGGTTGGATCTCTCCTTGCTTTGATGCAAGTCAACCTACAGTTACAGGCCTCCTTTTATTCCAAGCCAGCATTCTTAATTCTTCTTGAGTCAATTGGATGGTGGAACATTGACAAAGCAACTGGTATAAAATTGAGTGGCTGTGTAAACTATCTAAATTAAGTAACTAAAGATAAGACAATCTATAGAGTCCATTGGAGCTGCCCAGAGTCACCTTATCAGTGGGGCAATATATATAATAAGTATAAATAAAGGGCAACATATATAAATATGATAAATAAATAAAACAGTGGTACAGTGGCCTGGTGCTGGCACTCTCGCCTCACCATCAGGAGGCTGTGAGTTTGATCCCAGGTAGAGGCAGATATATTTCTCTTTCTGGGTGCAATGAGAATCTCTCTGCTGAACAAAACTCCTCACTGGGGACAGGAAGGGCATCTGGCCAGTAATCACTCAGCTCCATTCAGTTGCCCAGATTCCACCCCACTAGGGATTCTGGGCTCGTTAAAAGGTAAATAAATAAAAGATAAATAAATAAATAAAAAGATAAATAAAGCAGCAGTCAGCACCATTTAATAATCTGTAGCAGGCAATCTATTCCACATTTTATATTTAATTTTAATTTTTAGTTTAATTTAGTTATCTTAGCCCTCAGCTTCAGAGGAAATGGGTAGTTTTTAAAAACCTTTGAGAGTTGCTCATTTGTGGCAGAATATACAGGTTGACCTTTTCAAAAAAAAGTGACAACGAAGGGTACCTGGGCATTGTGTCTGGTCTCCTTTGTGCCTCACCCCTTCAGGCAGCACTAAATGAATGATGGGCCCCTTGTTCCTTTTCAGACATGCGTGTGACACCAACCCTTGTTGGGAGACCAAGAGCTTGGAAAGCTCCTGGGTGACTTAGGAGCTTCTGCTTCTTGTTTCCCTCTACCCCCCCTCCCCCCACACAGGGACCGGAGTTTGAATCCAGCCAGCAGAATGGGGAGGAGGAGAGCCCAGAAGACGTATTGGAACGGCTGGCCCACATGGAGAAGCTGGTGGCGCAGCTGAAGACCCTGGTGTGGGAGAAAGACGCTCAGCTCCATCAGAAGGATGCCAAGCTTGAGGTGGGTGGAAAGCGGACGCCCTCTTTCTCCTGGACAGGAACTTCCGTGTGTGTGTGTCTGTGTGTGTGTGTGAAGATGGGACTAGAACTCACAGCCTCCTGGTGATTGACCCAAAGTCACCTGTTGTCATGCCCCTGTCGGAGTCTGAATCCGAGGAGGAAGACGAACAGCTGACAGGAGCGGGCTCCGTTGGCTGTGGAGGAAACTGGGGAAGGGCAAAGTCCGGCTGGGCAGAGCAGGGGAGAAGGTAGAACAAGGGAGAGGGAGTTCGGAGGAAGACTCAGGCCCACCCCCTCTTCATCCTAGGGCACGCAGGGAGAAATGGAGAAAGGAGCAACGTGGATTGCATGGCTTACGGGGGAGGAAAGGGCCCCCGATTCCCTTCATTAGCCACAGCTGGGAATGAGAGTTTAAAAGAGATGCAAGCTGAGTATAGTGTCTTCTGGGAACAAATGTGAGTTTATCTTGTGTTGACTTGGCTTATCTGTGTTCTTGGTGTCTTCCCAACCCTGTTGAGCTATTGCTGTGCCTTCATGGCTGGAATTCCTGCTCCTGTCCTCCCGGATTAATTACCTCATTTTATCTTGATTGGACTTATAGTTATAGTTTTTGTTGACCACTTTTGGACTTGATTCTCTGCAGCCCAAGGCTGTTCCTGGGAGAGTTTTTTTCCAGTCCAGAAGGTAACCAGGACACTGGGGGCAAAGTTGGAGCTAATAAAGGGACTCCTACTGATTGTCTGACTGTGTTGCCTTTGTGCCACGTCCCTTTGGGTTATCACACCTGTTGGCTTCCATGCCTAAAGGCGAGACTAGAACTCCCAATCTTCTGCTGATTTGGTTCAAATTCACCCAGCTGGCTTTATTTATGACAACCGGTCTTTACTTCTGGTTTTCAGCAACAAATACCCTATATTGAATAAAGAATTAACTTAATGGTGGGCTGGAAGTTTTAGCAGTTATCAGCAACGGGCTGTGCCTTGCCCCAGATTGTGCTGCTACACTTGGACAAGATTGCCCCACTATTTCCTGCTGCATTTTGGGGGATTGGCGGGGTGGGGGGGGACATAAGAAAATTAGGGTGGGTGGGCTTGCTATATTTAAAAGGTGAAAAGCGATTCCCTGGAAGGAATTTTTTATTAAAAAAAAAACAGAGGCTGGAAATCTTTCACGTGAAAACTTTGGCTACCGTAAAATTGTACATTTTTAGTTCAGCTGCAGCCAGTCCTTGACCTGGGACTGTAATGGAGCCTTCCTATTCCAGTTGTAAACTGTGATGGTCGTAGAGCAGGTCATCAAGTGACTGGACCTGATTTGATGGCCTTTTGAGTGGCACCTGTTAAATGAATTTTATTTATTTATTTATTTCTGAGTTTTATATACCGCCCTTCTCCCGAAGGACTCAGGGCAGTGAACAGCCAACTAAAATACAAGTAGACAAAGTATAAATTATTTAAAAGAGAATTAAACACTAGACTGTCCCAAATCTAAAAACCCCAATTAAAATCAATAAAACTTCATACCCCGTCCCAAGTAATCTAAAAACCCCATTTAAAATCCCATTAGTCAGCTCAGGCCGGCCTGCTCGAAGAGCCAGGTCTTCAGGTCACGTCTGAAGGCCCTCAGGTCACTGGTCGTTCGTAATCCAGGGGGCATCCCATTCCAAAGGGCGGGTGCCCCCACAGAGAAGGCCCTATTCCTCGGGGTCACCAGACGACACATAGAAGGCGTCGGGACCCGGAGGAGACCCTCTCGGTGTGGGAGCGCACCGGTCGGTGGGAGACTACTGGCAGAATGCGGTCTTGTAAGTATCCTGGTCCGATGCCATGGAGCGGAATACCATGATTGTTTAAGGTAGCTCCTTTGTTTGCTGTGAGGTGTTGTTGCAAAAAAACAGAAGTAAACACTGGTTTTAGTAAAAAAAAAAAAAGTCATAAATAAAGCCAGCTGGGTGACTTTGAGTCAGTCACCAGGAGACTGTGAATTCTAGTCCTTCTTTAGACATGAGTGTTGGTTGGGTGATTCTGGGCCAATCCCCAGGAGACAGAGAGTTCTAGTCCCACTTTAAGGCAGGAAAGCCAGTTGGGTGACTTTCGGCCAATCTCCAGGAGACAGGGAGTTCTAGTCCCACCTTTTGGGCCAATCATTGGGAGACGGCAAGTTCTAGTCCCACCTTAGGCCTGAAAGCCAATTGGCTGACTTTGTGCCAATCATCAGAAGACGGTAAGTTCTAGTTCCGGCTTATGCATGGAAACCAGCTGGGTGACTTTGGGCCAATCACCAGGAGACATCGAGTTCTAGTCCCACCTTAGGCAGGAAAGGCAATTGGCTGACTTTGGGCCAATCACCAGGAGACAAAGTTTTAATCCCACCTTTTGGGCCAATCACTGGGAGACAGTGAGTTCTAGTTCTGGCTTATGCATGAAAACCAGCTGGGTGACTTTGGGCCAATCACCAGGAGACGGTGAGTTCTAGTCCTGCCTTAGGCAGGAAAGGCAATTGGCTGACTTTGGGCCAATCACCAGGAGACAAAGTTCTAGTCCCACCTTTTGGGCCAATCATTGGGAGACAGTGAGTTCTAGTCCCACCTTAGGCCTGAAAGCCAATGGCTGACTTTGTGCCAATCATCAGAAGACGGTAAGTTCTAGTTCCGGCTTATGCATGGAAACCAGCTGGGTGACTTTGGGCCAATGAGCAGGAGATGGCGAGTTCTAGTCCTGCCTTAGGCAGGAAAGGCAATTGGCTGACTTTGGGCCAATCACCAGGAGACAGAGTTCTAGTCCCACCTTTTGGGCCAATCACTGGGAGATGGTGAGTTCTAATTCTGGCCTCTGCATGAAAACCAGCTGGGTGATTTTGGGCCAGTGACCAGGAGACAAAATTCTATTCTCATCCTTTGGGCCAATCACTGGGAGACGGTGAGTTCTAGTCCCACCTTTTGGGCCAATCACTGGGAGACAGTGAGTTCTAATTCTGGTTTCTGCATGAAAACCAGCTGGGTGACTTTGGGCCAATGACCAGGAAATGGCGAGTTCTAGTCCTGCCTTAGGCAGGCAAGGCAATTGGCTGACTTTGGGCCAATCACCAGGAGACAAAATTCTATTCCCACCTTTTGGGCCAATCACTGGGAGACGGTGAGTTCTAGCTCCGCCTTAGGCAGGAAAGCCAGCTGGGTGATTTGGGGCCAGTTCTTCTCTTTCAGCTCAACCCTCCTTACGGGAGGGAAAGTAGGAGGAAGGTGTGCTGGATATGTTCTCCCTTGAGTCATTTGTGAAAGTAATAAAGGTGGGATATAAATCAGTAAAGAAACTGGAGAGGGGAAGTAGCCTGGCCCTACAGGAATCGCCCCCAAACCTCCCCGGGCAATGAGTTTTTCCTTCTGGGCTGAAAGTGCTTCCCTGGATCTCTCCTTCCCCTGGCGCAGAGGACGGCACTCTCCCTCCGCTCCGGTCAGGGTCTCTGGACGCCCCCCTCCATGGCTGCCCCTGACACCCGCGGGACTCTCGCCCCTGTGTGTGACGTTGTGGTTCCCCTCCAGGAGGAGAGGCAGGCGGCCGATGCAAAACTGCTGAAGCTGAAGCTGCAGGCTAAAGTGAAGGTGACCCACCTGAACAAGCGCATCGAGGAGCTGACGGCCCAGGGAGGGGCAGCGCCTGCCGAGGGGCAGCCGGAAGGGCCCCCGCCTCCTGTCCAGGTGAGCCCCCCAAGTCACCCATCTCCAAGCCGGGCGGCCAAAACCTCCCATGTGGGACAAAGGAGAAGCTTTCCTGCAGATCAGCTGTCCATCCTAATGTCTTTTTTTAAAAAAATGTATTTTTATTGAGTTTCTTTTTTTACATCATAAAACATCAGGGTTTCGACAGCATTCTTGGCATCCATACAGGTTTGTGGTTTAAATAATTACATTTGTCTAATATTAACTGTTAACTTCAACTATGATTACTATCCTTATATCTTTGTATAATTTACAATTTTATGTTTTACTCTAACTATTCCAGTTAGGTTTCTCGTCTCACTTCTTAGTTCCGTTTGTTAACCATTTATACCCTCCTAATTGTCTTTCTTGGCTGACTGATGGGGTCTCACTCAGCCACGGGGCCCCTTCCCATCCAGAGAGACCCTCTGCCCACTTCCACTGGCCAATGTATCCCCCTCCAATAACACATGGACCCAAGGGAGCTTTGGCTAAAACATGAAACCATTTGAAAAGTCCAGGGCTGCCCAAGTCTTCTCCAAAAACTCCCCCGCCTCTCTTCTCTTCTCCGCCATCAGGGTGACCCCAGCCTAAGCGACGGGTCGGTGGATGAGATGGGCGCACTCAGGAGTCAGCTTCAGGAGCAGGAAGAAGCAGTGAGGGAGCTCCGAGGGCAGCTGGAGGAAGCGACGGGAAGACTCGGGGATGCCCAGGCCCAGGTAGGGAATCCGAGGTGCTCCCCTGGGCCTTTTTGGGGTGGTTTTCTGGCCTCTTGGGATCTTCTCAGGCCGATATTGGCAAGGGAACATGAATAGAGTAGAGTAGAGTACAATACGATACAATACAATACAATACAGAAGAGAAGAGAATATTCTTTTATTGGCCAAGTGTGATTGGACACACAAGGAATTTGTCTTGGTGGAAATGTTCTCAGTGGACATAAAAGAAAAGAGACCTTCGTCAAGAGTCAAGAATCATCAGGTGCAACCCTTAATGATAGTCATCGGGTACAATAAGCAATCAAATCCTACTAGCAAACAGTCAATATAAGTCGTAAGGATACAAGTGACGTTACAGTCCTACAGTCACAAGTGGGAAGGGATGGGTGATAAGGAGTGATGAGAAGGTTAATAGTAATAGTAGTGCAGACTTAGTAGATAGTTGAATAGTTGGATAGTTGAGGGAATTATTATTCAGCAACGCTAAATTATAGATTTCTAGATGTTTTCTCTTGTGAAATTCGTATAACTTGTCTACCAATACTCTGGCGTTTCCGTACACAGTTTGAAATTGTGTTCCAAAGTTGCCTGCTAAAGCATGCTGCCAGTTTTGGTCTAGTGGTTAAGATGCCAGACTAGAAAGCGAGAGAATGTGAGTTCTAGTCCCACTATAGGCATGAAAGCCAATTTGCTGACTTGAGGCCAATCATCAGGAGATTGAGAGTTCTAGTCCTGCCTTAGGCATGAAAGCCAGCTGGGTGACTTTGGGCCAATCACTCACTCACTCTCTGCCAACCCACTTCACCGGGTGGTGGTTGTAGAGACAACAGAAGAAGGAAGGTGTGTAGGACATGTTCCCTACCTTATCTGTAGAAATAATAAAAGGGAGATACGAATAAAATAATGCATAAAACAAGAGCTGCAGCCTCTCAAGAGGCACCCAGTGGATGATGGATACCCTGCGTGGGAGAGTTTCGCCTCCAGGTGTCTGGCACTGTTGTCCCCAATTCGGGTCTGAGCCTGGTGCCAAGCCAAAGCCAGACACCAGACACGAGGTGCAAGTTTTCTGGTTGCTTTTTATTGGAGTACTCCAAGGAAAAGAGCACCTGGTCAAAATGCCAAGAGCCCAGAACAAAGGATTGAGCAAGTTTTATACATTCTCACTAAGGGAGAAGGTGGGACAAAGCGAGATAATAAGGAATATCATCTAATAAACATTTTAGTAATAATTCTACAATTTGTTTTCTATTGGTCTCTAGCTGTCCCTATTCCCAAGTCTTGGCTAATGAAATCCCTAGGAGTTATCTAATACACATTTGATTTGCTGCAGGTCATTCTCTATCCCTAACTTTTAGCTGAGGTCTGCAAGTTGGCTAACTCGTCTTACTTTTATCAGCTTTCCAATGAGCCAGGGTTGTTACAAGATTTACACATGCATATCTCCTGTGGATAAGCATTCTTTGTTCTTGCCAGGCAGACTCCGCCATGACAGGCTTCCTGATTTACTTTCAAGTGTGTGTATGACCTTGCTTTATTTTAGCAGACGGCCCATCAGCACCTTTGAACCCAAAGCATTTCCCCAACTTCCCAGCTGCGCATGGAAGGGGATCGTTTTAGTATGGCCTCTTTTCCACTCGGAGGCTCCAGCGGTCTCCCCCCCATTATAATCCTCGTGATGTTTTATTCTTCTCTCGGCAGATCAGCTGCCTTCAAGGGGAAGTGCTGGAAAAAGAGTCACTCCGCGAAGAACAGGCTCTCCAGCTTCAGGCAGAAATCCACCAGGCGGAGGCCTGGGCGTCCCGCGAAGCCGCAATGCAGCAGGTGGGTTGGCTCTGGGAAAGCTGCCCACGATTTACAGGCAGTCCTCGACTTGCCACAGTTCATTTAGGGACCGAAGTTACAACGGCACTGAAAAAAAAATGTGATTCACGACTGTGTTTCACATTTAATGACCGCTGCAGCATCCCCATAGCCCAAGGTTCTCCAAACTTGGCACGTTTAAGACTTGTGGACTTCAACTCTCAGAATTCCTGAGCTGACATGACTGGAGGAGGAATTCTGGGAATGGAAGTCCACAAGTCTTAAAGCTGTCAAGTTTGAAGACCTCTGGAATAGATAGATAGAGAAAGAGAGATAGATAGAATAGATAGAGAGAGAAAGATATAATAGATAGATAAAGAGGTGGAATAGAGAGAGAGAGAATAGATAGGATAGATAGACAGACAGAATAGATCAAGGGTTTTCAAACTTGGCAAGTTTAAGACTTGTGGACTTCAACTCCTAGAATTCCTGACATGACTGGAGGAGGAATTCTGGGAGTTGAAGTCCACAAGTCTTAAAAGCTGTCAAGTTTGAAGACCTCTGGAATAGATAGATAGAGAAAGAGAGATAGATAGAATAGAGAGAGAGAGGGAGAGGGAGAGAAAGATAGAATAGATAGAGGGAAAGGGAATGAAAGAGAATAGATATATAGGTAGATAAATAGAATAGAGAGAGAATAGACAGATAGACAGACAGATAAATAGAATAGACCAAGGGTCTTCACTCTTGGCAACTTGAAGACTTGTAGACTTTCAACTCCCAGAATTCCTGAGCCAACATGACTGGAGCAGGAATTCTGGGAGTTGAAGTCCACAAGTCTTCAAGCTGTCAAATTTGAAGACCCCTGCCACAGCCACACAATCAAAATTCAGAGGCTTGGCAACCGACTCGAAGTTACGACGCTTGCAGTGTCCCCGGGGTTCATGTGATTTCCCTGTTTGCAACCTTCCTACGAGCAAAGTCAGTTGGGGGTGCGGGAGGGTGGGGAAGCCAGTATTAACTAACTAAATAGCTATAACTTTCAGTCACTAAATGAACTGTTGTAAGTCAAGGACCACTTCGACTTCCAAGCGCTTCATTAAGCGACTGACATTTCAGTGGCCCTGAAAAGGGAACAACACGTAATCCTCATGCTTATACATTGGTACACCACAGGTTTGCCTGTTGAGACCCTTACTCTATACTCTTTACGTGCATGACCAACATTTCCACTCACGCTAGTAATACTACTGCTAAATTTGCAGATGATACAACAGTGGTGGGACTCATCTCCAGGGGGTGAGTCTGCCTACCGAGATGAGGTGGACCAATGGTTGCTTTTGTGGTGGGGAGACAATAGCTTGGTCCTCAACCCCCATAAGACCAAGGAGCTGATATTGGACTATATAGAAGGAAGAAATCAGACCTCCAGCCCTTGCTTATCAAGGGAGACCGAAGGGAGCAAGTGGGCAGTTTTAAGTTTCTGGGTGTTACCCTAAAAGAGGACCTGACTTGGGGGGCTCACATTGCAGCCCTGGTCAAAAGGACCCAGCAGAGATTAGACTACCTGAGACTTCTCAGGAAACAACAACCGAATGGAAAACTGCTGGTGACTTTCTACCGCTGCACCAGAGAGAGTATCTTAACTTACTGCATCTGTGTAGGGTTTGCCAATTGCAAAATGGCAGATAGGACAGCACTCCAGAGGGTGAATGTCATTGCCCAGAGGATCATGGGTTGCCCTCTCCCCTCTTTGGAAGAGCTTTAGAGCTCCCGCTGCCTTAAAGTTCAAAACATCCTCAAAGATCCATCTCATCCTGGGCTCCCTTTTTTTGAACTATTACCATCTGGCAGACGGTACAGGAGAATAATAAAAACAAGGACAAATAGGCTAAAAAAACCAGCTTCTATCCCAGGGCAGTAGCAGGCAAGGAAGGTCGTAAAACAGAGCAAAACTCACAGAACAAATATAAACAACATAAATTTTGGGCTCAGTTGTTGTCGTAAGCTGAGGACTCCCTATATCTCTCCAGAGGCAAAGCCGGCAGCGAGAAAAATCTGTATTTTAGTCTCGTGGCTTTTGAACCCTTTTTTTTTGGGGGGGGGGGTGTCCCTCTTTCTTTCTCCCCACAGAATCTGAGGCAGCTGCAGCGAAAAGTGGAGGAACAAGAGGAGGCTTTGCTGGGCCGGACGCAGGTGGTCGAACTGCTGCAGCAGGAACTGAACGTCACTCAGGGGGAAAAGCAGGTATCGCCCCAGGGTTTCCCCGACCAAAAAAATCACATTTTATTGCATGCTGGAGCTGCCCTGGAATCGTTTTTGGTTTGCAAAAAATAATAATAATGCACACATCCAACGGCAAAACTCATCCCTGGCTTTTAAATAAAGCAAATCGAACATTTTAATATTGACCTGCGGTCAGGGGAAAAAAAACGAACAACCATTGAAGACTTTTTTAAAAACAGGAAGTTTGTTCAGAGCATCGCAGCGTAAATTCAGCGCCAGAAAAGTAAACACAGGTGGCTGAGGCTCTCTTTTTAACTTCTTTATAAACATATGAAGTAAATTTTACAATACCAGTTGTAGATTTCTCCAGCATGGAGCAAACTCAAAGAGAAGCAGACATGTTACAGGTTCAGAGTAGAGCTCTACTTTTCAGCAAGCAAGTTACTTTCTCTTTCACTTTAGAGCGAAGCACAGAACCGAGGTAAACCGCACCCAGATTCTCTCTTTTAAGTTTCAGCCCCCAACTCAGCTCTCATTGGCTGACCTTCTTACTAAGCTTTATGCCAGTTCATGAATATACTCTGACAAAGCCTCCGCTGGACTTTTGGCTGAAAGAAAAAAAGAAAAAAAAAGACAGATATGGGGATTTAGGGATTTTAGAATTAGAAAGGGTTAGAGAGGAAAGACGTGGCAATTCCTTGATGCGAGGAAGAGCCAACATTCTATGTTTTCTTCCTCTGTTTGTTTTTAAATCCTTTTTCTGATTTTTATATTAGTTTTTGTTTTTTAAAAAAACTTACATTGTCTCATGAAATATCTTTTTAAGAAAGCTCTTTACATTAGAGAGACGGTTTCCTGGATTTGATATTTCCTTCTGGGGCCATCTTGGCCTGCCATGTCAAGATGTGCAGTAAACTGCTCTCCATCCAGCAATGTGGCTTTTGCAACTTCTATGCACAAAGCTCCCGTCTTCTATCCCCAGAATACTCCACATGGGCTCCTGAGAACAAGAGGGGGAAATTGTTGTGGCCCACCCGTGGCCAGTGGAGCTGGTGGCAGAGTCGGACAGTGAGGAGGTTGGGGAGGAACATGGGCCGGGCCTGGAGTTTGGGGGAGACTCTGACGAGAGCTCTGTGTCGGAGGCAGTGATGGGGCCAGAGCCGCCTGACACTTACCAGCTGCCTTCGGAGTTGGAGATCAGTGGGGAAGAAGAACAGTTGGAGCCTGTTCCTGGTGTGTGCATGCACAGGGCTGCCTGGAGAAGGAAATAGCTGAGGAACAAGAGGCAGAGATGGGGCTAGGGCAGTCCGGCAGTTATCAGCTGCCTTCGGACTCAGAAAGCAGTGAGGCAGAAGAACAGCTGGAGCCTGTTCCCAGTGTGCGCATGTGCAGAACTGCCAGGAGAAGGGAACAGTTAAGGAATAAGGGTCGACTCGGGAGTACAGCCACAGGTGGACAGTGAATGCCCCCTCCCATAGGGAATAAAAGAGGAGCAAAAGGGGAGTGAGGTTTGCAGGAGATAATTAGTTCGTTTAATTAGTGTGAAGATTTGTTCCTGACTTTTTCCCAAGTCATTGCTGCTACAGTGTGGCGTTTGGAAGTTATTGGTCTGGCAACTCTCCAAACCTGATAAAGGTCTGTCATTGTGCAATCTCTTGAAAGACTGGTTGCCGGGACTTTGCTGGAGAGGAAATTCATTGCAAATTAAATAAAAGGGGTTTTATCGGGACGAGGAGTCAGCTTCGTGATCTTGCAAAGCTTAGGTCAGAACAGAAATGAGTGATTCCTTCCCCCCAAATTCCTCCGCTGTCCGTTTTTGTCGTCTTGTCCCCAGTGTTGTCCTCCATCTGGGGCTGAGCTCCACGCTTCCCTCTTTCTCCTCCCTAGAATCTGCTGGAGAAGTTGCAGAAGGCAGAGACGGAGCTGGAGACCTCCAGAACCACCCTGGCTTCTGCCCAGGAGGAATCCCAAAACCTGGTCAAGAGGCTGGAGCTGGAGCTGGCCGAGCAGAAGGAGGCTTTCCAGCAGAGCCAGGAGGAGGTTGGAGAGCTGAGTCAAGAGCTGGCCCAGGCAAAGGCGGCCCAGGCGGAGCGGGATCAGGAGAGGCAGGCCGAGGTGGCCAGGCACGCCCTGGAGGTGGCCGAGAAGAACCAGGAGATGGCTGAGCTTCAAAAGGCAGAGCAGGACCTCCATGCCAGTTACGAGGCCGTCCAAGCGGAGAACTGCCGGCTGCGGCAGAAGGCGGCTGCGCCAGCGGAGAGCTCGCCTGACGACGTTTCTGCCATGCCAGGTCAGAGAAGCCGCCTGTCAGGAGACAAGGAGTGGAAATATCAACCGGAGAGAATCCTTTGTAGCTCGGGCTTGAAATGAGGGGCCTCTGGGCTGGGTGGTTTTCCTGAAGACGTTTCCTGACCCAACTAGGGGACATTGTCAGTGCTAGAAGGGAGGGGAGTTTATGGAGAGGAAGAGGAGGAAGAGGAATGACTGTGGGGTCCTCAATGCTTTCTCTGAGCTGGGTGGTGTTCTTGCAGACATTTCATGACCCAACTACAGAACATCATCAGGGCTAGAGGGAGTGGGATTTGTGGAAGGAAGGGACGGAGGGAGGAGAAAGAGGGAGGGAGGGAGGAAGGAAAAAAGGAGAAAGAGGAAGGAAAGAATGAAAGAAGGGCTGTGGAGTCCTTGGTGCTCTCTGAGCTTGGTGGCTTTCTTGCAGACGTTTCGTGATCCAATTAGGGAACATTATCAATGCTAGAAGGGAGTGGAGTTAATGGAGGAGGAGGAACAGGAAGGGGAGGAGAAGGAAGGAAAGGAGAGGAGAAAGAGAAGTGCAGGAAGGAGGAGGAGCGATGGAGGAGAATGGGAAAGAGAAAGGAAAAAAGGAGAAAGGAACAGAAGGAGGAGGAGGAGGGGGAGAAGGAAGACTGGGGTCCTTGGTGCTCCCTGAGCTTGGTGGTTTTCTTGCAGACGTTTCATGACCCAGCTAGGAAACATCATCAGTGCTAGAAGGGAGGGTGTGTGTGGAGTGGAGAGGAGGAGGAGGAGGACAATGATTTTGGGGTCTTGAGTGCTCTCTGAGCTTGGTTGTTTTCTTGCAGATGTTTGCATGACCCAACTAGGGAACATCATCAGTGCTAGAAGGGAGTGAGGTTTGCAGAGAGGAGGAGGGAGGGAGGAAGGGAAGGGGGGAGAAGGCAGAGTCTGAAGTCCTGGCTGCTTTCTGGACTTGGTGGTTTCCTTGCAAACCTTTCGTGACCAAACTAGGGATTATGAAATAAGAGAAAGGGGTTTGCAGCGGAGGAGGGGAAAAGAGAAGGAAGGAAGAAGGAGGGAGGAGGGAGGAGGAGAAGGAAAGAGAAAGAACTGTGGGGGACCTTGGTGCGCTCTGTGCTGGGTGGTTTTCTTGCAGGCGTTTCATGACCCAACTAGGGAGCATCATCAGTGCTAGAAGGGAGCAGGGTTTGCTCTCTATTTACATGCTAGTGGCAAGTCCTCTCCATGGTTCCTTGATCAGGCTATAGTTTACGGTTTGATTGTTTGTCTGAGTTGGTGATTCCTAATTGGGGTATTGTTTATTGCTGGATTCAAGGAGTTTACTAATTCAGATAAATAAGCTAACAATAAACAACAGTCTCACCAAGGGACCAAGAGCAGTCCCAGCATATGCTAATAGTATATAAATAGAGAGTAATATCTGTTCCCAGGGATCCTCATTCTATTCCCTAGACACCTGGACAGATTCTCCATCAGATGGTGGGGTTTTTTTTTTTCTGATCAGGCTGTTAGCAGCTTCAACCCCACATTTTGATTGATTGTAAAATATCAACCATTTAATTGGAATAGAGCTGGAAGGGACCTCAGAGGTCTTGTAGTCCAACCCCCTGCTCAAGCAGGAGACCCTATACTATTTCAGACAAGTGACTGTCCAAGTCTCTTCTTAAAAACAACCAGTGATGAAGCACCCTCAACTTCTGGTGGCAAAGCTGTTCCACTGGCTAATTGTCCTCTCTGTTGGGAAATTCCTCCTCAATCCCAGGTTGCTTCTCTCTTTGGTGAGTTTCCATCCGTTGCTTCTTGTCCTGCCTTCTGGGGCTTTGGAGAACAGCTTGACTCCCTCTTCTTTGGGGCAGCCCCTGAGATACTGGAAGACTGATATCACGTCCTTCATTTTTTCTCTAGACTAACCAATTCCTGCAACTGTTCTTCATGTGTTTTAGTGTTCAGTCCCCAAATCATATTTGTTGTTCCTCTCTGGACTTTTCCCAAAGTCTCAACATCTTTTTTGTAATGTGGGGACCAAAATTAGTTGCAGTATTCCAGATGTGGCCTTACTAAGGCTTTATAAAGCAGTACTAATCCTTCACTTGATTTGGATGCTATGTCTCTGTTTATATAACCCAGGATTTTATTCGCTTTTTTGGATGCTTCCGCTCACATCTGGCTTGTCTTTAAATGATCGTCCGCTAGGACTACAAGGCCCCTCTCACAGTTACTGTTCTTTGAGCGAGGTTTTGCCTAATTTGTATTTGTACCCTTTAGGTTTTTTTGCCTAGGTGTACAACCTTGATTTTCTCCACATTAAATTTCATTTTGTTGCATAGGGGCCCCTTGTTCAAGTCTGCCAACATCTTTTTTGGATCCTGAGCTTGTCTTCTGGGGTGTTGGCTATTCCTGCCAGCTTAGTGTCGCCTGCAAATTTGATGAGTTCCTCTTCTTTTCCCTCCTCCAAGTCAGGGTCCTCTGTTAACTATGCTACTATCTATTACAATGCTACTATGCACATACTACTATGCTCAGACACTATGCCAGTATCCCCTGGTCAGGGACAGCCCAGCATGTCAGTTGTGCCCGTGGCAGCCTTCAGGATTTTATGTCCTTTCAATTGTTTGCCAAAGGAAAATGACCTCCCAGTCTGGCTATTCTTTAACCAGGAGCAGATTTAAGGAATGGGCTTCAGTTGGTGGCTGTTTTCTGCTTATCTCAGCTTGTGTGTGTGTGTGTGTGTGTGTGTGTGTGTGTGTGTGTGTGTGTCTTATTACACTTTGGGGGCAAAACTCACGTTGTGTTTCTTGCCCCAGGCGAGACCCCCGAAAGACCCCCGGAGCTCAGCTTGTCTCAGCCAGAACTGGAAACAGCTGCAGTCCCATCTCCTCCTCTGAGCCAGGTAATTGTTTCCATAAATACCTTTGCAGAAGAGGTAGCGAGGCCAGGTTTCCTGGGAAGAGACCGCAGGGAAGGCATGTAGTAAAATAAGGGAAAGTAAGGTAAGGTAAAGGTAAAGGTCTATGGAGATCCTCCGTCATGCAGAACACGATTGTCCCAAAGGTGCTTTTTCAAGAGGCAACTGGACTTCCTTGGTTTTTCTCTGAAGACGTTTCGCTTCTCATCCAAGAAGCTTCTTTAGCTCTGACTGGATGGTGGGGAAGGGAAGGATTGATACCCCTGGCAGACAGCTGGACATTTGCATCCTTTTAGAGGGCCGTTGAGGCACTTAGAGGTTTGAACAGCCCTTCCTCAACAGAAGGGGAGGGATATGACATCATCTACTTCCAGTCTACAACACAGTCCTTTCAGCAGTTCCAAGAAGGCTCCACACCTATTTGCATTACTCAGGTGACCCTGAGGACACAGATAAACTTCCAAGTGGCCTCAATGACTCTCTAAAAGGATGCAAATGACCAGCTGTCTGCAAGGAGTATCAGTCCTTCCATCCCCAACATCCAGACAGAAAGCTCCACATCTATTTGCACCACTCAGGTGTGACCCTGAGGACACAGATAAACTTCCAAGTGGCCTCAACGACTCTAAAAAGGATGCAAATGACCAGCTATCTGCCAGGAGTAAAAATCCTTCCATCCTCCACCCTCCAGTCAGAGCTGAAGAAGCTTCTTGGATGAGAAGTGAAATGTCTTCAAAGACAAACCAGAAAGTCCAGTTGCCTCTTGAAAAAGCAAGGTTTTTTTGCCCCTTTGGGACAAGGTAAGGTCAGAGAAAACAAATAAATAGAATAAAATATAAAATAAAGAAATAATATAAAATACAATATGAAATAAAATACCTGATTCTTGTAATGACTCCTTCATTTCCTTCTTTCAGTCCAGCGCAGCCGGCACCCTGGAGGATCCCCAGCCGGTCCAACCGGACGGACAGCCCGATCTCCTGGAATCCTTTGCTGATGAGAAGCAGCGTGACCTGTCCATCCTGCTTCTGGAACTACAGGAGGCCCAGGAAGAGATCGCCTTCCTGAAGGGGCAGCTTCCCCTCTCGAGCAGCCTGGAGAATGACATAGGGCGCTCCCAGGGCAGCGACGTCGAGAGGGAGAGAGAAGGGGCCGTGGCCATCCAGAGCGACTCGAGCAGCAGCTCCCTGGTCACTGTGGACATCCAGGATTCCCCTTCTGTTCTGGGGATGCTCTTGGGACCGGAGGAGAATGAAACATCTCAGGGACCATCTGCAGACTCTGAGCTGCAGTTGCAGAAAATAACCAAGTTGGAGCTGGAAGTCGCTGAACTGCAAAGAAGGCAGCAGGAAGCCGCGGAAACCCACCGGAGAGTCTTGGAGGAGAAAACCGCAGAAATTGACCAGCTTCAAGAACAGGTGGAGGGCTCAGCCAGGGCCGCGCAGGTCCTGGACGCCGAGCAGGACCAGCTCCTGTCCCGGCTGAAGGAACTCTGCTTCCTGGAAGAGCTGAAGGATCAGCCGGAAGGCAGCCCTGCTGCCCACCCAGAGCTGCAACCGCAGCTCCCCAACTACGAAAGGGGCATCTCTCACCTGGGCTTGCTGAAGGAGCAGATTCAGAGCCTGAGGAACGAGGCCCAATCGAAGGACGTGAAAATCGTGGCTCTGCAGAAGGACCTGGACGAAGCCCAGCGTCAGCTCTCGGAGCAAGAGACGGCGGGGAGGAACCTCCTTAGCCAGCTCCAGAACGAGCAGCAGAACGGCCAAGCCCTGGTGGAACGGGCGCAGGAGGCTTCCGCGAAGGCCGAGGAGCAGTCCCAGGCTCTGGCCTTGAAGGAGCTGGAAGCCACCAAGCTGGCGACGCTCCTCTCGGAGAACTCCCTGGAGGTGGAGAGGCTCCAGCAGGAAGTGGTGGAGCGGGAGCGGAGGATGGCCGAAGTCAGCGTGGGCATGTCCGACCGGATGGTGCAGCTCAACGAGGAGAAGTTCGTGCTGGGGAAGGAGCTGAAGAAGCGTGATGGAGCAGCTGAGCGCCCTGCAGCAAGAGAAGGAGACCAGAGAACAGGCGGTGGAGACGGAGGAGAGGCCTATCGACGAAGCCGTGGAAGTTCTGAGGAAGGAGAACGAACTCATGAGGAAGAAGCTGCAGGCTGCTCTCCTCAGCAGGAAGGAGCTCCTCGGCAGGGTTCGCCAGCTGGAGCAGGAAGGAAAAGGTGAGGAAAAGCTTCCAGCTGAGAGCCAGGAGGGGATGGCTGAAGAGAATGAAGGAGGTGGGCCTCCCTCCTTGAGCCATAGTGGCCAAGGGCATCCCGTAAGGCGGGGCAGGACTGCCTCCCTGAACCAGCTGCTCCCCGCAAAGGAAGCCACGTCACAGGTCAGCCCCAAGGAAGAAGAATGCACGTGGCCACAGACTGTGATTGCAGAGTTGCAGCAGAGCTTACAGCAGAAGGACCTTCAAATCAACACCCTCCAGGCTGAACTCAAAGACTGCAAGTTGTCGCCCTGAGAAACAGAGTCCGGTGGATCAGAATGTGGAAGGGTCCAGCTCAGCAGATTCCAGGGAAGGTGGATCAAGCGGCAAAGCTGACCCTGGCCCAGAAGGAGAAAATAAGACCATCCAAGAAGAGTTCTCGGCACTGGTCCAGGAGAGAGAACAGCTCCAGAAGAAGCTTCAGGAAGCTCTGGTGTCGCGCAAGGAGACCATCAAGAAAGCCAAGGAGAAGGATCGTCATTATCGCGAGCTGCTAAAGCAGCAGAAGGAGGACTACAACTTGCTAGAAGAGCAACTGGAGCAGCAGAGCAGGGAGAAGGAGGACTTGCAGGACCAACTCCAGACGCTGTCCAAGGTTCTGGAGAACTTACCTCCTCCGAAACCTGCTGGAGATGTTTCTTCTGAAGGTCCAACATCAGGGCTTGGGCAAGAGTTTGGCCAAGAGGTCATTGAAGAACATGCTGCCTTAGCAACCGAAGACTCATTTGTGGACCAGCTGAAGGCAGACTTTGAGAAACTTCAGGCAGAGAAGAGAGAACTGGAAGCCCACCTCACGCACCTGGAAGGAGAACTTGACGGCAAGTCTGAGAAGACTCTACTCCTCCAGGAAAAGGTCGAGCAACTTCTCATCGAAGTGGAGATGGCCAAAGCTGCCTGCAGTCAGGCAGAAGCCAACATGGAAAGCCTGAAGCTGGAGTTGCAGGAGAGCCGGGAAGAAATTGCCAGGCAGGAGAAGCTGAGATGCCACCAAGAGGAGAAGGAACTCAGCCACAGAGAAGAAATCCAAGGTCTTTGCTCCCAGTTAGCAGATAAAAATGAGTCCCTGGGTGGCCTCCAAGTAGAGTTGCAAGAGAAGGAGAACAGGATCCAAGCGTTGCAGGGACAATTGGACCGAGCCCAGCAGCTGCAGGCCGAGCTTCAGGCAAAATCGGCAGAAGAATCGGCAGAGACCCAATCCAAAGCCCACCTCCAGAGGAAGCTGCAGGCAGCCCTCATCTCCAGGAAGGAAGCCCTGAAAGAAAGCAAAGGGCTGAAGGATGAGTTGTCCAGCACCAAGGCCGCTCTGGAAAGCACCTCTCTCCATCTTCAAGAGGTAGAACTTCGGGCGTCTGAGCTGGACAAGGAGAAGGTGGTCCTGTCGGAGAAACTGGCGACCCTCAAGGAGGAACGGGACAAACTCATTTCAGCGGTGGACAACGCCTTGGTGGAAAACCAGAACGTGACCGGTTCCTGCGAGAGTCTGAAGTTGGCCCTGGAAGCAGTGACTCAGGAGAAGACAAGGCTGGAGGAGGAAATGGACTCGGTGAAGGAAAGGCAGGCCCAGGAGCTCTGCGAGTGGCGCAGGAAATACGAGGAGCTGCAGAAGGAGTACGAGACGCTCCTGCAGTCGTACGAGAACGTCAGCGATGAGGCCGAGCGGATCCAGCGGGTGATGGAGAGCGTCCGGCAGGAGAAGCAGGACCTCTTTCTCAGACTAAAAGAGGTGGAGGCCGAGAAGAAGGACGGGGAAGCTCGCCTGCAGGGAGCCGAACAGGAGATGGAAGGCATGAGGGAGAAGATGAGGAAGTTTGCCAAGTCCAAGCAGCAGAAGATCTTGGAATTAGAGGAAGAGAACGAGCAGCTGAGGTTGGAAATCCACGGAAATCCACCCAAATCCGGGGATGGTAGACAGGGTGGAACCAATTCTGCTCTTCGAGAAGAGCTGGAGACCTCCAAGAAGAATTGCCAGGCTCTTTCTGAAGAGATGGAAGCCCTGGTCGCCGAAAAGGACCTCTTGAAGCAGGAAATCCAAGACTTGAGACAGACGTTGCAAAACAAGGAAGATCAGAGCAACATCCAAGAGGAGAGGGTGGCCAGAAGCAACATAGTCAATTCCACCATGATGTCGTCTTCAGAGGAGGTGGCTGAGGAAAAAGGAGATCCAGACATGGGTTCTGAGGTTCTCACCGCCGTCGCTCCGAGCCTTGAGGACAAGAAGGAAGATCTTGGCACAGCTAGGCCCTTGTGTGATGAAAGAATTGGGGATAGTCAACAAGTGGCAGAACTCCAGGAACAAATGGCAGCACTAGAAGATAAGAGGATGATGGTGGTAGAGGAAATGAATAAGGCCCATGGGGATTTGGAGGTCCTGAAGGAAGAGAAGAACCACCTGGAGGGCTTACTGACTCTGAAAGACCAGGAACTGGAAGCTCTTCAAGAAAAGTTCATCAAGATGGAGGAAGCTTGTGGGCAAAGCAAGGAACAGCTAGCTGAGGCGTTGACGTTGAAAGAAGCTTTGGAAACGGAGAAGGATGACCTTGAAGAGAGGCTGATGAACCAGCTGGCCGAGCTGAACGGGAGCATTGGGAACTACCAGCAGGACATGGCCAACCTGGAGAGCCAGAACCAGCAGCTCCTCAGTGAGATGGACAGTCTTCAGGGGGCCCTGAGCCGCCTGGAAGACGAGAAGCGGCATCTGTTGAGGGAGAAGCTTGAGGTGGAAGCCGAGAAGAAAGAGAACGTGGAAAAAGTCAAGAGCGCCTGGAAGGAAGGCAATGGCCGGACTCAGGCCAGAGAACTTCAGGAATTGCTGAAAGAGAAACAGCAAGAAGTGAGGCAGCTGCAGAAAGATTGCATCAAAAGCCAGGAGAAGGTCAGCGGCTTGGAGAGAACCATCAAGGCCTTGGAGTTTGTCCAGAGCGAGTCCAAGAAGGAGCTGGAGACCACCAGGAAGAGCATGGTAGAGGCAGAGGAGAAGACCAAGAAGGTCCAGGCTGAGTTGGCTTCCTGCAGGGTCTTGCTGGACGATACTCAGAGCGAAGCCGCCCGACTCGTGGCGGAGAGCCTGAAGGTGAAAGGGGAGCTTCAGACCACCCGGGCTCAGGTCAGAGGTCAGCTGAGTCAGAAAGAGAAGGAGCTGGAGAGACACGTGGAACAAGAGAAGGCCAAGCACCTGAAGGAGATGAGAAACATGGACGAGAGGTTGGAGGCCCTGCGGAAAAAGCAGGAGTTGGCGGAGGAGTCGGCGCGGGACCTCCAGGTGTCCCTGCGCCAAAAGGACCAAGAAGTCAAACAGCTTCAGGGCGACCTCAACCACACTTTGGCCCAGCTGGCGGCCTTCACCAGAAGCATGTCTTCCCTGCAGGACGACAGAGACCGGGTGATAGACGAGTCCAGGCAGTGGGAGAAGAAGTTCAGCGAGGCCATTGAGAAGAAGGAGCAGGAACTCTCTGCTCGGGAAGAGGCCTGCGCCGCCTTGCAAGACCAGGCCAAGAAGATGGCTCTCCAGGTGGAAGACCTCCAAGGCCTCGTGGCCAGGTAAGACAAGGGTTGGCCCCTTCCGAGGTTCCTCTGGGGCTCTCTTGCACTTCTTCGTAACTAGCAGAAGCAGAACTAGAGTACGTGAGCTAAGGGGAAGGACCCAGATCTCCTTACCCCCATTTCTTCTGTGCTCATCTTAGTGTGGGAGATGAGAGTCATGGAGCTTGGATTTGAGTCTGTCCTCTTGCAAAGCTACTAGAGTCAGTGGAAGCAGATTTTGTGCAGGGCCTTCTCTGTGGCACGGCTCACCGTAACGTTATTTTGCCCACCTGATGCTGTGTTTGATTCTGAAGCCACTGGATGGCTCAGGTCGTGAGTGAAGGCTTTGCAGAGAAGGAGTATCCGGTTTCTCCTTGGGCTGAAGCCCTCTGGCTAGAGAAGGATTAAGGAGTCGATAGAGAGTGTGCTTGGTGCTCTGTGAGCTTGGTTATTTTCTAGCAGATGTCTCATGACTTAACTAGGTAACATCATCAGTGCTAGAAGGAAGTGGGGTTGAGGACTAGAGGAGAAAGAGAAGGACTATGGGATCCTGGGTGCTCTTTGAGCTGGTTGGTTTTATTGCAGATGTTTCACGACCCAGCTAGGTTAAGATTGTCAGTGCTACAAGCTTCCAGCACTGATGATGTTACCTAGTTGGGTCATGAAACGCCTGCAAGAAAACCACCAAACTCAGAGAGCACCAAGGACCCTCACAACCCTCCCTTCCTCCCTCCCTCCCTCCCTCCCTTCCTTCCTTCCTTCCTTCCTTCCTTCCTTCCTTCCTTCCTTCCTTCTAGCACTGATGATGTTCCCTAATTGGGTCATGAAACGCCTGCAAGAAAACCACCAAGCTCAGAGAACACCAAGGACCCCATAATCCTCTTCCTCTTCTCCACAAATCCCACTTCTTTCTAGCACTGGTGATGTTACTTAGTTGGATCATGAGATGCCTGCAAGAAAACATTGTGCTCAGAGAGCACCAAAGACCCCACAATTCAACTCTGAGCTACAACTGTTCTATTAATAGGAAGAGACTTGGCAGAAAGACCCAACCCAACCGTATTGAAGAAGGTCCTCCTTCACCTTAAAGCATTGTGAACCAGGAACGGTCCAAGCCGTTCTTTGAAACTGCCCTGGGGAACTCATTCCATCCTTGCGTTGAGACATTTTCTCCCTGTCATTGGTTTCAGGAGCTTTTTGTCAAGGGTCAGCAGATCTAGAAGTTTGTTTCTTTTCTGACTGTCCATTGGTTCATCCTCTACATTCTCTCATGCCCTGCAGTTAAATATGGCCCAGCCTCCATCCTAACTTCATGGGAATATTTCCCAGAATCCTTTTGTGGTTCTGCTAGTAGCAGAGAACTCCGTTAGCACTTCGGGTGGCTGGTTTGGAAGGACGGCAGTGAGGAAAAACGAAAGGAAGTGTTGTGGCCTGTCAGCCGCCGACCCCTCCAGCAGCCGAATCAGATGAGGAGGAAGAGGGGTGGGAGTCAGGGCCAGCATCAAAGCAACCTGAGAGTGCCGAGGGGGGAAGAGGGAATGGAACTGGCAGAGAGAGAGGCAGAGTCTGGGCCATCTGTCAACCCTCAGATGGAGAGTCAACAGCTCCCAGGTCTGGAGGTGGCTGATGAGGAAGAGGAGGAACAGCCGGGTCCAGTGCCTGATGCACGGATGCACAGAAGGCAGAGGAGAGGAGAGCAGTGGAAATCTATGGGCCGGTCCTCGGGACGGAAGAGCCACCCTAGCTTTGGGGATAAAAGGCAGGGGGCGGAGATGAATTAGAGGTGCCAGACATCTACCTGCTAGACAGATTTGTTAGCCTACATTGAGAGAGAGACCTTTTTTTTTTGCCGGGGCTGCTGGTGCTCCGAATAAAGGAATCCTTGATGTAAACACAGAGGGTTTGGGGAGCTGGATCAGAACAGGAACGTATTTGGGCTCTTTTTCGGATTCTGCCATTTCTGCTTGCAGCTTGGAACGCAGCCAGTCCACCCAAGAGTCTCATGCCCAGAAGGAGCTGCAGCACCACCAAGAAGAAGTCGGGTTGCTCCAGGAGGAGAAGCAGAGACTTGGACTTCAGCTGGAAGAGGCCCAGGGGCTACTGAGCAACTCCCAGAGCCAGGTCCTCCAGCAAGGGGGAGAACTTGGGTCTCTGAGAAAGCAGCTGGCCGATCTTCAGGCCTCCTTCAAAGACTGCGACCGAGCACGCCTTGAGATGTCCGAGACGGCAAAGAGGCATGAGGCCAGTCTTCAGGATTGCAGGCTGAGTCTGGAGCAGCTGGAGGCTGATCTGGGGGCTTCCAAGGAGCTGACGGATAGACTCCACAACGAGATGAGCGAGAAGGAGCAGAAGATAGTCGCCCTCGTGGCTGCCAAGGAAGAGGCCATAGCCGAAGCCCTGTTAGAAGCCCAAGAGCAGCACAAGGAAGACTTGAAGGACTTGGAGAACCAGGTGGCCCAGATTGAAGCCCAGAAGGTGGCCCTGGAGGCTGACAAGGATAAAAGCTCAGGAGAAAGCGAAGGGTCTCGTGGAGAAGTTGAGAAAGGTCCACGAAGAGAGCAAGCAGCACAAAGCTCAGCTAGATTCCTTCACCAAATCCATGTCTTCTCTGCAGGATGACCGGGACAGAGTCCTGGAAGACTACCGGCAGCTGGAACAACGTCACCTGGCCGCCATTTTAGAGAAGGATCAGCTCATCCAGGAAGCGGCTGCGGAGAACAATTCCTTGAAGGAGCAACTTCGGAGCCTCCACGGCCAGATGGACGACTTGCACGCGGAGAACGCCAAGTTGGACGCCGAACTGGTACGCTATCGCGAAGACTTGAATCAAGTCATCTCCATCAAGGACACTCAGCAGAAGCAACTGCTGAAGACCCAGCTTGACCGGATCCAGGCTCTGGAGAAGGAGAAGGCCAGTGTGGAAAGCCAGCTGCGAGAGTCTGAGCTTAGTTTGGCCAACCTGCAGCGAGCCGTGGAGGCCCTGCAGCTGGAGAAGCAGCATCTGGGCCAGGAAGGGAAGGCCCTGGAGGCTTCCCTCTCCCAGTTGCAGGACGAGATGCTGGTCCTGCGGGAAGGGGGCTCCCACTTGGAGCTTCAGCTGCAGTTGCAAGAGAAAGTGGACTGAAATCCAGAGGTTGGGTGGGCAGCTGTCGCTGGCAAATCAGCAGGTGGCGGGCCTTGAAGAGGAGCTGGCTGGTGTCCGCCAGAAGCTGCAGGACGCGGAAGCCAAGATGAAGAAGGAGCTCAAGAGCTTCCATCACGACACTGGACTCCTGCGGAATGAGACCGAGACCGCCGAAGAAAGGGTGGCGGAGCTGGCCAAGGACCTCCTGCAGATGGAGCAGGGCCTCCTGGGGGTGACGGAAGAAAACCAGGATTTGAAGGCCCAAATCCAGTCGTTCAAGAAGGCCATGAGTTCCCTCCAAGACAGCTGGGACCAGTCGCACGAAGAACGGCGTGCCCTGGAGAAGAAATGCGCTGCCGACCTGGAAGAGCAGAGGCAGCTGGTCCAAAGCCTCCAGCAGGAGAAGCGCCACGCTCAGGAGGCGTGCACCACCCTGGCCGCCCAGCTGGCCGCCCTCCAAGACTCGGCGGAAGAGAAGGGCCCCTCGGAGACGCTGGAGAAACTCAACCAGCAGCTTCAGTCCAAAGACTCGCAGCTTGCTCGCCTCTCGTCGGAGCTGGAGGGGGCCTCTGGCCAAGTGAAGGCCTTCTCCCAGGCCATGGCCAGCCTGCAGGCTGACCGAGACCGTCTGCTGGGCGAGCTGGACAGAAGCCGCAAGACAGAGGAGGTGAAGCTGCAGTCGGCCGCCAACGCGTCTCCCAGTCTTGCCGAAACGTCCAACCTCAAGAAGGCACTCTCGTCCCTCCAGGACGACCGAGGCCGGCTGGTAAGTCTTGCATCTCTGCGGTGTGGGCCAGGTAACAGAATAGAAGAGTCGGAAGGGACTTTAGAGGTCTGCTAGTCCAACCCCCTGCTGAAGCAGGGAAACCTACGCCACGTCAAATAAATGGTCGTCCAATCTCTACTTAAAAACCTCCAGTGATGGACATTCACAAGTGATGTCCAGTCAGAGGTGGGATTCTGGAGAACCGGTAGTGGAACTTTTGAGTTGTTGGGAGAACCGGCCAATCCCACCTCTGACTGGCCCCACCAACCCCCTGTATTCTCTGCCTCCCATTGAGTCCCAGCTGATAGGCTGGACCTCCTTTGGTTGCCCTGCCCAGGAGAACGGAGCTGGAAAGCAGGTTAGAGGGGTTGGGGAGGGAAATGGGGATTTTGCACTACATCCTTCCCCTGCCACGCCCACCAAGCCATGCCCAGAGAACACCACACCCACCAAGCCACGCCCACTGCTGATCGGCTGGGTCTCCTTTGGTTGCCCTGCACAGGAGAACGGAGCTGGAAAGCAGGTTAGAGGGGTTGGGGCGGGAAATGGGGATTTTGCAGTCTATCCTTCCCCTGCCACGCCCACCAAGCCACGCCCAGAGAACTGGTAGTAAAAAATTTTGAATCCCACCACTGTGTCCAGTGATGGACATTCATACCTTCTGGTGGCCAGCTGTTCCACTGGTTAATTGTCCTCCCTATTAGGAAATGTCTCCTTAATTCCAGGTTGCTTCTCTCCTTGATGAGTTATCCGTTGCCTCTTTCTCCTGCCTTCAGGGGCTTTGGAGGATAGGTGGACCCCTTCCTCTCTGCGACAGCCCCTCAAATAATGGAACCCCGCTATCAAGTGTATTGTTGTTACCCTCATTAAGTTATGAGATATTGTTATGATGTTGTGATGGTGTGTATCATTGTTACGATAGCGCCGTTTCAGTGCTATCACTGTTCTATGTCGCCCCAATCCTTCTCTTCAGGAGAGTAGACATACCCAATTCCTGCAACCTGTTGTGGAGATGTTTTATGGGGTCTTTGGAGGTCCACCAGGGAGCAGCTTCAGCGCCAGCTCTGATGATGCTACCTAGTTGGGTCATGAAAACGCCTGCGAGAAAACCTCCACCAGGGACCCTTCAGTTCAATCCCGAGCGGCTACCAATAATTCTCTTCCGTTGCCGTCAGCATCTTTTGCAGGGGAATCCCTGATCCCCTTAACCTGCTTTGGAGCAGCGGTCGATGCCCGTTGGGAGTCTTAACCGGCAGGTTCTCCTCTCCTTGTCCTCCAGCTGGCGGAGCTGAAGAACCTGCAGCAGCAGGTCGAGGTGGACACGGCCGAGATCGCCCGCTTGAAGGCCCAGCTCCAGCAGAAGCAGCAAGAGATGGAGCAGCAGCAGGAGGCGTTCCAGGGGAAGCTGAAGCAGGAGAGGACCTCTGTGGAGCAGGAGCTCCAGCAACTCAGGTGAGGCCATGGGGCCCTGCAGGTATGCCCCTCGACTGATGACCTCCCTCCGGTGGGACAGGAACGCCTGGCTTCTAAGCAAGGTGGCTCGCAACGGAGACATCCCTGGCTTTGCAACCTGATTTGTTAAACACATCATTGCAGTTGTTAAGTGAATCGGCTTCTATGTGTCGTCTGGCGGCCCCCAGGAATAGGGCCTTCTCTGTGGGGGCCCCTGCCCTCTGGAATAGTCTGTCCCCAGAGATACGCACCAGCACAGACCTGAGAGCCTTCAGACGGGTGTTAAAAACCTGGCTCTTCGAGCAGGCTGGCCTGGGCTGATACAAGATTTTAACTCTCTCCCGTTTTAAATTGGGTTTTAAATATTTGGGGTTTTTAATTAGTTATGGGGGAGGGTAAATTTTAAATTATCACAGCCTAAATTATTTAATTCATTTTAATTTTTGTATTGTGTATTGGGGTAGGATCGGCTGTGCACCGCCCTGAGTCCTTCTGGAGAAGGGCGGTATATAAGTGTTTAATTAAAATAAAATAAATAAATAAATAAATCAAGTTTTTTCCCCCAATGACTTTCACTGTGGGGGCTATTTTTTTTTGCAGGGAAGAAAAGGCCAGCTGGGAGCAGGGCAGGCAGCAGACACCCCCCAGCAGCAGCGCCCAGGTGAGTGACTCCCTCCGGAGGGCCACCCAGGGGGCAAGTTTTCTGTTTCGTTTTCTATTTTATATTACTTCATATTTTATATCATTTTATATATTTTTTATTTTATGTTTTATATTATTTTACATTTTATATTTTATATTTTATTTTATAATATTTTATATTATTTTATACTTTATATTATTTTATACCTTATATTCTTATATTTTATAATTTATATTATTTTGTTTTATATTATTTTATAATAATTGCGCACAGTCATTTCTGCCCTCATCATCTCCCGCCTAGACTACTGCAATGCTCTCTACATGGGGCTCCCCTTGAAGAGCATCCGGAGGCTCCAGCTGGTGCAGAGTGCGGCCGCAAGGGTGAACTTGGGGGCTTCTTGGAGCTTCCATGTTACACCGCTCCTGCGCGAGCTGCATTGGCTTCCGGTGGCCTTCCGGGTGCGATTCAAGGTGTTGGTGACCATCTTAAAGCGTTCCATGGCTTGGGACCTGGGTATTTACGGGACCGCCTGCTGCCACCATCGGCCTCCCGTCGGCCAGTGCGCTCCCACAGGGTGGGCCTCCTCAGGGTGCCGCCGGCTGGGCGATGTTGGCTGGTGACTCCGAGAGTGCGGGCCTTCTCTATGGGAGCACCCTCCCTTTGGAATGAACTACTGGCGGAGATGTAAGCCATTGCTGACTTGCAAGCCTTCCGACGCGCACTAAAGACCCACCTTTTCCAGCAGGCCGGTCTGGCCTAACATGAGACGGGTCCTAAATTTTTTATTCAATTTTAAAAAATTTTATGGGGTTTTATCGGCTTCAGCCATATATTTAATACCTTTTAAATTTATTTTAACTTTTCTAATTGTATGTTTTATTATGGCTGTTCACCACCCCGAGTCCCTTTTTGGGAGAGGGGGGCGGTATATAAATTAAAACAAATAAATAAGTAAAATTATGTTTTATATTATATATGATATATTACTTTTTGGACAAAATGTGGGCAGCAGCTGACTGGGCCTCTCCACAGGGATCTTCGGAGACGACCAGCTCCAGCAGAGACACACCTGGCCAGATGGTATCCACAGAGGACCTCCAGGTCCAGCTTGGGAACAGCTTGAAGCACCTGCATCAGAAGGAGCTGCGCATCCAGCAGCTGAACAACAAGGTAGGGCAGAGATGTGGGGCGTCCTTCGCTGGGCCAGGGAGAGCTTCTCCAGGTAGTTAACTAGGGGGGAGAGGGTGTCCTTCCTGGGAAGCTGGCTCTCTCCTGTCCATCCTCTGGGGGTGGTTCAAGCACCTTCTGGATGTTGGGCTTGCATTGTGCTCTGAGTCAACTTGAAGACTTGTGTCGGAGCCTGTAGGGGAAGAGGAGCTGGAACTGGAGCCGACAGATTGAGGGGGCGGCTTGGTTGCTTTGGAGGAAAATGGGGAGGAGCAGGTTGAGGCAGGCCAGGGCCTTTCAGGATTGGGATGGTTTGTAGGCAGGGAGGAAGTGGGGGGCAGGATGACCAAGAGAGGTTAAGCAGTGAACGTAAGAGACAGAACTCAGGCGATGAGCAACGACCGCCCCCTCCTGATCTTGGAGCACGGAGAGTGGAGAGAAGGCGAGAACAACGCAGTCTGTCCCGACTACTCAGGAGGAGAGCGCCCCACCCCTCTTCACAAGGCACACCTGGGGACTGAGACTTAAGGAGACACTGTGGGGAGGGGCATTTGTTAGGAACAAATGCTGCATTCCTGGAGTGTTGAGTGCCGACGTTGGAACTCTCCTGGATTCCTCACATTCTTTCTGGATTAACTTGCCTTGCTCCTTTGCTTCCTGGACTCCTCGACTTGCCCTGCTGGGTTTCTTGCTTTGCACTGGTTGTGCTCACAGCGTTGGGCTGGACTCCTTGCAGCCAGAGGCTGCTGGAGGGGTGTGTGTGTGTGTGTGTGTGTATGTGTGTGTGATCACTTTGCTCTGGGACTTGCCAGAAATGTGGGAGTGTTTGGGGCAATTTGGAGCGAAAAAGGGGTGGTCTGAACTGTCAGCAGCCTGTGTTACCTCTGTGCTGTGCCCTGGGTCCTTACAACTTGTGGGCTTCAACTCCCAGAATTCCCCCACCAGCTATGAATTCTGGGAGTTGGATGTCCACGAGTCTTTAAGGAGATTCCTTCTCTTTAAGTCATGGCTTCTTTTATGTTCAGAGAATCGCAGCGTAAATTCAGCGCCAGAAAAGTAAACACAGATGGCTGAGGCTTCATTTAACTTCTTTATAAACACATAAAGTAAATTTTACAATACCAGTTGTAGATTTCTCCAACGTGGAGCAAACTCAGATAGAAACATGTTGCAAGTAACTTTAGAAGCAACTCAGGAGCTCAGAAACAGACTTCAGTTTCACTTCAGTTCAGCAGGCAAGCCGAGGAGGGAAGCCGTTTCATCTTCAATAGACAGACTCAGAGCTCAACGTAGCTGCAGAGCTTAATATATAGAGCCACGCCTAGACTACTTCTAGTTTCAGCTTCCAAACATTGGAACTAAGTCATCGGCTGACTTAGCTGCTATGCCTATTCATTGGCTCCATTCCAGTTCATGAACATAGTCTGGCATTTTAGCCATGGTTTGTTGAGGGCCTCCGTCGGTTGGGGGAAGGGGAATCCAGCCCAACACAGCCAATATCATCACTGACATCTGTGAACCCAGCTAGCTACTTTCAGGCCTCCATGGGGGGCATGATGCTGGCTTCCTACTTGGTGAGTGGGTGGGCTCTGAGGAGACCTTCTCCCACCCCCCCACCCCCCAGACTCATCCTCTGGCTCATCTCTCCAGCTCTCGCAGGTCTTTGAAGAGAAGAACGCGCTCACCCTCCAACTCCGGGGAAGCAGCCGCAGCCTCCGCGAGAGCCACCAGCAGCACAGCGAGGTCCTGTCCCGTTGCACGGCTCTGGAAAAGCAGCTGCAGGAATGGCAGAGTCCGGCGAAGACCACGGTAAGGCCAGGGAGAGGGGTCTGGGGTTCCTCCCGGGTCAGGAGGGGCAGAGTGGGGAGGCAGCCTCCAGGATCCAGGTCTCTGCTCCTACCACCCCTGTGGCCCCTGAGAGAGAGAGAGAGGAGGGGTCTGGGGTCCCCAAGAGAGAAGGGAGAGGGGTCTGGAGTCCCCCATCTCAGGATCCAGCCATGTTCCACCCGGGTCAGGAGGGGCAGAGTGGGGAGGCAGCCTCCAGGATCCAGGTCTCTGCTCCTACCACCCCTGTGGCCCCTGAGAGAGAGAGAGAGGAGGGGTCTGGGGTCCCCAAGAGAGAAGGGAGAGGGGTCTGGAGTCCCCCATCTCAGGATCCAGCCATGTTCCACCTGGGTCAGGAGGGGCAGAGCCTGGATCCTGGAGGCTGTGGCCCCCAAGAGAGAGAGAGAGAGGAGGGTCTGGGGTCCCCAAGAGAGAAAGGAGACGGGTCTGGGGGCCCCCATCTCAGGGCCCAACCACGTTCCACCCGGGTCAGGGGAGGCAGAGTGGGGAGGCAGCCTCCAGCATCAATGCTCCCCCCACCCTTGTGCCCCCCAAGAGAGAGAGAAAACATGCTTTGCGCATGGGGAAGGGGACACGCTCATTTCGTGCCCCATGCAGTGAGCACATCTGGTTTCCACGCGGCACAGGTTGCCTGGCGCCAGCTGGCCCCCATCCGGTCGAGTGTGGGCTCGACATAGGCGGACAGCAAGGCAGAAGGAGCAGAGAGCAGGTGGGTGGGTGGGGGGCACAGTGAGAGCCCCTTCTTCATGCCGGGTTTCTTCCCTAGGGCCCCCTCCTGACCGATGCAGCCCCCGGAGCCCCCCAGGAAAAAGAGGAGACCAACGCACGGGAGCTGCAGGAACTTCAGACCCAGTGAGTCTGGCGGGCGAGTGAAATAACTCGGGGGGGGGGGGGGTTCCTGGGCCACCAGTTCCCCTTCGCCCCAATTTTCCACTGACCTTGAGAGTCTCTGCTCCAGCCCCCCCCCCCCCCCCCCAGGCGGGTCCCCAACGGAAGTATCCAGGTGCAAGAAATCGGGTCCACTTACTAACAGCTGAACCAAGCAGCTTTATTGGCCTCAGTCTATCCAGGCAAGTCCTCGACTTACAACAGTTCTTTTTAGCAACCGTTTGAAAGCGACCATGGCACTGGAAAAAAGGGACTTACGGACGGTTTTCACACCACTCTCGTAGCATCCCACAAGGGTCCCGTGATCAAAAGTCAAAGGTTTGGCATCTATGATGGTCGTATCTATGACGGTCGCAGCGTCCCTGAGGTCAGGCGATCGATCCCCTTTCGCGACCTTCCGGCCAGCAAAGCCAACGAAGGAAGCCAGATCCAGCTGAACAACCCTGTCACTAAGTTAACCCCTGTGGGATAACCCAAAGGGGCGTGACACAAAAATAACCAAGTCACCAAAATAGAATAAATTCCCTTTAATGCCTCCAGCTTGGCCCCCAATGTGCAGTTATCCTCGGCTGGAGATCAAACTCTTCCAAAAACAGTCTACGAAGGAAAGAAATGCAGCCCGAACCCAAAGTAACAATAATTAGAAATTAAAAAAATCAACACAAACCACGTTGAAGTCATTAATACGGCAGGCCAGGATGATAAATTGCAGGCTTCCAGAAGATAACACAGCAACCACAGTTGGGAGGATGCCAAAACCCAGATAAGCCTCGACAAAAATAATGCAGGCTTTGCTTCCAGCAAGGTGCTGTGTGCAAACGCCCCGCTTATATCCTGTTCTCCCAGCTGCAACTAATGAAGGGAATCAGGGCCTTTTCCTCCCCCGTAAGCCATGTTGCTCCCTTCTCCGTTCCTCCCTGTGTGCCTTAGGATGAAGAGGGGGTGGGCCTGGGTCTTCCTCTGAATGCCCAGCCGGACTGTGCCCTTCCCCAGTTTCCTCCATAGTCACCTGGAACCCCACTCCCACTTCCTGTCAGCTGCTCAATCTCCCCCTCAGAGTCAGACTCCAACAAGGGCATGACACCCTGAAGTGTGATTCGCTTAACAAATGTGGTCATAAGAACGGGACAGAATTCATGCCCCACTTAACGATAGAAATGTTGCACTCAGTTGTGGTCGTAAGTCGGGGACTGCCTGCATTTACAAGAATCACCCCGGATGTCTTGCCTTCCCCTGGGAACCAGCAAATAAGGCTTCATGGGCGATAGGTTGGGGGTGGCTTCAGATTTACGCCTCTTGCAGCTGGTCAGGGTTCCGGCGATTGCCCTAATTAAATCACGAGTCTCGGGCCAAGCTTTAAAAGAATTCAAAAGATTTATTAGGAGCAACATGCCCGCATTATCCCAGTTGAAGCCAACTCTGGCATACGTAATTCACAGTCCACCTGTGCCCCCTTTCCCCCCCCATCCCCCCTGGGTGTGTCATAAATCAGATTCTGCAATGAAGCACAGTTCCCGGGCTGGGTGTCATCAATCACATTCTCCAACTAAAGACTTTCAAGGGCAAAAGATCCGGTAGCCTAGCTACACCCTTTGTAAGATAAGGGTGGAATGTACTTCTGATTCTAAACTGCCGTACTACTCCTCCAGATTTCCCCCCACTCCCCTTGTGTATGGCAACTCGAAAACTAGGCCTAGGAATGCTTTACGAGTTGACCACAGCTATGCAAGGATTCAAGGCTACTTCCCTGCTTGACTCCTCCTTCCAGCCTGGCTGGCAGTTGCCCAACTGGTGGATCTCTTCCCTCCTGCCTCTGATCCCCGAGCTGATCCCAGGGACATCTGGGCCCGGCCTGCCTCCCTTTGAAGAGTCAGGGTCTGATACCATCCCCCCCCCCGTATCCTTTCCCCCCCCAACCCCCGGTCTCTCTCACGGGGCCTCTCCTTCCATTTCCAGGCTGTCGGAGGCCAAGCAGCAGCAAAGCCTCGCCAGGCAGGGCCTGAGCCAGCTCCAGCAGCTGCTGCAGGAGGAGCGGGAGAGGCGGCTGGCGGCTGAGGAGGCTTCCTCCGCAGCCCAGGAGCAGATCCGCAGGTATTGGGGGGGGTGGGGGGGAGACTGGCTCCCTCCCTCCCCCCTTCCCTCCCTCCCTCCTGGCTGTTCCAGGGACCCTGCCTGAGGGGCTCCCCTCCTTCTGCTCTGGGAACCCTCGGCCAAGCGGGCGGATCAAATCCGTTGATTCTGATGGGTGGAGGGACCGGTCTTGTTGCAACCCCTTTCCCAGCCCTGCAGACCCTCGTCTTGGCGCCCTGGGGGTCTCGGCCCAAGGGAGCCCGTTTCCCAGGCTGATCGGTGAGAAGGGAGGGGTGTTCAGGCCTCTGGGGAGCAGCAGGCGGGGTGGGGGAGGCCACGGCCCCCCGGGAGGCCTCGGGGACGGGGCCCTGATACCTAGGCCTCTTGCCCCCCAGGTGGGAGTCGGAGGAGTATGCGCCGTCTCTGGAGACCAGCATTGCCATGCCGCCCAGCCCTGAGCACGCCCGGCTGCTGGGCTCTGCAGAGAGCACCTTCAGCAAGGTAAGGGGGGGGGGGCCACCGGGACCCCTCGGCCCACTGATGAGGGTCCCTATGATGCCTCTTTCCTTTCCTCCCCTACACTCCTTCCTTCCTTCCTCCTTCCCCCTCCCTCTCATTCCTATCTCCTTCCTACCTTCATTCCTTCCTTCCGTCCTTCCTTCCCACCTTCCTTCCTTTTCCTTCTCCTTCCTTCCTCCTTTTTCCTTCCTTCCTTCCTTTTCCTTCCTTTTCCTTCCTTCTACTTCCTTTTTCCTTCTTCCTTTTCCTTCTTTCCTTCCTTCCTCTCCCTCCCTCCCTTTTCCTTCCTTCCTTCCTTCCTTCCTTCCTTCCTTCCTTCCTTCCTTCCTTCCTTCCTTCTTTCCTTCCTTCCTTCCTTTTCATTCCTCCCTCTCCCTCCCTCCCTCCCTCCCTCCCTTTTCCTTCCTTCCTTCCTTCCTTCCTTCCTTCCTTCCTTCCTTCCTTCCTTCCTTCCTTCCTTCCTTCCTTCCTCCATCCCTCCCTCCCCCAGCCTTATCATCCTCCTCTTCCTTTCCCTCACGAACAGAGTGGAAAGTCCCCCTTCCCCTTTCTGCAAGGACTCTCCTTCCTGTCAGACAGCGTCCATCACCGTCCCTTTCCTGCTCCCTTGGCGGCGGCTGGGCTGGGGCTCTGGGGTCGAGGCACCCACCTTCCCTAACTCCTCCTCCCCTTTTTGGCTCTCCCCCTCCCCCCCCCAGGCTCGAGGGCCCAGGGGGCTGCAGCGCGTCCTGCGCTCCCTCTTCTGCCCCCGGAGGCTCTTCTCCCTGCTGGCCACCCTCTACCTCTTCGGGATCCACCTGCTGATTTTCCTGCACGTCGTGGGACGCCTGTGAGAAGACCAAGGCTCCGGAACTCGGCTGGATCGCGGACCCTGACGCCTGGCAGCGGGGGGGAGGGTTGACCCTGCTGGTCTGGACACGGGTGGGGGGGGGCTCCCCCGCAGCCTGGTCGAGGCTCAATCCTGGCTAGTTAAAGCAGGCGACGGCCTTCCTCAGCCCTTGGCGATGCAGGGTTTGTGCGGCTCCTTCCAGGGAAGCGCCAGGGTTTCACCGGCCGAGTCGGGGTTTTGCATCGGTCCATCGTTGAAATTTTTGGGGGTGGGCAGGAAAGGGCGGAGCGACGTCGATGCCCACCTCCCTTTGGGTGGCATTAATCATCATTAGCGAAGATGGGGCTCCTGCAGAAGAAGGCCAGGATCCTGCTCTTTTGGGATGGGGACCGAGTTAAGACATCTAACTCGTGTTAAACATTCGTTCTCTCTTTCTGCCCATTTTGGACGGGGGTAGCACGTTTTAGCCCCCCGGGGCTGGAAATATTGCCCCTTAAGGCAGGCTTCCCCAACTTAATCTGGCTTTGAGGAGAGGGGGGGAGGGGATGGGTCCCTGCAAGCAGCACCTGTGTGCTTGCACCTCTCATTTGTGCGAATGGCGGGCAAGCATGCGCATCCTAGTAGCTCGCTGCTCGCACAAACGGAGCGTTGCACGCCCCTGCTGGCCTCTGACACAAGTGGGGATGCCCACACACCCGCCACTTCCGCTGCCCGGTTCCAAAGAGGTCAAGACACGGTAGTGGGCTGCAGCCAGGTGTGGGGGGGATGTTGGGGACTCCTGTCCCGTTCCGGAGAGTCAAGAAAGGAGGAAGGGTCTGTCTGAAGTCCCTGGACACCTCCTGACCGTCCAATCTTCGGACCTTCGGTGGTCAGTTAATAGAAGGTTGCCCAGAGCAGGTAGCCACATCCTCAGCTTGAAGGGGGAAAGGGTCTGGATTATGGGCCAGGGGGTTGCTTTTCTGGCCACTCGAGAAGAAGAAAGACAGGCCTCTCTTGGTCTGGCCTGGGATCTGCCTTTTGGACCCCATTTGGCACTTAATGGGGTCTGGGGTTTGTGTGTGTGCCCTTTATCCCCTCCGCCCGGCCTTCTGGGTCTCTGCCACCCCTTTGTTGTGCAATAAAGATGTTTATTTTTCTGAGCGTCTTGTGTGCGTGTGGCGTTTTGTCCAAAGTTAATCGGGAAGATGTTTCCATCAATTCCCAGGTGGTCATAAATTGGCCGTGACTCGCTTGACTTCCGTATATCAAGGACTACAACTAGTAAACCATCTTCTTTTAACAACCCATAATTCCCTGCGGGATGGAGTCTGGGTAACTCAATGGAGCTGAGTGTTTACTGGCCGGATGCCCTTCCTGTCCCCAATGAGGAGTTTTGTTCAGCAGATAAATTCTCATTTAATATCTGCCTCTCCCTAGGATCGAACCCACAGCCTCCTGATTGTGAGGCGAGAGCTCCACTTCCAAACCACTGCACCACTCAAGGACTATGACTAGTAAATCATCTCCTTTGAACGACCCCATAATCCCTTGCAGGGTAGAGTCTGGGCAACTCAACGGAGCTAGCAGAGTGTTTTAATGGCCGGATGCCTTTCCTGTCGCCAGTGCTGAGTTTTGTCCAGCCGCTATATTCTCATTGTGCCCAGAGAGAGAAATATATCTGCCTCTCCCTGGAATCGAAGCCACAGCCTCCTGATGGTGAGGCAGAGAGCTCTTCCTCTAGGCCACCGCACCACTCGAGGAGTACTGGCTCAATAAATGCTGGCTGGGAATTGTGGGAGTTGGAGTCCACACGCCTTCAAGTTGTTGGGTTTGAGACACGCTGCCAGTGCAAATCCCCAGATCTCTGGACGCAGCTTAGCCCCCTTGGGCCTCAGAACGTTCCCACCTCCGTCGGGACATTTCTAAATCGAGCAGAATTAATTAATGAGGTTGCTTTAAAGTCCTGCCCTGCACAATTATGGGGACGTTAATGAGGTCCCCCTTGAATCCCTGCAAAAACCCAATTAATTATTGTTAATTAATTGGGAAGGCGTCTTCGTCAACCTTTGATTCCCTGGGCAAAAGCATTGGAAAAAAATCACAATCTGACAAACATCTAAAGCAGGGAAGTTCACGCTTGGCCGCTTTAAGGCCTGTGGACTCCAACTCCCACAATTCCCAGCCAGCATTTATGAGTCATGGTCCTAGAGTGGCCTAGAGGAAGAGCTCTCGCCTCACAATCAGGAGGCTGTGGGTTCGATTTTAGGTAGAGGCAGATATATTTCTCTGGGTGCAATGAGAATATATATCTGCTGAACAAAACTCCTCATTGGTGACAGGAAAGGCATCCGGCCAAGAAACACTCCATTCAGTTGCCCTCAATCTTTACTGGTCTTAAAGCGGCCTGAACATGGGACACCTCTGATCTAAAAGTAAGTCTTTTTTAAAAGGATTTTGGGTGGCTTGAAGCAACGAGCTGGGAACGAGCTGGCTTTGCTTGGGGGGCGGGGAGTTGGGGGCAACTTTCTCACCTGTGGGACAGGTAGCACCTGCAGTCTGTGCAGCACCTACACAGGTAAGCGCATGGGCTGTGAAGAAGCGCATCGAAAGCTGAAGATACTTTGGCATTCCTTGACGTGCGTCCTAATTTTTTCCCCTCCCATCGTGCCTCGTTGAACCATTGCCTCTTTGGTTTGCTTCTGAACATGTGCAGAGTGCACTTCTTATTTATTCCTATGTATTTATTTTAGAACAGAGGTCTTGGCAACTTGAAGACTCCTGGAACTTCAACTCCCAGAATTCCTCCTCCAGTCATGTCAGCTCAGGGATTCTGGGAGTTGAAGTCCACGAGTCTTCAAGTTGCCAAGTGTGAAGACCCTTGGTCTATTCTATTTATCTGTCTATCTGTCTATTATCTCTATTCTATTTATCTATTCTATATCTATTCTCTTCTTTTCCCTCTCCTATCTATTTTGTCTTCTCTCTCTCTCTATATATATATATTCTACCTCTCTATCTATTCCAGGGGTCTTCAAACTTGACAGCTTGAAGATTCATGGACTTCAACTCCCAGAATTCCTGCTCCAGTCATGTTGGCTCAGGAATTCTGGGAGTTGAAAGTCTACAAGTCTTAAGTTGCCAAGAGTGAAGACCCTTGGTCTATTCTATTTGTCTGTCTGTCTGTCTATTCTCTCTCTATTCTATTTATCCTATCTATATATCTATTCTCTTTCTTTCCCTCTCTCTCTATCCTGTCTTTCTCTCTCTCTCTATTCTACCTCTATCTATTCCAGGGGTCTTCAAACTTGACACCTTTAAGACCCATGGACTTCAACTCCCAGAATTCCTCCTCCAGTCATGTTAGCTCGGGAATTCTGGGAGTTGAAGTCCACAAGTCTTAAACGTGCCAAGTTTGAAGACCCCTGTTTTACGAGGTTGCTATCATGCCACCTCTGGGAATTTCCACTGCTCCCCACATCATGAGTGGGGTCAGATGTAGACCCATGGGTGGTGGGGTAGAGGAGAGCTGAGTTTCCCTCCCTCCCTCCCTCCCTCCTTCCCCTCCTCCCCTCCCCCACAGGCCCTTGGTCTTCTGCTGTGAAGGGCCCAGGAAGAAGCGAAAATACAAAAAAACCTTCCTGATTTGGTGAACTTCAAACAGGAACTTGGGTTTGCAAGTGAAACCAGGGTGGGAGGAGAGGAAGCCGAGCCGAGACGCTGCCAGAAGTGGAAGCGAGGCTCTGGGCAAGGTATGGAGGCTTGAATGCGCAGCGCAGGGGTGTCGCTGGGGGCTCATGGCTGAGCTACGGGTGGGGGCGCAAGGTCAACCTTGCTTGCTCCAAGGTGCCCCTTGGTCTGGCCTTGTCCCATCTCTGCAGCTGGTGGGATATGGGGAGGACTGCAGCAATTGGAGCCCTCTTGGGCAGCTGGGAAGAGGCAGCCATGGGGGAGCAGATTAACAAGAGTTGGAAGGGATCTTGTAGGTCATCTAGACCAACCCCTCCTGCCCAAGCAGGAGGTCTTACACCATTTCTGACAGAGGACAGTTCAGGCTCTCCTTGGAAGCTTCCATCGATGAAGCTCCCACAACTTCTGAAGGCAACTTCTGCTCCGTGGGTGGATTGAGCGCTTGGGGGGCCAAAGGGATTGAAAAAGCCCCCTCCCTCCCTTGGCTTTAGGGCTTTGGTTCTCCAGAGCTTCTGATCTCCAGCAGCTGCATAGCTGCCCCCTTGTACCCATTGATGGTCTTCTGGGCTTCCACAGGGCAGCATCTGGAGCAAAGTGGGGGCTCCCAAAGTGGGAGAAAGGGACCTGTTTGAGATGGGGGGGGGGGAGGGAGCCCAGCTGAAGCTTCCCTGCAAGGGGTGAGGGAGGACAGGGAGGGACATCTGGCGGAAGTTGGGCCTTTGAATTCTGCACCATCGTTTCCTTTTTGTAAATGCTTTCCTGTGAAGATTTTACAAGCTTCAGCAAGCTCCTGGCAGATCTGTGAGGCTGACCCTTTGGGGGACAGAATCTGAATTCAACTACCTATTCAAGCAAGAGATTCTC
This sequence comes from Bungarus multicinctus, assembly GCA_023653725.1. NCBI lineage: Eukaryota > Metazoa > Chordata > Lepidosauria > Squamata > Elapidae > Bungarus > Bungarus multicinctus. The sequence goes on from CM042848.1 coordinate 84,576,702, forward strand.
GACCATTCCAGACAGGTTACTCTCCAGTCTCTTCTTCAAAACCTCCAGGGATGAAGCACCCACAACTTCTGGTGGCAAGCAGTTCCCCTGGTGAACTGTTCTCACTGTTAGGAAGTTTCTCTTTAATTCCAGGTTGCTTTTCGATTAGTTTCCATCTGTCGTTTCTTGACTTGCCTTCTGCTTTTTTGGAGAATAGCTTGACCTAATCTTCTTTGGGGCAGCCTTCTGTGGAGGCAAGCCATTCCACTCACTCATTGTTCGCCCCACAAAGAAATTTCTGCTTAATTTTAGGTTGGATCTCTCCTTGCTTTGATGCAAGTCAACCTGCAGTTACGGGCCTCCTTTTATTCCATTCTTAATTCTTCTGGAGACAACTGGATGGTGGACCATTGAGGGGGTCAGCTGCTCACTTTTAGATTAACAGAGTTGGAAGGGACCTTGTAGGTCATCGAGTCCAACCCCCTGCCCAAGCAGGAGACTCTACCACCTTCGCGTGCAAAGCAACTGCTACAAAATTGAGTGGTTGTGTAAACTATTTTGTGCTTAGAAAGTTTCTCCTCAGTTCTAGGTCTCATTCCTGAGTTGGTTTTTTTGGGGAGCTGAAAAGCACCTTCCCCTTGGAGAGGAGGGGCTTTGGACACTGGCTTCCACTGCTTGTGGTGTTGTGACCACAGGGAAAAAAAAAAAGCTGAATTGGCACATGAACCCACAGAGATCTCAGTCAAATATACCGCATAGGCTGCACAATGCTTGCAAGGGAACGATCATTTCCTTTCGACTTGCATCCGGCTGACTGTAGGATGGTTAGCTGAGTTTCCATCTCTCGCCTGCACCACAGTTGCAGAGCGAACAACCATTTAAGGAAGCGGTTCAAGCGATTTAATTGTAAATGTGACACCAAGAATGATAACAAATAAGGAACCACAAACTGTCGATAATGGAATTGCCCTCGATTCAGTTTTTTTTCCCCTTTGTTTTTCTTTTTTTTTTAAAAAAAATAAACTTTATTGAACTTTATTACAAAAAGAAAAGAAGAAAAAAAAATTAAAAAAATATATAATTCAATAACAACTGTTTGTGGTGCATTATCATATAACAATCATTTGTGTGATAGTGATAATTTATACATAACTATATTCTTATTCTATCTATGTTCTATATTTAATAATCATCTATCCTTAGTCTGTCTCCGATCTATCCAATTGCACCATTGTTCCCATACTTTGTAAAATATTGAAGATTCCTTATCTCTTAAACTCAGTGTTAATTTATCCATTTCAGCACAATTCATAACTTTTTGTATAACCAGTTCTTCTACAGGTGTAAATGACTGTTTCCAACACTGAGCAAAAGCAATCCTGGCCGCAGTCAATATATCTAATAATAAGTATTTTGTAGACTTTACATATTTTTTTTTGAAGATCCCCAATAGGAAGAGCTCTGGTTGTAAATCTAGTTGTTTATTGGTAATTTCTTGTAACCATTTTTGAATTTTTAGCCAATATTTTCGAGCCTCTGGGCAAGACCACCACATATGGTAATATGTTCCCTCTTTTTTCCCACATTTCCAACATGTGGGATTCAGTTTAGGATACATTTTCGCTAATCTCGAAGGGGGTAAGTGCCACCTGTAAAACATTTTATATGTATTTTCTTTGTATGTTACTGATTTTGTTAATTTATGATTTCTGTTCCATATAGTCTCCCAATCTGCTAATTTTATATTATGTCCAATGTTTTGAGCCCAGGCAATCATACATCCTTTCACGATTTCTTCTTCCAGTTCTACTTCTAAAAAATACTTATAAATTTTAGTAATATTTTTTTTATCTGGTCCTAATAAGATTTTATCTAATTGTTGTGGTTTCAAATATATTCCATAATCTTTTATATCCTTATTATATCGGCTTTGTATTTGAAGGCCCACCAGTCTATTAGCAGCCCTTGTTCTTGGAGCTCTTGTTTTGTTTTTAAATTTCCATTTGTATCCAGTAGATCTTTATATTTTAACATTTTATTCAGATCTAGGTTATTTGGGTGAATCATCGCTTCCATTGTAGATAGCCAAATTGGGATCTTTATATAATGTTTCTTTTTAACTTTGATCCAATTGTATATCAGCGAGTCTCTAATCAAATGTCTATAAAAATATTTTTGTTTTGTAGGTCCTATTTCCCAAAGGAATGCATGCCATCCCCTTTGAAGATCATGGCCTTCTATAACTAATATTCTTTTATTCTTTAAATTAATCCAGTCTTTTAGCCAAACTAATGCTGCTGCCCTATAGTATAATTCCCAATTTGGCGATCCAAAACCACCTCTGCTCTTCATATCTTGTAACAAATTCATTTTTATTCTGGGTTTCTTACCCTGCCAAATGAATTTTAATGTCATTCTATTGAGATTATCAAAAAAGGTCTTATCTAGTTTAACTGGAATGGTTTGGAATAAATAAAGAAATTTTGGTAATATAGACATCTTTATGGCTGCTATTCTTCCTAATAATGACAATTGCATTTTCTTCCAAAGTTCTAAATCTTTTTGTGTTTGTTGTAATAGCTTATTATAATTATTTTCCTTTATCATCTTGCAGTGTGCTGTCAGCCATATTCCCAAATATTTAATTTTCCTTGTTGTTTGAAGTCCCAGCACCCTTTCTAATTCTATTATTTGTGGATCTGTTAAATTTTTTTTAAAAAGGCAGCGGTTCAAGACCAAAAAAAAGAGAGTCCCACATTGGCGCAGCCCATAAAATGTCATTTTATTATTCATCACACAGTTCAGGCTGGGTTTGGCATTTTTGTCTACCTATTGAGTCCCTAGCAAGGACCAAATCTGGACGTTTGATGGAGCTACAGAGATTGCCGCAGGATGGAAGCTGTTCCAAGTCAAGTTGCCTTCTGCAATTGACTGATGACGAATTTGTCAACGCCACTGATGGTGTTCCAGGGGTGCTCCAGTTGTTTTGGGACTGCACCCAAGGCACCTATGGCTATTGGTACTACCCTTGCTTGCCTTTGCCATAGTCGTTCTATTTCTATTTGTAGGTCTTCGTATATTGTTACCTTCTCCAGTTCTTTCTCTTCTCTTCTGCTCTCTCCAGGCACTGCCACATTCACTATTCGGACTTTTTTGCCTTTATTGTCGACAACTGTTATGTCCAGTGTGTTATGTGGCAGGTGCCACTCTGTCTGGATTCTGAAGTCCTAGAGCAATTTAACTTTTTCATTTTCTGTGGCTTTTTTTCTATTTTATGGTCCCACCAGTTCTTGCAAATAATACTTCTTGCAGATCTTCAAGTTCAACGTGTTTCTGTCTGAGTTTGCTCCATGTTGGAGAAATCTACAACTAGTATTGTAAAATTTACTTTATGTGTTTATAAAGAAGTTAAATGAAGCCTCATCCATCTGTGTTTACTATTCTGGTGCTGAATTTACGCTGCGATACTCTGAACAATGATTTCTTCCAACAACCAGTTCACCAAACCACTGAGAAAGTTAACAACCAGTTCTCCCAAAGTGGTGTCCCACCACTGGGTATAGGGTCTCTTGCTTGAGTGGGAAGCTGGACTAGAGGACCTCCGAGGCCCCTGCTAGCTCTATTCTGATTCAAGTTCTTATCAGCTCCATGAAGGTCCATGACATTATGACCGCAAAGATATGACCACGGAAATGTCTTCGGACAACGGTGGCTCAATGGCCAGAGATAAAAATCACCCAGGGAGGGTGATTTTAAAGCGATTAGTACGGTGAGCGGGAGAGGCAGATTTGGCGGTTATAGGGGGCCACATTCTGTTCTGGGAGCGCGCCCCCGCTATTTGTCGGCGGTGGCGCGCTCCGACCCCCTTGTTATATCCCGTTCCCCGGGGGGTGTGAGCGATCGGGCCCGGGGCCTTCGGCTGATGTTGTGTAACGCCAGGTCCGTTATTAATAAGGCCCCCCTCATTTATGATTTGATCTGTGAGGGGGGAGCGGACCTGGTGGGTATTACCGAGACCTGGCTGGGCCCAGAGGGGGGAGTGCCCCTTGTGGAGATGTGCCCAGCCGGGTTTCGGGTTTTTCATCGGCCGAGGGCCCAGGGGAGGGGCGGGGGTGTTGCGGTGGTTATTAAGGAGGATCTGTGTCCGAGGGAATCCACTGTTTCTCAGACGACCGGGTGTGAGTCTCTTTTCGTGAAGTTCGGTCCCAGGGTGCAGGTGGGCTTGCTGATCGCATACCTGGCTCCCTGCTATGCGGCATCGGCCCTGCTTGAGCTCCTCGAGGTTATAGCCGGCGTGGCGGTTGAGACCCCCAGGCTTATGGTCATGGGGGATTTCAACCTCCCTTCTGCCTGCGGTACCACGGGGATTGCTCAGGAGTTCATGGCTTCCATGACAGCCATGGGCCTGACCCAGTTAATTCGGGACCCTACTCACGTGGGAGGTCACACCCTGGATTTAGTTTTTGTCTCTGATCAGTGGCAGAGTGGTCTGGGTGTAGGGGACATAGTCATAGAACCCCTGTCATGGACAGACCATTCGCTCCTGAAGCTCGACTTCCGTTCCGCACCCCCCGACCGCAGGGAGGCGGGGCCGCTTAAATGGTACCGCCCCAGGCGCCTGATGGACCCGGATAGGTTCCTGATGGAGCTTGGGCCATTTCCCGAAGCTCACACACACGACTCGGTTGAGGGCCTGGTTGCCACCTGGGATAGGGTGGCTGCTGGGGCCCTTGACCGGGTCGTGCCCTTGCGGCCTCTGACCCGGTGCCGATCCCAAATGGCTCCTTGGTTTTCTGAGGAGCTAAGGGAGATGAAGCGCCGGAAAAGACGCCTAGAGAGTAGTTGGAGAGCTAGCCGTTCTGAGTCTGACCGAACACTTCTACGATCTTATATTAAGACGTACTTAGTGGCGATAAGGGTGGCGAGGAGGACTTACCTCTCCACCCTTATTGCGTCCGCGGAAAACCGCCCAGCCGCCCTGTTTAGGGTGACCCGCTCCCTTTTAGAGATGGAAGCGCGGGAGGATCCCTTACAGGGACGGGCTGAGGAGTTTTCTAGGTTTCTGCAGGACAAAATCGCTCAGATTCGGGACGAGCTGGACTTCGACTGGGCATCTCCGGGCGGGGGAGCGGGGGTGGATATCGGTGAGGCCATTTGGGTTGAGTTCGACCCTGTTACTGTAGAAGACGTGGACAGGGTGCTGGGGGGACTGAATGCCACCACCTGTTTGTTGGACCCGTGCCCCTCCTGGCTGGTTTTGGCCACTCGGGAGGTGACACGAGGCTGGTTCCAGGGTATTATAAACGCTTCCTTGAGAGAGGGGCTTTTACCCGCCGCCTTGAAGGAGGCGGTGGTGCGGCCCCTCCTCAAGAAACCGTCCCTGGACCCAGCATTGTTATCAAATTATCGTCCTGTCTCCAACCTTCGCTTTGTTGCGAAGGTTGTAGAGAGTGTGGTGGCCCGTCAGCTCCCCCGCTTCCTGGATGAAGCGAGTTATCTTGACCCCCTCCAATCGGGCTTCAGGCCCGGGCACAGCACGGAGACGGCGTTGGTCGCGTTGGTTGATGATCTCTGGAGGGCTCGGGACAGAGGTTGTTCCTCTGTCCTGGTCCTGTTAGATCTCTCGGCGGCTTTTGATACTGTCGACCACAGTATCTTATTGCAGCGGTTGGAGGGGTTGGGGGTTGGAGGCACCGTGTTGCGGTGGTTCTCCTCCTTCCTCTCCGACCGCTCGCAATTTGTGTTGACGGGGGGGCAGAGATCGTCCCCAAGGCCCCTGCTTTGTGGGGTGCCTCAGGGGTCGGTGCTCTCGCCCCTTCTGTTCAACATTTATGTAAAGCCGCTGGGTGAGATTATCCGTGGCTTTGGGGTGGAGTTCCATCAGTACGCTGATGATACTCAGCTGTACATCTCCACCCCGGGCCACCCCAACGAAGCCGTCGAAGTGATGTCCCGGTGCCTGGAGGCCGTGCGGGGTTGGATGGGTCGTAACAGGCTTCGTCTCAACCCGGCCAAAACCGAGTGGCTGTGGTTTCCTGCGCCCAGATACAGCCAGCTTATTCCTTCGCTGGCCGTGGGGGGAGAGGTTTTGACCCCCGTGGAAAGGGCACGCAACTTGGGTGTCCTCCTGGATGTGCGGCTGTCTTTGGAAGAACATATTGCAGCCGTCACCAGGGGGGCTTTTCATCAGATTCGTCTGATTTACCAGTTGCGGCCCTTTCTGGATCTGGGCGCACTTCGCACAGTCACTTCTGCCCTCGTTATCTCCCGCTTGGATTATTGCAATGCTCTCTACATGGGGCTCCCCTTGAAGAGTCTCCGGAGGCTGCAGTTAGTTCAGAATGCAGCCGCGCGGGTGATCGTGGGCGCCCCTCGGGGCGCGCACGTAACACCACTTCTCCGCAGGCTGCACTGGCTTCCTGTGGCCTTCCGGATTCGATTCAAGGTGGTACTGACGGTATTTAAAGTGCTCCATGGCTCGGGACCTGGGTACTTACGGGACCGCCTACTGCCATCAACAACCTCCCGCCGCCCAGTACGCTCCCACAGGGTCGCCCTACTTGGGGTTCCGCCACCTGATCGCTGTCGGCTAGCGGCCCCGAGGGTGCGTGCTTTCTCTGTGGGAGCGCCCTCCCTGTGGAATGATCTCCCCCCGGAGATACGAGCCATGACAGATATCCTCTCCTTCCGGCGCGCAGTTAAGACCCTATTTTTTAAACAGGCTGGCCTGGCCCAGTAAGGGTTAAAGGGGTTTTAAGTTAATAGGGTTTTTAAAATTTTAACTATTTTTAAACTTTCGGGATGCAGCTATATTTATATTTAATTCGGTTTTAAACTCTATTTAATCTTGTATTTTTGTATTTTAATGTATTTACTAGGCTGTACACCGCCCCGAGTCCCTTTTCGGAGAGGGAGCGGTATAGAAATATGATCAAATAAATAAATAAGCAGTGTCCCCTATGGTTGGCAACAACTAGCAGAGTTAAATCCCCAGAGACTTCTTTACTGTTGTTTAAAAAAAAAAACCTAGCTCTTGTCAGGTGGCATTATTTAGGGGAAGGGACCAGGAATGTGCCCTCCCTGCCTGACCAGATAGGAGGAAGAGATGTCCTTAAGGAGACACAGTCAAACAGATAACCTAGCCCTCTACTTTTAAAGGCGAAGACCATCAATTGCACCTGGGAAGAAACTGGAAGCCAAGGCAATTCACACAATAAAGGGGTTACATGGGGGGCCCCTATTTCTATTCGGGTAGCTAAGGGAAGAAAAACAATAGAATGACAGAGTTGGAAGGGACCTGGGAGGTCTTCTAGTCCAACCCCCTTTTCAAGCAGGAAACCCTGGGCCATTCCAGACCAATTGTTGTCCAATCTGTTCTTAAAGGGTGGAGCAATGGAGCAACATCAATGGTGCAGAAAAAGGACAGCTTGGTTTCTCTCGACAGGATGAGAGAGCCTCCGGTCTGGCAATGGCTGTGCAACCTTTATTTATTTGTTTATTTGATTGATTGATTGATTGATTGATCTTGTTTAGTAACAGGCCTGTTGCTGAAGTCCACCTCCTAATGCAGTACAGCGAGGGTTCAGGTAGTCTTCATTTTGTAACCATCATTGAATCTTTGATGATGGCAAAGTGGGTGACCGCACGACTGGGCCCAATTGTACAATTTTTTTTTTCTTTTTTAGTGGCAGTCCTTAAAGCAAATATTGTGGTCATTAAGCAAATCCACTATTTGCCATGGGGCATTTTTTTTTTTTTTTGCCAGGCGCTGGAAATAAATGCCCGTTTCTGGCAAACACATTGCCAAACCATCATTTTCACGGAAGGACCCTGCAAATAGTCAGTTGTAACTGTGGTTGGTTTGATTCTCTCTCCTCCCAGATGTGGAAAGCCGTGGTGGGCCACAACGTGTCCGCAAAGGTGGAGACCCAAGGAGACGATTGGGACACCGACCCGGATTTTGTGGTAAGTCACCTTTGCTCCCCGGTTGCTCGTGGTTCAGGAGCTCCAGACCCATGGGGCTCTGCCTGGCTCCCACAGGGATGGGCACGGCTGCCTCTCAGGAGGCAGAAAGGATGGTCTTAGGGGTGCAGTTCAAAGAAACCAAACAGAGGTGGGATTCAAGAACTTTTACCACCGGTTTGGTGGGCGTCGCTTGGTGGGTGCTCTGTGCGCGCGTGCACACACTTTGTGTGCACATGCACACCAAACACGCACTTTGTGCAGGCGCCAGAGGTGTTCCACCTCACTTCCTGCAAGCCTGTCTTCTCCCGGTCGCTTCAGCAGCTGCCACGCAGCCCTCTTCTGTGGCACGCAAAGCAAATGCATTTCAAAAGCAGAGGATTAAGGCGAGTATGGGACTGTGGTGGGATTCAATCTTTTTTACTACCAGCTCTGTGGGTGTGTCTTGGTGGGCGTGGCAGGGGAAGGATACTGTAAAATCTCCAGTCAGGGCTTGTATTTGCTGGTTCTCCGAACTACTCTAAATTTCTGCTTCCGCGGGGGTGGGTTTCTACCGGTTCTGTCCACCTCTGTAGAACCGGTAGCTCTGAAGAGCAGCAGACATAGAACCAGTTCTATGTCTGCTGATGTTTTTGCCCACCCGGGCTCTTACCTGACCTTTATTTCCTGATTTTTCAACTTCAGCTGCTGAACGAGGCACAGCTGCAGTTAAAAAAGCAGGAAAAAGGGGCTTTTTCAAAGGCTGCTTCTCTGTACGCAGCACGCTGATGACGATTTACAGGCAGCGATTTACAGGCGCCCTCTCGCAGAGTGCAGGAAAGCACATCATAAATCACCGAACCTCATAAATCCCGAACCGGTAGTTAACCCTGTTGTATCCCACCCCTGTGCTACCGGTTCTTCAGAACCGGTCAGAACCTGGTGAATACCACCTCGCTATGAGAGCCCAGGTGGGCAGGTGGGCCCAACAGCAGAACAGTGGAGAGAATTGGTTCGGTCCCTGCTGGTCATCGCCACTTCCGGCTGGCAGATCCGGGCTGAACCAGTAGCATGCCACCACTGGAGCCAAGATGTTAATCATGACAGCGAATGAATCAATGAATTTGTCAGGATTCCAGAGATTGCCCTACTTAAATCATGAGCCTCAAGCCAAACTATTAAAAAACCCTCAAAGGATTTATTAGGAGCGACATGCTGGCATGACCTGTATGAAGCCAACTCTGAGATACGTAATTTACAATCACCAATGACCTTGTTCCCCCCCACCCCCTGGGTGTATCATAATTCAGATTGTCCAACGAAACACGAATATAGCCAAGAGTCATCAATCATGTTTTCCAATAGAGGATTTTTGAGGCTCAAAATACCCGGTTGCCTCCGTTACAATCTTTGCGAGATAAGTTGGCATGTGCTTCTATGCTCCTTTAGGGTTTCCTCCTCTCTTTCTTATGGCAACTTGGAAACAGGTATAAGAATGTTTTACAAGTTGACAGAATTCTTTTATTGCCCAAATGTGATTTGACACACAAGGAATTTGTCTTGGTGCACGTGCTCTCAGTGTACGTAAAAAGAAAAGATACATTCGTCAAGAATCATAAGGTACAATACTTAATAGGGAAAACTCTTAGGTCAGGGGTCTTCCCCCTTCACCCCAGTAGAGACAAGGGATTGGGTGGGAAATTATTGGAACATTTTTCTTTAACATAAATGAGTGCTTAATAAACAGGGTATTTGTCTGGGTCAATTTACTGATACATAATATCAATAACAATATTTACTTGTATAAAGTGGTATTCCTCCAACTTCTAATCTTTACCTTTATTGTCTAACCCTTTGTAAAACAAATCCCATATTAAAAAAATATTCTGTATCTTCTTTGTCTTTAACATTAGCCAATCCATTTCCACACAGTCTAATAATATTTTTTTAAATTATATTTTCATCTGTAGGAATTTCCTCATTTTTCCCAATACTGTGTAAATACAATTCTTGCTGCTCTCAATACATGTAATATTAAATATACAACCCCTTTGTTCATATTTTTTCTGGTTATATACCTAAGAGAAATATTTCTGGCTTTAGATCTGTATCAGTGGTCTCCAAAGTTGGCAACTTTAAGACTTGTAGACTTCAACTCCCAGAATTCCTCAGCCAGCATAGAATTCTGGGAGTTGAAGTCCACAAGTCTTAAAGTTGCCAAGTTTGGGGACCCCTGGTTTATATGTAGGCAAAGCCCATTTGAAAGGACTTCTGGAAGGTTGGTGCAGATGGAAGCAACCTCACCTTGTGGATGGGCACCAGGAGACCCTCTTCTGAGTCCCACCAGGTGTAAATCAGGGGTGGGATTCCAAAATCCCAGCAATCGGTTTGCTGCCCGGTTGCTGGGTGAGCGTGGCCATGGTGGGCGTGGCCTACTGGAACTTTTGAGAGGGCAGTTTTTTGCCTTCCTCAGAGTCCGGAGACTTCCTTCAGGCCTCTGGGAGGGTGAAAACACCCTCCCCAGGGCTCCGGAGGCCCTCCGGAAGCCGGAAACAGGCCCGTTTCCAGACTTCCAGAACTTCTGTAAGGCCCATTTTCCCCCTCCCAGAGCCTCTGCGTGGACACTGCCCTTACCTGCATCAAAAATGGGCCACATGGAGACTCCTGGGAGGGGAGGGGTGGGCGGGGCTAGCCGGTCGGCGAACCAGATGCAAATTTAACAACCGGTTTGCTCGAACCGGTCCAAACCGGTAGAATCCCACCTCTGGTGTAAGTTCTTATATTCCTCTCGTTGACAGAATGACATTTCAGAGAAGGAACAGCGTTGGGGAGCTAAGACAATCGAAGGCTCTGGCCGTGCAGAACACATCAAGTGAGTGGCTTCTTCATCCCATCTTCCCTTTCATCTAGACCTCAACTTCTGCTGTGCCAAAAGTAGGCCTGTGACCCTTCTCCGAAACCCTTGGCCTCAGTCCTCGAGTTACGACCATAATGGAGCCCAGAGCCACATTGAAAGGAGGGCCGTAGGACGTTGGAAGAAAGCAGGGAGCTGGACTGAAGGTCTAGTTGGACTTCTTCTCTTGGTGGTTACCATAGCAGTGCCTGCTTCTTGCAAGAAAAGGAAGTGATGTCCTCACCCAGATGTTGGCCAAGACTTTTGGAGGCCAACTATAGAGAAGGACAGAGCTACTAGTGGGAACTGGGGACGAGGAGATTAAGAGCAGTGTTTCTCAATCTTGGTAGTGTGAAGATGGGTGGACTTCAACCTCCAGAATTCCCCGGCCAGCCGAGGAATTCTGGGAGTTGAAGTCCACATAATGTTTGCTGAGAAATTCTGGGAGTTGAAGTCCACACAATGGTGGCTGAGGAATTCTTGAAGTCCATACAATGATGACTGAGGAATTCTGGGAGTTGAAGTCCACCCATTTATTTTATTTATTATTTATTATTTATTAATTCCATTTATATACCGCCCTTCTCCCGAGGGACTCAGGGCGGTGAACAGCTCATCTAAAAACCCCACAGAGAATACAAAAGTTAAAAAAAATATTAAATTTAAATCGGCTGCATAATAAGACTAAGAAACCCCCCTCCCCCTTAAAACCCAATTTAGAATTAAAAATGGAGACCAAATTTAAAATCATTTTCTCAGCCCAGGCCGGCCTGCTCAAAGAGCCAGGTCTTCAACGCGCGCCTGAAGGCCCTCAGGTCCGTGCCGGTACGAAGCTCCGGTGGCAGAATATTCCAGAGGGCGGGGGCGCCCACAGAGAAGGCCCTACTCCTTGGCGCCGCCAGACGACACATAGCGGCCGACGGCACCCGGAGCAGACCCTCTCTGTGGGAACGCACCGGCCTGTTGGAGAACGCTGGCAGAATGCGGTCCTGAAGGTAACCTGGTCCCATGCCATGGGTCGCCCTAAAGGTCAAAACTAGAACCTTGAAGCGAACCCGGAGAGCCACCGGCAACCAATGCAGCTCGCGCAGGAGAGGCGTCACATGGGCGCTACGTGACGCCCCCATAATCACCCGCGCGGCTGCATTTTGCACCAACTGGAGTCTCCGGATGCTCCCCGCAGGGAGCCCCATGTAGAGGGCATTACAATAGTCCAGGCGAGAGGTGACAAGGGCCTGAGTGACCGTGCGCAAGGCGTCCCGATCCAGGAAGGGCCGCAACCGGTAGATCTGACGGATCTGATGAAACGCCCCCCTGGAGACGGCCGCGATGTGATGTTCAAGTGACAGCCGTACATCCAGGAGGACACCCAGGTTGCGAGCCCTCTCTGTGGGGGGCAGAACTTCCCCCCCAATAGCCAGCGAAGGTGTCAGCTGGCTATATCGGGGCGCCGGAAACCACAGCCACTCGGTCTTGGATGGGTTGAGCCGAAGCCTGTTCCCGCCCATCCAGTCCCGCACGGCCTCCAGGCAACTAGACATAGCCCCCACAGCATCGTTGGGGTGGTCCGGAGTGGAGATGTACAGCTGGGTGTCATCTGCATACAGATGACACCTCACTCCAAGACCACGGATGATCTCACCCAGCGGCTTCATGTAAATGTTGAACAGGAGGGGAGAGAGGACCGACCCCTGAGGCACCCCACAAACCAGGGGCCTAGAGGTGGACCTCTCCCCCCCCGCCAACACGAATTGCGAACGGTCAGAGAGGAAGGAGGAGAACCATCGAAGGACGGTTCCACCAATCCCCAACCCCCCCAACCGTCGCAATAAGATACTATGGTCGATAGTATCAAAAGCCGCCGAGAGATCTAATAGGACCAGGACAGAGGAGAACCCTCTGTCACGAGCCCTCCAGAGATCATCAACCAACGCGACCAATGCCGTCTCAGTGCTATGTCCAGGCCTGAAGCCCGATTGGAACGGATCGAGGTAAGTAGCTTCCTCCAGGTACCGGGGGAGCTGACGTGCCACCACACTCTCAACAACCTTCGCCACGAAGGGAAGGTTGGAGACTGGACGATAGTTGTTTAAAATAGCTGGGTCCAGGGAAGGCTTCTTGAGGAGGGGGCGCACCACCGCCGCCTTCAAGGCGGTAGGGAGCACCCCCTCTCTCAAGGAAGCATTGACAATCCCCTGGAGCCAGCCTCGTGTCGTCTCCCTGGTGGCCGAAACCAGCCAGGAAGGGCACGGGTCCAATAAACAGGTGGTGGCATTCAGACCCCCCAGCAACCTGTCCACACCCTCGGCGGTCACAGGATCGAACTCCCCCCAGATAACACTCCCAAGACCTGCCCCGGACACCTCCCCCGGGACCATCCAATTGGAGTCGAGCCCCTCCCGAATCTGAGCGATTTTATCATGCAGAAATCGGGAAAACTCCTCCGCCCTACCCTGCAAGAGGTCATCCCACGCTCTCGGTTCAAGTAGAGAGCGGGTCACTCTAAACAGGGCGGCAGGCCGATTTTCACACTACCAAGATTGAGAAACACTAAGAGGACTAGCAGCTTTGTTGACTTTGAGCAATGAAGGTCATGTGAACAAGTGGAAAGTGTTATTTTGGGGTACAGTTTCCCACCCCAGTCTCTAAATTTGGGGACCAGAAACCATTAGAAGGAGAAAGAAGAACTTCAGAAGTGCTTGTTCTTCATCCTGTTCCATACATGCGAAGACTCACAGCTCAGATCCTTGCACAAGACTTTATCCTGCCCTGCCCTATCCAGAGTCATTGGATAGCAACACCCATCTTCCCCAAACAGCATGGAATTTGCAATCCGTTTAGGGTTGCATTAGGTTGGAGAACCTTGTGGGCTTCCTCCAGAGAGACCAGGCTGTGCTGCAACTTGACGTGAAGTTCTCCAGCATGAATGGAATCCTCTGACCCAAAATTTATGTTGCTTCCTTGTTCTGTCCTCCAAAAACTGAGGAAGTGATGTCCTTCCTCTTTTTCAGACAACTTTTCTGTCTCTTATTTATGTATCTATTTGGAAAAAGGCAGAAGTTCTTCTTTTCTTCCTCTTGGAGGACATCATAGTCCTAGCATTTGGTGCCATTTTCCTTCTTTCAATGCCTCCGCTGAGATCTCTCCTGACTTGTTTTATTTACTTATTGGTTAAATTTATACACTGCCCATCTCGCTATCAAGAAGAGATTCCAGGAGGCTTACAACCGTGTAAAAATAACAATATAAAACATGGTTAAATGTTAAATATTAAAATTAATCCAAGTTAGCTAAGATATGAACCAGTGGGGTCCTTGGTGCTCTCTGAGCTTGGCTGTTTTCTTGCGGCTGTTCCATGACCCAAAGTAGGTAACATCCTCAGTGTGAATGGCAAACCCCACACTCCTTCACACTGAGGGTGTTACCTAGTTGGGTCATGAAATGTCTGCAAGAAAACAACCAAGTTCAAAGAGCATCAAGAAACCCATAATCCTTCTTTTCCTCCTCCAATCCCCACTTGGACTTACGATGTTACCTAGTTGCATCATGAACCATCTGTGAGGACCAAGGACTCTACAGTTCTCCTCCTCCTCCTCCTCCTCCTCCTCCTCCTCCTCCTCCTCCTCCTCCTCCTCCTCCTCCTCCTCCTCTTCCTCCTCCTCCTCTTCCTCCTCCTCCTCTTCCTCCTCCTCCTCCTCTTCCTCCTCCTCCTCCTCCTCCTCTTCCTCCTCTTCCTCCTCCCCCTCCCCCTCCAAATCTTGCCATTTGATGTCTTCTTTCAGCATTCACCAGCTCAGAAGCAAGGTATCTGAGGAACATGAAGTTCTCAAGAAGAAGGAGCTGGAGACGGCGCCCAAAGCTTCCTATGGCTACGGGGGCAAGTTTGGAACCGAGAAGGACCGCATGGACAAGGTGCAAACTTGATATGGGGCTCTGTTCTTTTTTCTCCCCCTCCTTTTTTGACCTTCTCAGGTGATCTCCACTTGGTCTTTGGCACAGCTGCTCTTCTGCAGGGCAGCTCGACCTTCTGGAGAACTTGTCCAAATAGCAAGCGCGCCAGGAGATAACCCTGCTTTTCCTTGATTCTCCAGAGTGCCCTGGGCCATGAGTATGTTGCCGAGGTCGGTATGCACTCTTCCCAGACGGACGCAGCCAAGGGCTTTGGTGGAAAGTACGGCATTCAGAAGGACCGAGCAGATAAGGTTGGAGCTGTTTTATTACCGGTCTGCCTACTATTTGGGTTATAATACTTATTGTAGCATGAAAGGGAAGCGGAGAAGTTGGGTGGTTTTGTTTTTCTTTCCATTCAACATTATTTATTTATTCATCAAATTTAGACCCTGCTCACCTCACTAAGGGACTCTGGCTGGTTTACCATTTTAAACCACAACAACATTGAGGGCAGGCAACTATTTGGTTGATTATTTTGAATTATCCAATTATTGTTGATTCCTAGCGACCCAGACAACTGGCTGTAATTACTCTGAGGGGGTATCTGTATAATGTCTCTCACTTTCTCTTCCCTGCAGTCTGCACTTGGGTTTGACTACAAAGGAGAGGTAGATGCACATACCTCTCAAAAAGGTAAGTTTTGGAGCAACCCACTCCCAGATTTCTGGGCATTTCCCCCTATAATTTTTCCAGTTCCCACAGCCCTTCCCCAGTAAGAGGGGCCCAAGAATGCCAGTTCACTTTCATTGATGCACCCATCTCTTCCCAGGGATGATGCACCCCAAATTGGTGTTCCAGTCTCCTGGGACCCTGAGAGTGAAATGAATGGGTTTGGAATGCCAACTTTTCAGGCAACTGGACTTCCTTGTTTTTCCTTGAAGAGGTTTTGCTTCTCATCCAGGAAGCTTCTTCCGTTCTGACTCAATGGTGGGGAATACTCCTTGCAGTCATCTGGTCATTAGTAGTCTCTCTGAGAATACTCCTTCCATTGCCCCCCCCACACACACCACCACCATTCAGTCAGAACTGAAGAAGCTTCTGGGAAAAGAAGTGAAACAAAACAAGAAAGTCTGTTTACCAGCATCTTTGAGACAATCCATGACCTGGATGATGGAGGATCTCCATAGGTTTTCCTCATCATCCATGTCATCAACCTTCTGAAGAATGTTGTGTTCTCCCACTGCAGACTATGCCGTTGGGTTTGGCGGGAAGTACGGAGTGCAGAAGGACCGTCAAGACAAGTCCGCCCTGGGTTGGTCCCACAAGGAAGAAGTCAAGCCCCATGAATCTCAAACAGGTCTGGAAGCTGCAAGTCAACTTTGGTTCATCTCAATTAATTTCTCATGGCTTTCTGAAGAACTTCATGTTCTCCCATTGCAGACCACGCCATTGGATTCGGTGGGAAGTATGGCGTGCAGAAGGACCGTCAAGACAAGTCCGCCTTGGGTTGGTCCCACAAGGAAGAAGTCAAGCCCCATGAATCTCAAACAGGTCTGGCAGCTATAAGTCTACTATATTGCATCTCAATTAGCCTCTCATGGCTTTCTGAAGAGCTTGATGTTCTCCCATTGCAGACCATGCCGTTGGATTCGGTGGGAAGTATGGCGTGCAGAAGGACCGCCAAGACAAGTCTGCCCTGGGATGGGCCCACAAGGAAGAAGTCAAGCCCCATGAATCTCAAACAGGTCTGTAGAAAAGACAGATGGGTTGAAAGGTTGAAATTGTGGCCTGATGGTCCTTCAGTTTGGCTGACCCATGTCTTGCTTGGGGGACAATAAGTACAAGGGGTTGCTTTTCTTCCTTGATAGTCTACACAAGGAGCTTCTCAAATCATGAACATGAATTCTAGAATTGGCTCAGGACAAGAACAGAAATTTAAGGATTCCGGAAAGATGGCTGTCCAACCTCCAGTTGGAAGCTCCCAGAGAAGGAAGTCCATCTGTCTTTGGATCTTGGACTGGGAGCTGCAAGTCCATTTTTTTCCCTATCAAAAAAGGGAGATAGCTTTGGTTGAGAGCTACTGACCAGCCCAAGCCACAAAGGAAGACTTAGAAAACTTTAGAACTTACTCACCTAGCAATATATTGCCTCCAAGAGACAACAATATTTATAGTTCAGGGTTGAACAGTGGACTCCTTGGTGGACTCTGAGCTTGGTGGGTTTCTTGCAGATGTTTCCTACCAAACTAGGTAACATCATCAGTACTCTATCCTCTTCATTATCATTGATGATATTACCTAGTTGAATCATGAAATGTCTGCAGGCAAAACAACCAAGCTTAGAGACCACCAAGGACTCCTCCTCATTTTCCCCTTCCTCCTCCTCCTTTCCACCACCTTTCCCTTCTAGCACTGATGATGTTGGGTCATGAAACATCTGTAAGAAACCACCCAGCTCAGAGAGCACTAAGCATCCCACAGTCCTCCTCCTCCTCCTCTCCTTATTCCTTTTCCTTCTTTCTTCCTTTTCCTCTTCCTTTTCATCCTCCTCCTGCACTCCTCAAACCACCTCCTTTCTAGCACTGATAATATTACCTAGTTGGGTCATGAAATATCTGCAAGAATACAACCAAGCTCAGAGAGCACCATGGATCCCACAACATACTGACTATATACACATAACCAGGTCACCAAACCAGATCAATTGATTTAGTGGCTCCACTCACACAAAAAACTAACTTTACTGATCTTGGTTAGGCTGTGCATTTGAGAGTGGATTATTAGGTTGTGCCAAGCTAGGCCATCTGCTGGTTTTGTGATTGTATCTATCCATCAAACTCAGAAAATGTCTTGTTTTCTCATTCCAGACCATGCCGTTGGGTTTGGCGGGAAGTATGGCGTGCAGAAGGACCGCCAAGACAAGTCCGCCCTGGGTTGGTCCCACAAGGAAGAAGTCAAGCCCCATGAATCTCAAACAGGTCTGGAAGCTGCAAGTCAACTTTGGTTCCTCTCAATTAATCTCTCACGGTTTTCTGAAGAACTTCATGTTCTTCCATTCCAGACCATGCCGTTGGATTCGGTGGGAAGTATGGCGTGCAGAAGGACCGCCAAGACAAGTCTGCCCTGGGATGGGCCCACAAGGAAGAAGTCAAGCCCCATGAATCTCAAACAGGTCTGTGGAAGTAGGTGCTGCTGGGCAATGTCTTAGAAGAGCATAAATATACAACATAGAAACCAGAGGTGGTATTCAGCCAGTTCTGACCAGTTCTGGAGAACCGGTAGTGGACATTTAGAGTAGTTTGGAAAACCGGTGGTAACTTTTTCCCAGGAGTGGGGTGGGAATGGAGATTTTACAGTATCATTCCCCTGCCACGCCCACCAAGCCACGCCCACAGAACCAGTAGTGAAAAAATGTGAATCCCACCACTGATAGAAACCATGTTCTGAAATCTTTTAGCTAAGGATTACAAGATCCAGTTCCTCCTTCACGAATTCAAGCTTCCAGGTTCTTTTCCAGAACTCGAAAGAGGCTCCAGAACTCGAAAGAGATGGCGGTATTGCTGCCCTACAGGGGACAACCAAGGGTAGCAGATGTTTGGCTCCCATCTTTATTATTTTAAAAGGTCATGTTGTTCTCTTCGTTTCTCAGCTGTGTATAGTTGTGTATATTTGAGGGGCTGCCACGAAGAACACGGGGCCAACCTCTTCTTCAAACTAGCACTTGAGGGACCTCAAGCTCGGACTTCTGAGTTCAACTCATGCTTCTACCTTCCATAAAAAGTTGCCCATTTTCTCTATTGCAGACCATTCTCAAGGCTTTGGAGGCCGTTACGGGGTGCAGAAAGACAGAGTGGACAAGGTAAATGGAGGTTGAACCTGGGGTGGGCTCAGCTGGGGTCTTGATGGTCGGAAGAAGGTGCTCAGGAGGACATTAGCCCACTCAAACTCTCTACCACGAACGCTTCTAATTCTAGCCCCACTGCTTGATTTTATTCTCCTGACATCAAGGTTTCAGGAGAAGCTTCTCCAATGTTTTCCCCTGCAGATACGTTAGACTACAACTCCCATTCTTTAGACCCAAGGTGTCCATAACTTCCTCCTACCCTTTGGTAGTGGATTTATTTATTTATTTATTTATTTATTTATTTATTTATTTATTTATTTAATATACCGCCCCCCTCTCCCAACGGAACTCGGGACGGTGTACAGCCAAGTAAATAAGGACAATTATAAATACAATTTTAAAAATAGAATTAAAAAGGATTAAATTGATGGCTGAAAAAGATAAAAACTAATCAAGAGAATTTAAAAAACTAAAACCATTAAAATCAATTAAAAATCCTACAAGTAACTCTAGGCCAGACTGGCTTGATGGAAAAGGTGGGTCTTCAGCGCGCGCCAGAAGGTTTGTAGGTCAGGGATAGTCCTCATCTCCGGGGGTAGTTCATTCCAGAGGGAGGGTGCTCCCACAGAGAAGGCCCGCACCCTCGGGGCCGCCAGCCGGCATCGCCCAGCCGCTGGCACCCTGAGGAGGCCCGCCCTTGGGAGCACACTGGTCAACGGGAGGCTGATGGAGGCAGCAGGCAGTCCCATAAGTACCCGGGTCCCAAGCCATGGAGCGCTTTAAAGATGACCACTAACATCTTGAATCGCACCCGGAAGGCCACCGGGAGCCAATGCAGCTCACGCAGGAGCGGTGTAACATGGGAGCTCCGAGAAGCCCCTAACACCACCCACGCGGCCGCATTCTGCACCAGCTGGAGCCTCTGGATGCTCTTCAAGGGGAGCCCCATGTAGAGAGCATTGCAATAATCTAGGCGGGAAATGACGAGGGCAGATGTGACTGTGCAAAGTGCACCCCGATCCAGAAAGGGCCGCAACTGGTAGATCCGATGGACCTGACAAAAAGCCCCCCCTGGCGACGGCTGCTATATGATCTTCTAACAACAGCTGTACATCCAGGAGGACACCCAGATTGCACGCCCTCTCTGTGGGGGCAAGAATTCCCCCACCCCACGGCCAGCGACGGAGTTAGCTGGCTGTATCTGTGCACCGGAAAGCACAGCCACTTGGTTTTGGCCGGGTTGAGTCGAAGCCTGTTCCGCCCCATCCAACCCCGCACAGCCTCCAGGCACCGGGCCATCACTTCAACGGCTTCATCGGGGTGGCCTGGGGTAGAAATGTACAGCTGAGTATCATCAGCATACTGATGGAACTCTACCCAAAGCCACGGATGATCTCAGCCAGCGGCTTCACATAAATGTTGAACAGCAGGGGCAAGAGCACCGACCCCTGAGGTACCCCACAAATCAGGGGCCTCGGGGCCAACCTCTGTCCACCTGCCAACACAAATTGCAAATGGTTGGAGAGGAAGGAGGAGAACCACTGCAACACAGTGCCTCCCACTCCTAAACCCCCCAGCCATCGCAATAAGATACTCTGGTCGACAGTATCGAAAGCCGCCAAGAGGTCTAATAGATCTACCTGCGGTACACAGGGAAGTAAAAGAATGTCAGAGATGCTGGTCACTTCTGCATGATGGAAGCCCCACTGCTTATTGTATGTCCATCTTGCATGGGGTCCATGCAAAATGTGTGTTTGGGGATCTGTGGGTCTGTGATAGTTGCTGCATTCTTAAAGTGGTGCCATTAACGGATGTTGCAGCCATTTTCAACCTGACGCTAAAGGAGAAAAACCTGTTTTCATGATCTACAGATTCTTCAGGGGAAGGATAAATCAGGAATGGGTTGAATAAATCTAGATTAGTTTGCTAACCTCAACAACGTGAAGATAGGTGGACTTCAACTTCAGTGCTAGAAGTGAGTGGGGAAACCACTGATGATGTTCCATAGATGGGTCATGAAACACCTGCAGGACAACAACCAAGCTCAGAGAGCTTCAATGGCTCCATAGTCCTCCTCCTCCTCCTTTTCATCATCATCATAGTAATCATCATTGTCCTCCTCCTCATCGTCATCCTCCTCCTCCTCCTGCAACCCCATTCTCTTCTAGTACTGATGATGTTACCTAGTTTGGTCATGAAACATCTGCAAAAAACCCACCAAGCTCAGTGAGCACCAAGGACCCCAGAGTCCCCCCTCCTCTTCCTTCTCCTCCTCCTCCTCCTTGCAAACCCCACCTCCTTCTAACACTGATGATGTTCCCCAGTTGGATCATGAAACATCTGCAAGGAAACCACCAAGCTCAGAGAGCACCAGGGACCCCACAATTGTTTTCTTCTTCCTCCTCTTCTTCCTCTTCTTCTTCTTCCTCCTCCTCCTCCTCTTCCTCCTGCCTTCCAAATCCCACTTCCTTCTAGCACTGATGATGTAACCTAATTGGGTCATGAAACGTCTGCAAGAAAGCCACCAAGCTCAGAGAGCCCCAAGGAGTCCAGAGTCTTCCTGCTCCTCTTCCCATCCCTCTACTTTGCAAACTTTCCTCCCCTCTAACATTGATGATGTTACCTAGTTGGGTAATGAAATGTCTGCAAAAAACCCACCAAGCTCAAACAGCACCAACCCTGGGCTACGAATGTTTTCTTTATCGGTTCCCGTTGACTTCTCTTGCAGAGCGCTGCTGGTTTTGGTGAAATGGAAGCTCCCATTTCCTCATATCAGAAGACAAAACCTGTAGAAGCCGGTAAGTTTATCCATGGGCACCTGGGAGG
Organism: Bungarus multicinctus; assembly: GCA_023653725.1. Lineage (NCBI taxonomy): Eukaryota > Metazoa > Chordata > Lepidosauria > Squamata > Elapidae > Bungarus > Bungarus multicinctus. Next base: position 84,598,075 of record CM042848.1, read on the forward strand.
AAGGGGAAGATCTCACAGAGAACAAAATAATGCCCTTCTCTCATCCCTGGCATGACGTACATGGATGCACAATATGGAATCAATTCTGGGAGTTGAAGTCCACAGGTTTTAAAGGTTGGACACCCCGGTTTTATTTTATTTATTTATTTGATTTGTCAATCGCTTACAAGATAATAGGTATAAGTATATACATAGTTATGAATACATGAAATGGATCCCTATAAGAAAAATAAAAAAGAAACATTAGGACAGGGAAGGTAGGCACGTTGGTGCGCTTATGCAGGCCCCCTTCAGACCTCTTAGGAAAGGGGTGAGGTCAATAGTAGACAGTCTAAGATTAAAGTTTTTGGGGTTTGGGGAAGAAACCACAGAGTCAGGTAGAGTATTCCAGACATTGACCACTCTGTGGCTGAAGTCGTATTTTCTGCAGTCAAGTTTGGTGCGATTAACCTTGAGTTTGTATCTATTGTGTGCTCTTGTGTTGTTATGGTTGAAGCTGAAGTATTCATTGACAGGTAGGACATTGCAATGTATGATTTTATATGCTATACTTAGATCGGACCGAAGGCGGCAGAGTCTTAGCCTTTCTAGGTCTAGAATTTCGAGTCTGGTGGCACAAGATATTCTGCAACGAGTAGAGGAGTGAAGAACTCTTCTTTTGAAATATTTCTGGATTTTCTCAATTGTGCTAATATCAGATACATGATATGGGTTCCAGACTGATGAGCTGTATTCGAGTATTCGTCTAGCAAATGTTTTGTATTCTCTAGCTAGTGGTGTGATATTACCAGAGAAAAAGCTACGCAGGATTAGATTAACAACTCTTAATGCCTTTTTGGCTTTGTAGTTACAGTGGGCTCTAGCACTTAGATCATTAGAGATGAGTACTCCAAGGTCTTTGACAGAGTTTGGATCATTAACAAGGTCTTGATTATTCAGCTTGTATTTTATTTTCTGATTTTTTTTGCCATTATGTAGCATTTATTTGTTGAAGTTGCCATTTGTTTGACCATTCTGATACATAGTCGAGGTCTTTTTGAAGGATAGCAGTATTGTTGATGATGTTGAATAGGTTTAAGGATGTTTCATCGAGCTCTCCTGAAGACCAGTCAACCAGAGGACCTATACAATCCCAGCAGGGACAATTCCCTGCCTCCTTCTGATTGGAGATGGAGGAAGCTTCTTCTCACAATTCTGAAGCCCCTCTATTGACCTTCTCATTGCAAACAGCTTCTGCTGGGATGGGTAACTTGAGACAACGCTTTGAAAACATGGCCAAGACAGCAGAGGAAGAGAACAAGAAGAAGGCAGAAGAGGAACGAGCGCGTCGCCAGGCCCGGGAACTTCAGGAAAGCCAAGAGAAGTCAAAGGTGAGGATCTTGAGTCTTTGACTAGGCATGTTCTCCATCAGTCAACTCAAACCAGGTTTAGGGTCAATCTCTGGGGTTAAGTCCTTCTTGGTTTAGGATTGTTGCTCAGTGTTGTCACCACTTCACAGAGGTGAAGTTGATTTTCATGCATCTGGGGCTGTGTGATGAGCCAAAGGGGTGTGGCACAAAAGCAACAAAGTCACAAAAGTAGATAAAGTCCCTTTAATTCCTCCAACTTGCCCTCCAATGTCCAGTTATCATTGGCTGGAGAAAAAACTCTCCCAAGAACAGTTTTTAAAGGGAAGAAATTCAGTCCAACCCCAAAGTACATCTAAATTATAAATAAAAACCAACACAAACCATGTGCAGCAATTAACAAGACAGGGTAGGATAAGGAATTGCAGACTTCAAAAGATAATGAAACACACACAGTTGGGAGGATGTTGGAACCCAGATAAGACTTGACAAACAAAGATAATTCACACTTTGCTTCCAGCAAGATGCTGTGCGCAAACACCCTCTTTATCCTGTTTTCCCAGCTGCAGCTAATGAAGGGGATCAGGGCCCTTTTCTCTCCCGTAACCCACGTTGCTCCCTTATCCATTCCTCCCTGCGTGCCCTAGGATGAAGAGGGGATGGGCCTGGGTCTTCCTCTGAATGCCCAGCTGGACTGTGCCCTTCCTCAGTTTCCTCCACAGCCACTGGAGCCCCACTCCCACTCCCTGTCAGCTGTTCGACCTCCCCCTCAGAGTAAGACTCCAACAGGGGTAGGACAGCTAGCTAGTCATGGGTTTTCACCTTCACCCCATGAGTAGACTTCTCTGTAGAGGAAATCTTTGACTTATGGCCATAATTAAGCCCAAAGTTTCTGTTGCTAAGCGAGTCAGCTGTTCAGTGAGTTTTGCCTCATTTTACCACCTTTCTTGCCAGCTTTGTTAAGTGAATCCTGGCAGTTGTTAAACGAGTCACATGGGTTGTCCAGTGAATCTGGCTTCCCTGTTGACTTTCTTGGTCAGAAGGTCACAAAAGGGGATCATGTAACCCCGGGACAAGCAGAAGACTCTACAGCATTTCAGACAGATCCAATATCTTCTTGAAAATCTCCAGTGATGGAGCACCCACAACTTCTGGTGGCAACTCGTTCCACCAGTTAATTGTCTTCACTGTTAGGAAGTTTCTCCTTAGTTCCAGGTTGCTTCTCTCCTTGATGAGTTTCCATCCATTGTTTCTTGTCCTGCCTTCTGGGGCTTTGGAAAATAATTTGACCCCCCCTTGTTCTTCTTTGGGGCAGCCCCTCAAATACTGGGATACTAATCCATCTAAGGGAGTAGTTAAGGCCAACAAATTCCAGGAGACCAGCTAATCTCTACCCTAAAGGACCTTTCCCAGGGGTGGGCTTCAAAAATTTTAGCAACGCATGGGGATTCCTGGGAAGGGAGGGAGGGATAGGATGGGCGGGCCAGCCAGGAGTGGGATTTGGGGGTACTCCGAACTGCACAGAATCCTAGCTAGGGGATCTCCCAAACCCTGTGAACCCCCTGACCTTTCCAGAGAGGTCCCCCTCTTCATGGGAATTGGAAATGTTGATTTGGGAAACACATGGGCATTTAATATTCTTTGTATGGTCAATTTCTTCTGCTGTGGAGTAAAAACATAGAAAGATTGGCCTGCAGGGACAAATGGCTGAATGTCTTCCTCCTTTCAAGGGAATGAAAAAGAGTGAAGAGCGAGATTGGAGCCCTCCGTCGGTGCCTGCGCACACGCCCCAAAAGGGCAGCCTGCCTCCTTTGCCTCCCCAACACCAGGTAGGGAGACCGAGAGCGTAATGTATGAATGTGACGTTGCTGCCATCAAGGCGAACATACTTACCAAGCCCTTGGTTTCCAGACTGCTTCTGTGCATCTGAGAGGTCCCTGGTGCCCTCTGAGCTTGGCTGTTTTCTTGGAGACATTTCATGACCCAACTGGGTAACATCATCAGATTGTTCCCTAGCTGGGTCATGAAATATCTGCAAGAAAATAACCCAAGCTCAGAGACCACCAAGGACTCCACAGTGATTCTCCTTCTCCTCCTCCCTTTCTTCTTCTCCTTCACTTCACCAACCCCTCCCTTCTAGAACTGATGATGTTCCCTAGTTGGGTCATGAAATATTTGCAAGAAAGTAATCCAAACTCAGAGACCACCAAGGACCCCACTGTCCTCCTCCTCCACCCCTCCTCCTCAATTATGGTCGTAAGTCAAGGATTCCCAGTATCATATAGTGTAGACTGTTACTCTCTGTCATTAAGAATGAACGGTTGTCCTAGGTGGGTGTCCCATCTGGTTCAATTCTGGTTCCTCCAGAAAAAAGTAGACTTGACGGGAAGCGAGTTTGTTGTTGAGGGACCTGGTTCTTCTTTTTCCAGGAAGAAGAGGAAGAGGATGAGCCTCCTGTTCTTCCTCCACGGAGCCTGGACTTGCAAGATGACCCCAGAAGAGAACTTCCTCTCCCACCTTCTGGGCACCAAGGAGAGGAGCAGCCCTTCAATACGGAAAGTGTCGAGGATGGAGGTGATTATGAGGAGGTGATTGGAAACGTGGACTACGAGGAACCTCCTCCCTTGGATGACGATGACAGGGGGGATTATGAAGAAATGCCGGACCACAAGGATACCCCCAAAGATGACGGTGCTCAGGTGGACCAGGAATATGAGGAACTCTGCAGCAGCCAGCCTGGAGGAACTACTTCTTCAGGTGAGAAAAAGGATGGCAAGTTGGTTGAGCAAGGAGTTGGAGACTCAAGTCTTGATGTAAATGTGTAGTATGTGTGATGACCTGTGGTATGGCACAGAGATAACATTGGCAACTGGCAGTTCAAACCATCCCTTTATTGCTTCAAATTTCCCCAAATGCTCCCACGTTTCTGGCAAGACCCAGAGCAAAATGATGACAAACCCACCCACCACACCCACCCCTCAAGCAGACTCTGGCTACAAATACTCCAGCTCAGCATGGTGTACACCAAGGCTGCCCAGCAATAAATCCAGCAGGGCAAATCAAGGAGTTAAGGAAGCAAAGGATCCAGGGAATTAGTCCAGAAAGCCGGAAAGAATGCAAGGACTCTTGGGAAGTTCCAACATCAGCACTCAACACTCCAGGAAATTAGTGTTTGTTCCTGACAAATGCCCCTCCCCACAGCGTCCCCTTAAGCGTCATTTCCCAGGTGTGCTTTGTGAAGAGGGGCGGGGCGCTCTCCTCCCGAGTAGCCTGCTCAGTCTGCACTGTTCCCACCTTCTCTCCACTCTCTGTGCTCTCGGATCAGGAAGGGGTGGCCCTTGCTCCTCGCCTGAGCTCTGTGTCTCATGTTCATCCTGCCTCTGTTTCTCTGTTCTCTGGTCCCTAATCCTCTTTGTTGCTCTTCTCTGCACTCTTTCTAGAGTCTTAACATCTTTTTTTACATCATGATGACCAAAACTGGATGCAACATTCCAATGTGGCCTTACCAAGGCATTGTAAAGTGGTACTAACACTTCACATGATCTTGATTCTGTCCCTCTATTTATGCAGCCTAGGACTCTGTTCGCTTTTTGTGACAGCTGCTGCACACGGCTGGCTCATATTTAAGGGATTGTCCACCAAGACTCAAAGATCCTTCTTAGAACATAACCCTTTGAGATAGATGTGCCTTGATTTAAATTCTTGCACCATTGAGTGTGGGAGCAGTGGAGGTTCAACTCAGCTTTTCAAGTTAAAGAGGCAGCATCATTCAGACGATGGTCGTAATAAGATACCCCCATCTCCACAATTTTCTTTCTCAGGTGTTGAAGAGCATATATATGATGTGAGTGAAGGAAGCCTATCTGCTCTGGCCCTCTATGACTATCAAGGAGGTGGGTCAATTCTTCTGGATAATGGGGAATGGGAAGCACACGGAGGTGACCAGGGGTGGGATGCAAATATTTTTACTACTGGTTCTGTGGGCATGGCTAGGTAGGTGTAGCCATGTGACTGGGTTGGTGTGGCTTCTTCTTCTGTTTTGGAAGCAGGGCATCCCCTGTGCTCTGTTTCTTGGCCTAAGGGAAACCTCCTGGGTGAAGCAAGGGAGACCCGGGCACTGATTGTCGGAATAGCTGATCATCAGGAGGGAAAAAAAACTTAAGGAGTGACTGGGTGGGGGAGAATGCCATCAGCGATGTCAAGCATGCATGCGATGTTGCGCATGCACGATAAGGACTGACTGGGAGGGGAGGGCTGGGTGGAGAGGGGCGAGGCCAGCCAGAGGCATGATTTGCTGGTTCTCTGAATTGAGCAGAACCATAACAAGTTCTACAGAACCAGTCCAAATTGGTAGAATCCCATCACTCTGATGGGTGAGGAATAACAGACTAACAGAGTTGGAAAGGACCTTGGAGGTCTTCTAGTCCAACCCCCTACTCAAACAAGAGACCCTGTACCATTCCAGACAAATGGTTGTCCAATGGAGCATCCCACAACTTTTGGTGGAAAGTTGTTCTGCTGATTAATGGTTCTAATTGTCAGGAAAACGCTTGCTCTTGGTCCAAACAAGTGTTGCCTGCTAGTTAAGACCCTCTCCATTTTGTTTTCCAGAGGGGGACGATGAGATTTCCTTTGACCCTGGAGACATCATCACATCCATCGAACAGGTGGATGAGGGCTGGTGGCGCGGATCTTGCCGTGGTAGAGTTGGCCTGTTCCCCGCTAATTATGTGGAGCTCCTTCCGTGAAGTTCTGCCCAAGGGCACGCACCCACCCTTCGCTTCTCCTTCCTTGCCATGTGACACCACAGACCACAACTCTGCCCTGAGGTAGGGGAAGTGGAGAAGACCTACTCCCTCTTCCATGGAACAATCAAATGCTTCTCCTTCCTGGAGCAATTGTACATCGCCAGGATCTGTCCTCCTGCTCTTCTGCTCATGCGGTCATCTCTGAACCTATTCGGGCTGCAACTGGTTTGTTTAATCTCCAACAGTGTGTCCCCACAATCTCCCCATGCCCAATCTTTCTGGGACTCCCAATTCCCTCTTGGCTAAATCGCTCATGGACCAAGAGAAAACAGGCATGAAAGCTCCATGGGCATAGAAGGATGGAGATTAGTTCTGTTCATGCAGATTGTTCTTCCCTTACAGGGGTGGGCTTCAAAAATTTTAGCAAAGAGTTCCCTGCCTAGTTTCTCGGTGGGCGTGGCCATGGCGGGCGTGGCCTCGTTGGCGTCCTGCACCGTGGTGGTGCTGGGGGCATTTTTGCCCTCCCCAGGCTCTGGAGGCTTTCCTTGAACCTCCAGGAGGACGAAAATGGCCTCCCTGGACTCTGGAGGCACTCTGGAAGCCGGAAACAGGCCCATTTCTGCCCTTCCTGAACTTCTGGGAGGCCCGTTTTTTTCCCCTCCCCGAACCTCCGCACATGCTCTGCACTTACCTGCATCCAAAATGGGCCATGTGGAGACTTCTGGGATGGGAGGGGTGGGTGGGGCCAGCCAGGAGTGGGACTTGGAGGTTCTCCGAACTGCACAGAGTCTTAGCGAGGGGCTCTCCCGAAACCTTGCAAACCCCCAGCAGCCCAGCCCTGCTTACAACTTTTCATTTAGCAACTAAAGTTTCAATGGCACCCCAAAAAGTGATGACCCTTGCATCTATGACTATCACAGACTCCCCACAGGTGCTGCTCTTCTGCTTTTGGGCAGGCAAAATAAGCTTCGGGCACCTCTGAACGTTGGGTGTGAAACTGTAGAGACCTCTGCTTAATCTTTCACCTCTGTCTCTCTTTCCCCAACTTGGACTGTCGGAGCTCAGACCCCACTAATTCCCGATCAACACGCCTGGTGGGAAGCAGATTTCCTGGCCACTTATCTTCATAGCTGGCACTCCTGCCCGTGGCAAATAGCAGAAGCATCATATTAAACCATAAGCAACATTAAACTTATTTAAGCCCAAAGTGTTTCGTTTCCCGGTTGCATGTCAATGTATGAGATGACATCCGATCTGCAAATTTATAGCTACTAAATGCAATGGTGATCTGGAGATCTTACTGGTTAGTTCAATTGAAGCATTATCATTTGTTGGAAGGAAAATCCATCTGGTTCAATTCTAAGCTGGGAGAAAGACTCCAGAAACAACATGGAGGCTGATTGGAAAGAAAGTTTATTGATGAAGAGAACCAACAGCATGCGGTTCTGGGTCAGCTGAGCAATTAGCTAGATGAATGCCAGGGTTTTTATACAGGTCCTGAAATGCTACTCACTCTCTCTCTCTCTCTCCCTCCCTCCCTCCCTCCCTCTCTCTCTCTCTCTTTCTCTCTCTGTGTGAAATGCCCTTAGGCAATTGTGCCATGTAGTGAGCTCCGTGTCTTCTGCTAAATGATAGTGGGTTCATCTTATTATGCCCTGAATGGTTCTGTCCTGTTCTTAGAATTTGGGTGGTGGGGAATGTAAATTTTTAATCCCATCCTTGGAGGTGAAAGTCTTTTGTTTTGTGTGTCAACTCACAAAATATTCCTATGGTCTTTTTAGAGTTGCCAACAGAAAGGGAGGGGGTAGCACTGCGGCAGCTTGCAAAATCAAATGTGCATTCCATAAATAGTTTTCAAATATTGTAACTAGGTGACCGAAGTTTTCTGTTGTGCAAAATTCTAACTGCAGAGCCTGATTGATGACTCTTGGCTATGGATGTGTCCCATTGGAGAATATGAATTAGGATACACCCAGGGGGTGGGAAAAATCCAGGGTCAAGGGTGACAATGAATTGTGTATCTCAGAGTCAGCTACACCCAGGCAGTGCCTGCATGTTTACTCCTAATAAATCCTTTTTAAGTTTTGGAACTTTGGCTCGAGACTTATGATTTAAATGTGGGGAACTGCCGGAATCCTGACAGCTAGCTGACTCTCTCCACATGCTCATCGCAGCAAACCAGTTTGCTGACAGTTGATCTTTGGAGCAAAGGGTTCGCCTGAACCGATCCAAACTGGTAGAATCCCACCCGCGATGCTGGCCTAATCTTTTTTAATGGGCACAAAATGTCTGCTGGGGGCTGTTAAGAAAGACTGAATCTGCTTTCTGCTTTTAAGAGCCTGTCTCTCCATTTCTCCTTTAGGCAAGTATAATATTCTGCCTTTTTAATATCCCCCAAAATATTTCATTCTTCTAGGGGGGCTTCCCACACATTGAAGGTTCCTAAATTTTATAGCATTGGAGGTTCCAAATGGAACAGTCTCACCACAGTGTTCATTCATTCATTCATTCACTCAATTTCTATCATTGCCCAACTCAACAAAATGACTCTGGGAACCTCATGGTGTTGCACATTGGAAATGAAACCATGTTGATGCTTCAATTGTGTAGGGTTCCAATCAAACTGAAACTCACCTGAGACACTGTCTGAAGGAAGAGGTCTCGGTGCTCCACACTGAACACAACAAGCCAAACTGGAGATGTTGACCCTCCATAACAAATTGTTCTATGCCAATTACATCATTAAAGTTCCATTAGAAATAAATCAGTAGGATTATCTGGGATCGGTGCGGACTTCTGGGAGTTGAAGTCTACATATCTTCAAGTTGCCAAGGTTAAGGAGCTTCTCGTTCAGAAATTATCTTGCTATCTCGGGAATTCTGGAAGTTGAACTTCATATATATCTTCAAATTGCCAAGGTTGGGAAACACTGTCCTAACCATTCAGAAGTTTTCATAAGTATCACTGCAAGCAATTTTCAAGAGTGGGGGGACATCAGAGAAGATGTGATGGGTTGTGGTGGCTCCACAGAAGACCAAACTGGTGGTCAAGGTAGTGTGGAGTTTACAAGGCCCCAGATAGAATAGAATATAATAGAATTCTTTACTGGCCAAGTGTGATTGGACACACAAGGAATTTGTCTTGGTGCAAATGCTCTCAGTGTACATAAAAGGAAAGATAGAGTCAAAAATCATAAGTTACAACACTTAATAGCAATCAAATCATACTAGGAAACAGTCAATATAAATTGGAAGGATACAAGCAACAAAGTTACAGTCATACAGTCACAAGTGGGAGAGGGTGAGTCATAAGGAGTGATGAGAAGGTTAATGGTAATAGTAGTGCAGACTTTGTAAATAGTTGGATAGTGTTGAGGGAATTATTTGTTTAGCAGAGTGATGGCGTTTGGGGAAAAAACTGTCCTTGTGTCTAGTCGTTCTGGTGTGCAGGGCTCTATAGCGTCGTTCACATCCATGAAGCCATAGCCAGAGGGAATCGCACCTCCCTACTCATGAGTTGAGAATAGTGCAAAGCTTCACAGATGTCCACATAGCGGTCATAGGCCATCACAGCCAGCATCACGCACTCAAATCCAGCAATGTCATGAGGAAGAACGTGTGGGCCATGCACTCGTTGTAGGAGATAGTGGGCTGCTGGCATAAAAAGTTCACAAGGATCTTTGGAACCATGACTGAGGAACAGCAAATGTCTAAGCAGGACAAGTGGCTGAGGAAATAATACATGGGACTATGGAGGCGGCGTGAATCCAGCTGGATTTCATGTACACTGAGAGCATATACACCAAGACAAATTACTTGTGTGTCCAATCACACTTGGCCAATAAAGAACTCTCTCTGTCTCTCATCAAGATGAATATCATTGAGTTTTGGCCACCAAGGTGATGAGGTAGATGGTGAGAAATAGCAGAAATAAAATAGGTTGACCTCTGGGCATGCCAGAGAAACCCAGGAACAAGAATTTGGTCACTTGCAGGATCTGATTTCCACCTTCCACTGAGGTCCATCAAGCTTTAGTGGACAACTCTGGAATGCAGCAGAATTCAGGAATAGTCATAGATTTCAAACCACAGCATGAAGAAGAAGCTTCACAAGCAGATTTATGTTCCTTGCAGACAGCTGGTCATTTGCATCCTTTTAGAAGGTCATTGAACGACTGTGTAAAGGATGTAAATTCTGCAACGTGCCTCTGAAAGGACGCAAGTGACCAGCTTTGTCTGCAAGGAGTATCAATCCTTCCATTCCCCACCATCCAGTCAGAGCTGAAGAAGCTCCTTGGATGAGAAGCAAAATGTCTTCAAAAGAAAAAACCAGAAAGTCCAGTTGCCTCCTGAAAAAAGCACCTTTTGGGACAATTCTGACCTGGATGATGGAGAATCTACCCAGACTTCCACAAGAGGAGATTTCTGATCCCAGCATTTGGGAGGGTTTATGTCAAGGACTATTACCTTTTGTAATTATGGAGCTGCAAGCTGCCTCTGATCACTCACTAGTCTTTGTATGCACAACGATCTAAGTCACTTTAGGAAGCTAGCTCCTTTTCTGGGTGTTTACAGTCCCTGATGTGGCCACAATCTCACTACTGAGCGGGGTCCATGCATCAGGAGAAGGACCAAAGGCCAAGATGAAAATTAGCCCAGCATTGCATAGGGAAAAAAATGCAGCCACTTCGTTGTCCTTAAGAAGACAGAAAGGAGGAACTAACAGTAAGGTCCTGAACCCAATGGAGCACCAAGGATCCCACAGAGAATCCTCCAATGAATCCACCACAAGAGGACACAGATCTTCTCTACTTTCCCCACCTCAGGAAGGGACTGAGACCTGTTGTGTTGCATGGCAAGTAAGTCAAGGGCAGTGGAGAAGCTGGGATGGATGCTCAGTCAACATGAAGACCTTCCCTGCAGGATCAGCCCCTCTGGCTTCATTGATTTGTTTGTAATTCTGTTCCCACAGAGTTTCTCCCAGAGTCCCTCCTTCTGGGTGAGGAGGATGTCCTGAGTTTGAGCTCCTACCCTTAGCCGTTCAGTCCAACCTTCCCAGGGAGGAATCCCTGGAGTGCAACTAGTACTATGCATTTCTACTTCTGCTCCATGTTGCTCTCCAGGGACATTCAGATGCCGTAGAAATCACCTCTCTTCTTCAACCAACATTTGGCTCCGAGGGTGACACAGAACAAGATTTGGAGCATCTGATCCCACAAAGAGGCTGGGAGGAAGAAGCAGAGACCTCCTCAAGTCAGAAGAGGATACCAGGCAGAGCTTGCAAAATTCCTCCCTCCCTTTCTCTCCCACTCCTCTGTGGCACCATTGGATCCCATAAATGGTCACTTCAGCAGCAGAAGGTAGAAGAGCAGCCAGATGTGCCGGCTTCATTCTGGAGGCTGTTACAAGGTAAGGAGGCCACAAAGAAAGTTCATAGCGAAGAACATCAGATCTGGGTCCTTCTGCAGCAGGGTAGGTGGACGGATGGGATGCTGAAGGAGATATTTACCATGCAACCTTTTTAAATCTGTCTTTTTGTCGCTCAGTAAGGTTCATAAATTGCATCTGATTCAGATTGTTCAATAAAGTCTCATTCTTTTCTGATGCCCGAAAGAGGGAAAAATATCTAAAAATAATGTATTGGTGGTGAGGAGACAGCCAAGGACCAGAACCTTCTCCCTGGAGACCTTCTGACGCTAAACATGGGAATGGTGAAAATTGAGTTCTTGCTGTCATCAGATATTTTGGGATGGGGTTTTTTGAGTCATTTCCTGAGTACCATACACCCCATGCCTCTTCACCTCCCCTTTACACAGGCACACACACACACACACACCCCAGTGAGAAGCCCTTTCTAGATGGGTTTGAGAAAGAAGTTGCATGTGAAAGAAAGAGCCCAGCATTGGTGAGGAAGCAACGGGCGTTTTGGGGGTGAGGAGAGGAAGAGAAATCCCAGAGAAGGATTTTCTGGCCAGGAGAAGAAGCTCAGATCAGTCCTGGATTCCTCCAGAGTGAGGACCAACATGGGGCGGTCATTGATCAAAGCAAGAAACAAACAAGGGACCTCACTGGTCCATCAGAAGGAGGGTTGGGGGGGTCCACCTGGAGGAGACTTAAGTGGGGTTGCAGAGAGTGATGGAAGAAACTCAAGGAGGACCATCTCTTAATGGCCACTTAACAAGAAAGGGGAGACCTGCATCATTTGGGATGTCAGTTCACACGTAGCATGTGTGTCAAAATGCTTTTGGGGAGAGTTAACTGGAGGGATATGGATGTCCTGAACTGCCCCCCCCCCTCACTGAAAGGGACCCATAAGCCTCCCCAGAAGCACCTCCCCTCCTTCCCAATGAAGGCTAAGCATGCAAAGCAAAGTTTGGTCCCCCCAGAGGGTCTTAGAGAAGTCCAGGGGGTCCCTCTTGTTCCTGAAGATTCTTCTCATGGCTGTGATTTTAAATCTTCCCAAAGAAACCTGTTGTGGGGAAAACAAACTCTTGGAGGAAGGGGTGTGTGGTAGCCAAATAGAAACACAGGAGGAATGTGTGAAACTTGGGGCAACCTTGAACTCCTCATTTCTCAGAAAACTTCCCCTTCTCGGTAAACTTTATCAAACCTTCAATGGAAATGAAAAGAAAGAAAGAAATACCTTATGCAAATGTCAAGCAGGCGGGTGGTGTCAAGCGAGCATCAGGCGGGAGGGCGACCCAGTGGGGAGCGTGGCCAGCCAGCACTTACTACTGGTTCGGCAACCCATGCCAAATTCTTGCTACCGGTTCGCCCACTCCGTTGCGAACCGGCTGAATACCACCATTGGTTGAAGCTGAAGTATTCATTGACAGGTAGGACATTGCAATATATGATTTTATATACTATATTTAGATTGGACTGGAGGCAGCATAGTTCTAGGTTTTCTAGGTCTAGAGTTTCAAGTCTGGTGGCATAAGGTATTCTGCAACAAGTAGAGGAGTGGAGAACTCTTGTGAAATATTTCTGGACTTTCTCAACTGTGTTAATATCAGATACATAATGTGGGTTCCAGATTGATGAGCAGTATTCAAGTATAGGTCTAGCAAATGTTTTGTATGCTGTAGTTAGTAGTGTGATATTACTAGAGAAGAAGCTATGTAGGATTAGATTAACAACTCTTAATGGCTTTTTGGCTATATAGTTACAGTGGGCTCTAGCACTTAGATCATTTGAGATGAGCACTCCAAGGTCCTTGACAAAGTTTGGATCCTCAACAAGGTCTTGACTATTCAGTTTGTATTTTATTTTCTGATTTTTTTTTTGCCAATATGTAGGACAAAGCATTTATTTGTTGAGATTTGAAGTTGCCATTTGATTGACCATTCTGAAACATAGTCAAGATCTTTTTGAAGGGTAGCAGTATTGTCGGTGGTGTTGAATAGCTAACCATTGATTATTTTGAAGCAGCAGAGTGGAGAATGAACTTGAGGTTTGGTTATTGTCAATATCTAAACTCACATCAGCTCTTATTTATGCCTTGTGTCCCTTTCTCCTCCTTTCCCAAAATGTATAAAAATGAATGCCTCCTTTTGCCTGTGGGAATCCCTCCTGTTACACTCAAGAGAGAATTCCTCCAGTCCACACTCTTAAACAAATATGGCAGTGAGGCTGAATTATGGGTTTTGGGGTCCTGAGTTTGATTCCAGACTATCCCACCCATTAGTTTGTGCTTGGTCTTCCACTGTAACTCAACCAGCCGTGAAACCACCCAGAGATGGTCAGGTGTCTTGACGCTCAACAATGGGAGATGCTGCTTTCTCCTGAGTAACCTCAAAGAGCAATTTCATCTTTATCTCCAACCCCAAAGGCTGAGAACGGAGGAGCCCAAGTAAGTGAATCGATGCCCCTGAGAATGGCCGGGCCTTCTTATGCAGCTTCTTCGGAAAAGGGGATTTTACTGCAATTTTACTTTTCATGGGCTTTGCCTTCGAATCAGGAAATAATCAACTTCATAGTCAACTATGAGTCAAATAGAACTGCCAGGCCAATCTTCCTGCTCCTATTGAAGTCTAATGGGTCAGGAAATCCATTTCTGCTTGACTATGTTTTTTTCCCCAAAGCACAAGCAGCTCAGCTTGGTTCTTTTAAGAGGAATTAATGACTACACTCTTTTAATTTAATTCATGGGAAGGTTCTCGCAAATGCCGATGTTTTTATCTCCATGTGTGTCACAATGATTACAAGGAATGTGTGCACTTCCGTTGCTCCCACTTAAATTCTTCCAGTTTTCCAATCTTTTCCTGGCAGCTAACTTTGAGGGATCTCATGGAAGGTGTCAATCAGACCCTGCAGGTGACCGAATTCTTGTTCCTGGGTTTCTCTGGCATGCCCAGAGGACGCCCCTTCCTCTTTCTGCTGTTTCTGGCCGTCTACCTGATCACCTTGGTGGCCAACTCGGTCATCCTCATCTTGATCCAGCTGGATTCCTGTCTCCACAGTCCCATGTACTATTTCCTCAGCCATCTGTCCTGCTTAGACATTTGCTATTCCTCGGTCACCCTTCCCACCCTCCTGGTGAACCTTCTGCACCAGCAGCCCACCATCTCCTACAATGATTGCATGGCCCAGATGTTCTTCCTCATGACCTTTGCGGGTACCGAATGCGCCCTGCTGGCTGTGATGGCCTACGACCGCTATGTGGCCATCTGCGAACCTTTGCACTATACACAACTCATGAGTAGTAGGGTGAGAGTCCCTCTGGCTATGGCTTCATGGGTCTGGGGTCTTCTTGACTCTATCTTTCACACTGCCCTGGCCACCGATTTGACTTTCTGTGGAAACAACCAGATCCATCATATCTTCTGCGACGTCCCCCCACTCTTGAAAATTGCTTGCAGTGATACCTATATCAATGAGATGGCTCTTCACACAGCAAGTGTCTTTGTGGGTCTGAGCCCTTTCCTCCTTGTTGTCATTTCATATGTCTTCATCCTATCTTCCATTCTGGAAATCCGCTCTAACAGTGGAAGGAGGAAGACCTTCTCCACCTGTGCTGCCCACTTGATTACTGTCATTCTTTTCTATGGGATGATCAACTTGAATTACAACCGTCCCAGTGCAGGGTACTCTTTGGGGGTGGACACCTTGGTCTCCATCCTCTATTGTATTGTTACCCCCATGCTGAACCCCCTAATCTACAGCCTCCGAAACAAGGAGGTCAAAGGGGCCCTACAAAAACTTCTGGGCACTCAGGAGAAGGAAGATGCATCTCCTGGAAAGCAATGAAGGAAAAACTTGGTTTCCTTCCTACCTTCTCTGCTTGTCTATGGACCAACAATTTTGTTTTCCCAAACGAGGGGTTGTGTAACTGCAAATTTCAATATGGCTCATTTGCTCAATGTCTCTGGGATTCTCCCAGCCATTTCCTCCCTTCCCATATGCTCATTTTGGTTTAACCATTTAAGGTGGGATTGGGAAAAAAAAGATCTGGAGTACTTCCTCCCACCTATTTCCAAAACATTTTTCAAGGTATTTTCACAAGGCAAGGATGTCCTTTGACTTCACGTTGTTTATATTAGAGCTGGGAATTCTAAATATCCAAGGTGACCAAAGAAATGGATGTAAAAATAAAAAAAAATAAAATTTGTAAACTGAAAAGTCTTTGTCAAAACTGTCATCTCCATCTCCAGCTTCAGCTTCACTTTGCTAGATCCCAGCTTGCCATGACCCAATGGGGGAGGGAATTTGAATTTGAATTTATTTGATTTGTCAATCGCTTACAAGATAGTAGGTATAAGTAAAGACATAGTTATGAATGCATGGATACATATAAGAAAAATAAAAGAAACATTAGGACAGGGACTGGTAGGCACATTGGTGTGCTTATGCACGCTCCCTACAGACCTCTTAGGAAAGGGGTGAGGTCAATAGTGGACAGTCTGAGGTTAAAATTTTTGGGGTTTGGGGAAGAAACCACAGAGTCAGGTAGAGTATTCCAGACATTGACCATTCTGTTGGTGAAGTTGTATTTCCTGCAATCAAGTTTGGTGCAGTTAACCTTGAGTTGGTATCTATTGTTTGCTCTTGAGTTGTTATGGTTGAAACTGAAGTATTCATTGATAGGTAGGACATTGTAATGTATGATTTTATGTACTATACTTAGATCGGACCGAAGGCGGCATAGTTCTAGGTTTTCTAGGTCTAGAATTTCAAGTCTGGTGGCATAAAGTATTCTACAACGAGTAGAGGAGTGGAGAACTCTTCTTGTGAAATATTTCTGGACTTTCTCAACTATGCTAATATCAGATACGTAATGCGGGTTCCAGACTGATGAATTGCTTGAATTGCAGGGAATGGGAACTGAAACTATTCATCCTACCATCCTGAGACATCGGTTCACCGCCCCAAGGCCAGAGGCCTGGGATGGAAAGCAGAACAGCTCACCCTCTAGTCTGCCAATGCAGGGACCATTCGTAAAATAAATTCTTTGAATATAACTGGACAATAAAGAGATAACAGGGGGGAGGAATGGGAAAAAGAAAGTTAACTGGAGAACCTTCATGCATGAACCTTTAATTCTGTCTTTGCTGTAACCACTTGGCCTTTAGTAAAAGTATATCTTTTGCACAAATGAAGTCGAGGAAACCAAGGCAAGAGAGGCGTGATCCTTTTTCTGATGATTTAGTTGTATTTCTGCAAGACCCAGAAAGGACAATGGAATATCTTTGAGGATGAAACTCAGTTTCTTTGGAGTTCTATCAGGTTTCAAACTAAATAAACAGAAAACAAAATGATGGCTAAGGATCTTTTATTTTTCTCATATGTATCCATGTATTCATAACTATGTTTTTACTTATACCTATTATCTTGTAAGCGATTGACAAACCAAATAAAATAAATAAATAAAATATCACTGTTCAAGATTGTGAAACTTTGACAAGGATGTTGGAGATGGAGAAAAGGATGGAATATCTTGGGGCTAATGTTGACCAATATAAGCTCTAAATGGTTTTAAAATAAATGTGTGCCTGTTTTGAATAATGTTTTTAAAAAGCCTACTATAATCAGATAAATTGCAATATCTTTACTGGATAGAATTTCCATAATTAAGATGAATGTTTTACCAAAGATGTTACTTGGATTTGAGATGTTAACTGATACTGAGAGCTGATCAATTTGATTCAATGGTGCTTTGGTTAGAATGCTCAGTACCTATGTATATATAGCAGTTCATATGATCCCATAATATTCTAAGCATGATCTTGTTAAGGATCCATTGTATGTTCAGTAGGTTTGGTTTTTTACATTGGAATGAGTTTTCAGGTTATTAAAGTTTTACTCTTTGGGCAATTCTCGTCTCTGGCTGTTTTGAACTGGTCCTTATCAGAATTCCACATTCTTGCTTGTTACTTCAAATAACCAGAAACATTCATCAACAGGGGTTCCTTGCTACTGAAAACATTACTCAAAGGGTCCCTCTTCTCCTGCTCCCATCACCATCGTGTTGAGGATAGATTGGCTCCAGTTACCATTTGACTGGATGATCTCCTGCCTTTAACATGGGGTTCACCTAAAAAACCTTTAAGGTCCCTTCTTGCCTTATGATTATATGAGATAGATTAGAAAGATGGGATAGATACATTAGGAAGATTTGATTAGAATGATTAGACAGATGGATAGATAGATAGATAGAATGGATGAGATACATAGATAGATAGATAGAATAGATGAGATAGATAGATAGACAGATGGATAGATAGATAAATAGAATGGATGATAAATAGATAGATATAATGGATTATAGATAGAGAGATAGATAGACAGATAGAGAATGGATGATAGATAGATAGATAGATAGATAGATAGATAGATAGATAGATAGATAGATAGATAGATGATAGATGATAGATAGTTAGACAGATAGATATGGATGGATAGATAGATGAGAGAGAGGGAGAGGGAGGAAGAGAGAGAGAGGCAGATCAGCCTTCCTCCCAGAGTTGTGGGTGTCCTATCACTGATGGGTTTCAAGAAAAGATTGGACAACCATTTGTCCAGAATGGTACAAGGTCTCTTGGTTGCCTTGAGTAGGGGCTGGACTAGAAGAAAGTACATACATAGACTGGGTGAAACCAGGCTCAATAGCAGTAACTGTGAGAGGGATTTTGGAGTCTTAGTGGACAACCAGCTAAATAGGAGCCAGCCGTGTATAGCAGCAGCCAAAAAAGATAATGCAATTAATACAAAGTTGTATTAACAGAGGGATACAATCAAGATCAAGGGAAGTACTAAACAAGCTGTTGTAAGTCAAGGATTATCTGTATTAGGAAGATTTAAAGTAGACTGTGATGACCCAGGGCATGGCACAACGGCAACACAGCCAGAGAATAAGTATGAGTCCCTTTATTAGCTCCAACTTTACCCCTAGTGTTCTGGTTACTCTCCAGCCTGGCGAAAAACTCACCCACGAACCTGCAACTGCCTTTGGCTGCAGATACTTCAATCCAAACATTGTAAACAGAAAACTTTAAAATATAAATCCAACAAGGCAAGATAAGATTATAAATCTGCAGGGCAAGATAAGGAGTTCCAGAAGTAAAGTAACATGGCAGTAAATTAAACAGTTGAGACAATGCCTGGAACTCAGATAACAGCAGCCAACACTAGATAAACTCAGCGTTAGTTCCTGACAACCGTTCCTCCCATCTGCCTCTTATTTAAACTGCATCCCCAGGTGTGCCTTGTGAAGGGAATCAGGGCCCTTTCCTCCCTCATAAGCTACACAACCCACGTTGCTCTCTTCTCCATTCCTCCCAGCATGCCCTAGAATGAAGAGGGGGTGGGCCTGGGACTTCCTCTCAACCCCCTCTTCCTACCTCTTCCCTCCTCTGCCCAGCCTGACTTTGCCCTTCCCCAGTTTCTTCCACAGCCAATAGAAGCGTTTCCTTGCCCCCTGACAGGCTGTTCGTCTTCCTCCTCAGTCAGACTCTGATGGGGGCATGACCTAGGCAAAATAATCAATGGTTTTGAATGTAGAAGTGAGTTTGAAACAGGACTGGGAACAAATTATGAAAATGCAATTGCTAAAATGCATATACAGTGTTTTCTTTTTTACTGAAATATGAAACAGAATAACAATTGAAAGAATAGGTTGAAATTTTTGGTTCCAATATACATATGGAAGGATGGAAAAATAGGTGCCAGAAGAGACTGAAATACACACCATGTGATACTGCAAAAGAGAATTTTTATAAATTAATGTACTGTTGGTTTATGTCACCAGAGAAATTGTCTAGAGTGTATATGGGCTCATCAAATTCATGTTGGAAATTCTCGTGCTTGGTGGACATGTCAAAAAAAAAGTAGAAAATTCTGGATTCAAATACATCTGTTGTTGATGTTTTAATGTTTTTAACCAGCTTCTTAATGAAAGTCAGCCTCTCGGGGTCTTCACCAGGTGAGATGGCCAGCATAAAAATAAATAAAATAATAAAATAAGTAAAATAAATAAAATAATAATATAAAATAATATATAACATGACATAACATAATATAAAAAATAAAGGTGCTATGTTAATAGTAAGAATTTACGCTGGCAAGAGTCTGTCTGATTTGTGTAAGCAAATATATAACTGAACTCTGGTTTTGCTGTTCCACATAATTCTTGGGTTTAACTTGATATATCGATCATTTTGTTTGATTCCATGGATCCATTTGAATATTCCAAGCAAAATTCTTGGCTGTCCCAAAGATGCTTTTTCAAGAGGTAGCTGGACTTCCTTTGTTTGTCCTTGAAGACGTTTCGCTTCTCATCCAAGAAGCCTCTTCGGTTTGGACCGAATGATGGGGAATGGAAGGATTTATGTTCATTCATTCATTCATTCATTCATTCATTCATTCATTCATTCATTCATTTATTTGTCAATTGCTTACAAGATAATAGGTATAAGTAAAAACATAGTTATGAATACATGGATGCATATAAGAAAAATAAGATATAAAAGAAACAATAGGACTGGGATGGTAGGCACGTTGGTGTGCTTATGCAGGCTCCCTACAGACCTCTTAGGAAAGGGGTGGGGTCCATAGTAGACAGTCTAAGGTTAAAGTTTTTGGGGTTTGGGGAAGAAACCAGAGTCAGGTAGAGTATTCCAGACATTGACCACTCTGTTACTGAAGTCGTATTTCCTGCAATCTAGTTTGGTGCGGTTAACCTTGAGTTTGTATCTATTGTGTGCTCTTGTGTTGTTATGGTTGAAGCTTGCAGTCCTCTGGCCATTAGCACTCTCTCTGGGAGTCATGGAGGCCACTTGGAGGTTTTTCTGTGAACCCAGGGTCACCTGAATCAGAGTGCAAATGGGTGTGGAGCCTTCCTGGAAATGCTGAAAGGACTGTTGTAAACAGGAGGTAGGTCTTGTTGTACCTGACCCCTGAGGGCACAGATAAGCCTCCAAATGTCCTCAATGACTCTCTAACAACCAGATGACTGGAAGGAATATCAATTTTTCCATCTTCCATCATTCACTCACAACTGAAGAAGCTTCTTGAATGAGAAGTGAGCGCCATCACTTGAGACTTTCAAGAAGAGATTGGACTGCCATTTGGCAGAAATGGTGTAGGGTCTCCCGCCTGGACGGGGGGTTGGACTAGATGACCTACAAGGTCCCTTCCAACTCTGATTATCTGTTATCTGAGAAGCAAAATGTCTTCAAGGAAAAACCAAGTCCAGCTGCCTCTTGAAAAAAGCACCTTTGGGACAATCATTCTCCATACCTGATCACTCCATGCAAGACACAACAATAGAGTCCCATTGAAAAGAAATAAGTAGGGCTTTCTCTGTGGCTGGGGAATTCTGGGAGTTGAAGTCAACACATCTTCAAGTTGCCAAGGTTGGGAAAAACACAGTCCTAACCATTAAGAAGGGTTTCTTTTTCTGTCTCACCTTTCTTTTATTTTTTTAACAATAAATTTTATTAAGCGTTTTCCAACAATATAAAAACATATTTACATTTCCAACAATATTGCAGCATCGTCAACATTCATATTCATGTATTAATTAACATGTTACTTTTATGTCTATTGTCTAACCAGGTATACCAGGCCTCCCAGACCAAATAATACTCCGTTTCATTTTTATGAACCATTCAGGAGTTTTTGTAGGGCCCCTTTGACCTCCTTGTTTCGGAGGCTGTAGATTAGGGGGTTCAGCATGGGGGTGATGATACAATACAGGGTGGAAACTAGGGTGTCCACCTCCAAGGAGTAGCCTGCACTGGGACGGTTGTAATTCAAGTTGATCATCCCGAAGTACAGGATGACGGTAATCAAGTGAGCAGCACAGGTGGAGAAGGTCTTTCTCCTTCCAGTGTTAGAACGGATCTTCAGAATTGTAGATAAGATGTAGACATAGGAAATGATGACAATGACAAAAGGACACAAGCCCGCAATTGCACTGGCTGTGTGAAGAGCTACCTCATTAACATAGGTGTCACTGCAAGCAATTTTCAAGATTGGAGGAACATCGCAGAAGATATGATGGATCTTGACGTCTCCACAGAAGGCCAAATCGGTGGCCAGGGCAGTGTGAATGGCAGAGTCAATAATGCCCCAGATCCACGAAGCCGTAGCCAGAGGGACTCTCACCCACTTACTCATGAGTTGTGTATAGTGCAAAGGTTCACAGATGGCCGCATAGCGGTCGTAGGCCATCACAGCCAGCAGGGCACATTCGGTTCCTGCAAAGGTCATGAGGAAGAACATCTGGGCCATGCAATCATTGTAGGAGATGGTGGGCGGTTGGCGCAGGAGGTTCACCAGGATGGTGGGAAGGGTGACCGAGGAATAGCAAATGTCTAAGCAGGACAGATGGCTGAGGAAATAGTACATGGGACTGTGGAGACGGGAATCCAGCTGGATCAAGATGAGGATGACCAAGTTGGCCACCAAGGTGATCAGGTAGATGGCCAGAAACAGCAGAAAAAAGAAAGGTTGACCTCTGGGCATGCCAGAGAAACCCAGGAACAAGAATTCGGTCACCTGCAGGGTCTGATTGACACCTTCCATGAGATCCCTCAAAGTTAGCTGCCAGGAAAAGATTGGAAAATGGAAGAATTTAAGTGGGAGCAATGGAAGCGCACACATTCCTTGTAATCATTGTGACACACATGGAGATAAAAACATCGGCATTTGCGAGAACCTTCCCATGAATTAAATTAAAAGAGTGTAGTCATTAATTCCTCTTAAAAGAACCAAGCTGAACTGCTTGTGCTTTGGGGAAAAAAACATAGTTAAGCAGAAATGGATTTCCTGACCCATTGACTTCAATAGGAGCAGGAAGATTGGCCTGGCAGTTCTATTTGACTCATAGTTGACTATGAAGTTGATTATTTCCTGATTCGAAGGCAAAGCCCATGAAAAGTAAAATTGCAGTAAAATCCCCTTTTCCGAAGAAGCTGCATAAGAAGGCCAGGCCATTCTCAGGGGCATCGATTCACTTACTTGGGCTCCTCCGTTCTCAGCCTTTGGGGTTGGAGATAAAGATGAAATTGCTCTTTGAGGTTACTCAGGAGAAAGCAGCATCTCCCATTGTTGAGCGTCAAGACACCTGACCGTCTCTGGTCGTTTCACAGCTGGTTGAGCTACAGTGGAAGACCAGGCACAAACTAATGGGTGGATAGTCTGGAATCAAACTCAGGACCCCAAAACCCATAATCCAGCCTCACTGCTGTGTTTGTTTGTTTATTTTATTTATTTATATCAGATTTACATACCGCCCTTCTCCTGAGGGACTCAGGGCGGTGCACAGGCAAATAAAATACAATACCAATTATAAAAGTTAAAATTAAATTAAATTCAAGGCTGCTACTAAAATTATACCTTAAAACCCCGATAGTTAAAATACAAAACCAATTCTAAAACCCCAATTTAAAACCCCAATTTAACAGTATGGACTGGAGGAATTCTCTCTCGAGTGTAACAGACAAAAGGAGGCATTCATTTTTATACATTTTGGGAAAGGAGGAGAAAGGGACACAAGGCATAAATAAGAGCTGATGTGAGTTTAGATATTGACAATAACCAAACCTCAAGTTCATTCTCCACTCTGCTGCTGTTACTATCACCAAGAAAAAAAATATTCAAAATAATCAATGGTTAGCTGACAAAAACAGGATCCAGAAACACAGGAATATATGAAAGGATTAGTGGTATAAGGAAGATATGTAAACTTGGTTAAACAAATAGTATGATTATTATGGTTATTAACATTCATATAATTGATATTAATGCAATGAATATTGTTGTAAATACTGTGATGGTTATTTCCTAAAATGATTTGTACCCAGACAACACACTGTTCAATTGAAACTGGAACGTTTGTACATTATAAAGTTATTACCAAAACAAATATTGTCTTACTACAAATATAAATATCAGTTACGTTTCCATAGAAGGTTTGATAAAGTTTACTAAGAAGGGGAAGTTTTCTGAGAAATGAGGAGGTCAAGGTTGCCCCAAGTTTCACACATTCCTCCTGTGTTTCTATTTGGCTACCACACACCCCTTCCTCCAAGAATTTGTTTTCCCCACAACAGGTTTCTTTGGGAAGATTTAAAATCACAGCTGTGAGAAGAAGCTTCAGGAACAAGAGGGACCCCCAGGACTCCTCCAAGACCCTTTGGGGGGACCAAACTTTGCTTTGCATGCTTAGCCTTCATTGGGAAGGGGGGGAGATGCTTCTGGGGAGGCTTATGGGTCCCTTTCAGTGAGGGGGGGCAGTTCAGGACATCCATGTCCCTCCAGTTAACTTTCCCCAAAAGCATTTTGACACACGTGCTACGTGTTATGTGTGAACTGACATCCCAAATGATGCAGGTCTCCCCTTTCTTGTTAAGTGGCCATTAAGAGATGGTCCTCCTTGAATTTCTTCCGTCCCTCTCTGCAACCCCACTTAAGTCTCCTCCAGGTGGACCCCCCCAATCCTCCTTCTGATGGACCAGTGAGGTCCCTGTTTGTTTCTTGCTTTGATCAATGACCACCCCATGTTGGTCCTCACTCTGGAGGAATCCAGGATTGATCTGAGTTTCTTCTCCTGGCCAGCAAATCCTCCTCTGGGATTTCTCTTCCTCTCCTCACCCCCAAAACGCCCGTTGCTTCCTCACCAATGCTGGGCTCTTTCCTTCACATGCAACTTCTTTCTCAAACCCATCTAGAAAGGGCTTCTCACTGGGATGTGTGTGTGTCTGTGTGTGTGTAAAGGGGAGGTGAAGAGGCACGGGGTGTTTGGTACTCAGGAAATGACCCAAGAACCCCCATCCCAAAATATCTGATGACAGCAAGAACTCAATTTTCACCATTCCCATGTTTAGTGTCAGGAGGTCTCCAGGAAGAAGGTTCTGGTCCTTGGCTGTCTCCTCACCACCAATACATTATTTTTTAGATATTTTTCTCTCTTTTGGGCATCAGAAAAGAATGAGACTTCATTGAACAACCTGAATCAGATGCAATTTATGAACCTTACTGAGCGACAAAAAGACAGATTTAAAAAGGTTGCATGGTAAATATCTCCTTCAGCATCCCATCCGCCCACTTACCTTGCTGACGTCCTTTACTATGACCTTTCTTTGTGGCCTCCTCACCTTGTAAACGTCTCCAGATTGAAGCCGGCACATCCAGCTGCTCTTCCTCCTTCCGCTGCTGAAATGACCATTTATGGGATCCAATGGTGCTGCAGAGGAGTGGGAGAGAAAGGGAGGGAGGAATTTTGCAAGCTCTGCCTGGTATCCTCTTCTGACTTGAGGAGGTCTCTGCTTCTTCCTCCCAGCCTCTTTGAGGGATCAAATGCTCCAAATCTTGTTCTGTGTCACCCTCAGAGCCAAATGTTGGCTGAAGAAGAGAGATGAATTCTACGGCATCTGAATGTCCCTGGAGGTCAACAAGGAGCAGAAGCAGAGAAGTGAAGGAGTTGCACACTAGAGATTCCTTCCCTGCAAAGGTTGAAGTGAAGGGCAAAGGATGAGAGCTCAATCTTAGGACAACCTTCACAGAAGGAGAGACTCTCAAGGGACAACTGAGTATCTTTTGCTTTTACTAAACCCAGAACATCCAAGACATGAGAGGAAGCCACCTTTCCTAGGTTGTGGAGCTTCTGAATTCCCCTAGGTTAGCCTCTTCTCCGTGTGTTGGACTTTAGTTCCCATACTGTCTCAGTCTGCCTGCCTGGGAATTATTGGTCTGCAACACCAACTTTGGAGGGTCCCGTATAGGGAGAGAGCTTTAGGCCTGCAATGGAGCAACAGAGGTAGGCATCATCTGCACAGTTATTTCTTTGCCACTTCAGTTCTTCTGTACCACAGGAGACGTAGTTAGATGATTTCTTGAAGTCACCTGCATCCTCTAGCATTCCCAAAGACCCTGGAAGGGAGAACAGACACTCTTCAGAATATCCAGCCTATTTTCCAAAGCACCAGAAGGCAGGAGAAGAAGCAATGGATGGAAACTAATCAAGGAGAGAAGCAACCTGGAAAGAAGGAGACATTTCCAGTTAGAACAATTAACCAGAAATTGTGGGGGCTTTCAAGAAGAGACTAGACAACCACTTATCTAAGATAGCAAAGATTGTCCTGCTTGAGCAGGGGGCTGGACTAGAAGATCTCCAAGGTTCTCTTCTTTTATTTATTTATTTATTTATTTATTGCACTTTTATACCGCCCCCTCTCCCAAATAGGGACTCGGGGAGGTGAACAGCCATTGTTCCCTGCAGGGAAGAGCAGAGGAGTTTTCACGATTTCTGCACGATAAAATCGCTCAGATTTGGGCCGGATTGGACTCTAGTTGGGAGGTCCCGGGGGAGATGACCGCGGCGAGTCTTGAGACGGTTATCTGGGATGAGTTCGACCCTGTGACCGCTGAGGGTATGGACAGGTTACTGGGGTGGCTGAATGACACCACATGTTTGTTGGACCCTTGCCCCTCCTGGTTAGTCTCTACCTCCAGAGAGGTGACGCGGAGTTGGCTCCAGGGAATTGTTAATACTTCTTTGATGGAGGGCTCGCTGCCTACCACCTTGAAAATGGCGGTGGTGTGACCCCTCCTCAAGAAGTCCTCCCTGGACCCAATCCTTTTGAACAACTATCGTCCTGTCTCCAACCTTCCCTTCGTGGCGAAGGTTGTAGAGAGTGTGGTGGCAGGTCAGCTTCCCCAGTACCTGGATGAAGATACATACCTGGATCCCTTCCAATCGGGCTTCAGGCCTGGACATAGTACTGAAACAGCATTGGTTGCATTGGTTGATGATCTCTGGAGGGCCCGTGACAGGGGTTATTCCTCTGACCTGGTCCTATTAGACCTATCAGCGGCTTTTGATACTATCGACCATAGTATCCTATTGCGGTGGTTGGGGGGGTTGGGGGTTGGGGGCACCGTGTTGTGGTGGTTTGTCTCCTTCCTCTCCGACCGTCTGCAATTTGTGTTGGCGGGGGGGGAGAGATCCACCTCTAGGCCCCTCAATTGTGGGGTGCCTCAGGGGTCGGTCCTCTCTCCTCTCCTGTTCAACATTTATGTGAAGCCGCTGGGGGAGATCATCCGTGGTCTTGGGGTGCAGTGTCATCTGTACGCTGATGATATCCAGCTGTACATCTCCACCCCAAGCCACCCCAACGATGCCGTGGAGATCATGTCCCGGAGCCTGGAGGCCGTGAGGAATTGGATGGGCGGGAACAGGCTCCGACTCAACCCTTCCAAGACTGAGTGGCTGTGGTTTCCGGCGTCCCGATATAGCCAGATAGTTCCATCGCTGGCTATTGGGGGTGAGATTCTGCCCCCTGCAGAGAGGGCTCGCAATCTGGGTGTCCTCCTGGATGTACGGCTATCTTTAGAAGACCATATTACGGCCATCTCCAGGGAGGCATTTCATCAGGTTCGCCTGATTCGACAGATGCGGCCCTTTCTGGATCAGGATGCCTTAGGCACAGTCACTCATGCCCTGGTCATCTCCCGACTGGACTATTGTAACGCCCTCTACATGGGGCTTCCGAGTGGGAGCATCCGGAGGCTTCAACTGGTACAGAATGCAGCCACGCGGGTGGTTATGGGGGCGTCAAGGTTCTCTCATGTGACGCCCCTCCTGCGCGAGCTGCATTGGTTGCCAGCGGCCTCTCGGGTGCGCTTTAAGATTTTAGTGTTAACTTTTAAAGCGCTCCATGGCATCGGACCAGGATATTTACAAGACCGCATTCTGCCATTTTCCTCCCACCGTCCGGTGCGCTCCCACAGGGAGGGTCTCCTGCGGGTCCCGTCGGCATCTATGTGCCGGCTAGTGACCCCAAGGAGTAGGGCCTTCTCTGTGGGGGCGTCTGCCCTCTGGAATGGTTTGCCCCCGGAGTTACGGACAGCCACGGACCTGGGGACCTTTAGGCAGTGCTTTGAAAACCTGGCTTTTTGACCAGGCCGGCTTGGGCTGATTTTAGTCTTGGGGTGTTTGGTTTTTATTAAATTTTAGGGTTTTAGAGTAGGGTTTTAAATTTGTTTACAGCCAGGGTTGGGTTTAATTTAGTTTTATTGTTTCACATATTTATTGTTTTAATCTGTACGGCTGTGCACCGCTCCGAGTCCTTCGGGAGAGGAGCGGTATATAAATAAATATTTATTATTATTTATTATTATTGATAAAAATACAGTCAATAAAAGTTAAAATAGATTAAAAGGTTATTAAATAGTGGCTGAATTAAACTATGAAAACCAATAAAATCCAATAAAAAATTTAAAAGTTACAAATTTAAAACCCCTTTTAAGAACACTAGCCCAGACCGGCCTGCTGGAAAAGGTGGGTCTTTAGTGCGTGCCGGAAGGTTCGCATCTCCGGGGGTAATTCATTCCAGAGGGAGGGTGCCCCCACAGAGAAGGCCCGTACCCTTGGAGCCGCCAGCCGGCATCGTCCAGCCGGCGGCACCCGAGGAGGCCCACCCTATGAGAGCGCACTGGCCAGCGGGAGGCCGATGGTGGCAGCAGGCGGTCCCGTAAATACTCCTATTCTATTCTATTCTATTCTATTCTATTCTATTCTATTCTATTCTATTCTATTCTATTCTATTCTATTCTATTCTATTCTATTCTACTCTACTCTACTCTACTCTACTCTACTCTATTCTATTCCTATTCCTATTCTATTCTATTCTATTCTATTCTATTCTATTCCTATTCTATTCTATTCTATTCTCTATTCTCTATTTTATTCTATTCCTTGTTTTGCTCTATTCTATTCTATTCTATTCTATTCTATTCTATTCTATTCTATTCTATTCTATTCTATTCTATTCTATTCCTATTCTATTCTATTCTATTCCTATTCCTATTCCTATTCCATTCCATTCTATTCCTATTCCTATAGATATTTTGCCAGAAATAGAATATCATAGAATAACAGAGTTGGAAGGGACCTTGGAGGTTTTCTAGTCCAACCCCCTGCTCAGACAGGTAACCTCATACCATATGAGACAAATGGCTATCCAATCTCTTCTTAAAAGCTTTCAGTGTTGGAAAATCCACAATTTCTGGTGGCAAGTTGTTCCACCGGTTAATTCTTCTAACTGTCACGAATTTTTTTCTTAGTTCTAAGTTGTTTCACTCCTTGATTATTTTCCACCCATTGGTTCTTGTCCTGCCCTCAGGGGCTTTGGAGAATAGATTGACTCCCTCTTCTTTGAGGCAGCCCCTCAAATATTGGAAGATTGCTGTCATGTCACTGCTGGTCCTTCTCTTCATTACACTAGACACACTCAATTCCAGCAACCGTTCTTCATATATTTTAACCTCCAATCCCTTAATCCTCTTTCTTGCTCTTCTCTGCACTCTTTCCAGAGTCTCAACATCTTTTTTTTATATTGTGGCTACCAAAACTGAATGCAGTATTCCAAGTGTGGCCTTATCAAGGCCTTGTAAAGTGATAGTAACACTTCCCATGATCTTGATTTTATCCTTCTGTTTATGCAGCCTAGAACTGTGTTGGCTTTTTGGGCAGCTGCTGCACCCGGCTGGCTCCTATTTAAATGGTTGTCCACTAGGACCCCGAGATCCCTCTCACAGTTCTTACTATTGAGCAAAGTACCACATATACTGTACTGAGATTGGAAGCTCTTTTAGCCCAAACATCTCAAAGCAGGATCAATCCTAGTGCCACCGTTGTGGAGAAAATAGGCAGCACATTTTCCCTAATAGCAACATATTCAGGGTGTAGCATCTCCACGTTGGATTCATTACCCCAAAACTAAAGCAAGATAGGAGAAAACAGAACAGCAGAAATATGGACAGGGCACCCTGTTGGGTATGTCTTTGCTATCAATACAGGAGGATCTTTGTAGCTCAGGGTTGAAATTAGGAGTCCTTAGTTCTCTTTGACCTTCTTGTTTTCTTGCAGGTAACATCATGATGATGTTTTCTAGTTTGGGTAACATCTGCAAGAACATAACCAAACTCAGAGAGCATCAAGGATGTCCTAGTTCCCCTCCCCTCCCCCATTCTAGTACTGATGATGTTACCTAGTTTGGGTAATTAAATGTCTGCAAGAAAGCAAGCAAGCCCAGAGAGCACCAAGAGCCCCTCGTGTCTTAATTATTTTTGTTTTTCTCTGTTTGTAGTGACTGGATCCCATCTTTGTTTGAGGAAAAACAATACATTAATTTGATTTGGTTGGAGCTTGGTCACTCAACAGTGAGAGGCTTCATTTTTTGCAGGACATAAAAAAAATACACTTTCCTTCTCCTCTCCTTGCCAGGACGATCTAGTGGGATGATCGAGCGCATGACTGTCTGGTTTGGAAGCATTGCTACATCCCCTGCACACTGTGGTGAGGACAGCAGCAAAGATGAGTGGCGGTGGTTCACTTCCTTCTACCCAGGACGCGGCATATAAGCGATGCTTGAGCAGGGTCCGAATGATTGTTTGGGACACTACACACCCTCCCCATCAGCTGGTTTCCTTGTAGCCTTCTGGGAGGAGGGCTTTGTGATATCCGAAGCAGAATCTCCAGATTCAGTCACAGTTTTGTTCCTTATAACATCAACCTTGTGAACTCTCAAGTTACCTCTTTCCACTGTGTATTCAAACATGGGCAGTGATTAACATTTATATGTATTTATATGTATGGGTGTAGGTACATACATATGTACTGGTAGGTATATAGCAAATCTATATCTGATGTATGTGTATACTTTTGAGAGCAAGCAACAGAATTTCATTTTTAAGGTGTGCCAGTGTGCCCACTGTAAAAAAAATGTCAATAAAGATTATCTTATATATCTTATATAAATGCAACAGGAATTTATGCTTCTCTATGCAGTAGAGAAGAAGAGAGAATGAGGAATGATGAAAGAATGTGAATGGAAAAACAACCAGGGTTGTTGATCATATGGAGAGAGGACATGAATGAGAATGACAAAAACATCAACAAAGAAGGAATATCGGAGGGTGGAGGTTCATTTTCTGAGCTTCTGGGTTGGTTTCATTACCAGGTAAGGTAATATCTTTGATGGGGTTTAAGTCAGTGTTAGTGTTTTTCTATTTATAAGGCCTTCTTGTGGTCCAGTAGGTCTTGTGATGTGAAGGTCACATCAGATGAGGGTCTTGTGATGGGTTAGGTGTGGGTCATGCTGAAGATTTTACTTAGCCTGGTAACAAAGCATTTGGAAGTCAACCCATAAGCTCAGAGAATGAACCTCCACCTTCATCTTATACCCGAGCTACAGATATTCCTCACTATCACAAAGAAACAACGAAGGGTGTCCATCTCCAATTTCTTCACTACCTTTGCCTTACTTGCCAAATGACACAACAGTCTACAATCCTGCCTGAGGTAGAGAAGTGGAAAAGAGTTGCCTCATTTTGCAAATGGCCTATCAGAAGCTGCTTCCTCCTAATTAAACTTTTTATTTATTTAATTTATTTATTTGTCCCACATGTACAAGATAACAAGTATAGGCATGAACATAAACAGGAACAAAAGGAGGAAATGCAGAAAAATGGAGACATTAGGACAGGGACGGGAGGCACATTGGTGTGCTTATGCACGCCCCTTACAGACCTCTTAGGAAAGGGGTAGGATCAATAGTAGACAGTCTAAAGTTTTTGGGGTTTGGGGAAGAGACCATAGAGTCAGGTAGTGCATTCCAGGCATTGACCACTCTGTGCTGAAGTCATTTTTCCTGCAGTCGAGTTTGGAGCGGTTTACCTTGAGTTTGTATTGATTGTTTACCCATGTTTTATTGTGATTGAAGCTGAAGAAATCATTGACAGGCAAGGTGTTATAGCAGACAATTTTGTGTATTATGCTTAGATCGGACCGTAGTTCTAGATTGTCCAATTTGGGTCTCTAGGTTCTGTATTCCTGCTGTTCCACTCATGGGGAATTCTAGACATATTTAGGGTGAAATCAATGAAAATTCAGAAGAACAAACAGAGGTTTTGTCCAAGATACACATCTTTTATTCCAATTATTCTACCCATCATCTATCTCCACTTATTGCCCCACACAGTTTTCTCCTTGTAGTTATAATATTAAAATCTAGTATTTTTGAATAATAGGATTCTATTGTGCCAAATCCTTGATTGGCTCTCAAAGAGCTGGGGGACATTCAATCATTTTTGTTTAATGTTTTACAAAATCTGGAGGAACCACAAGGAGGTGGAAGTCAAGGAGACATTGAAGAGGGAAAAGATTGTTCTGGAAATACCTTGAGTAGCATATTTCAGGCAGGTAGGAGAAAGTTCTCCTGATCTTTTTTTTTCCTCTTTCCACTTTAACTAATTAAATCAAAATGAGGACAAAGGAAGGAAGGGTATGGCCAGGAGAGTCCCAAGTGTCATTGAACCAATCAACTGTATTGGAATTTGCAATCACACAACCCTTCAGTCTGAAACAACTGTTGCTAGTCTACTGAAAAGGACATGCAGAGAGACTAGGAAAGAGACCAAAGTTTTTCCTTCAGTGCTTTCCAAGAAATGCATCATCTTTCTCCTGAATTTGCAGAAGCTTTTGCAGGGCCCCTTTGACCTCCTTGTTTCTAAAACTGTAGATTAAGGGGTTCAGCATGGGGGGCACAACACAATATAAGATGGAGATCAGGGTGTCTACTCCCAAGGAGTAACCTGCAGTCGGACGGTTGTAATTCAAGTTGATCATCCCAAAATAGACAATGACTGTAATCAGGTGGGCAGCACAGGTGGAGAAGGTCTTTCTCCTACCAGTGCTAGAACGGATCTTCAGAATTGTAGATAAGATGTAGACGTAGGAAATGACAACAAGGAGGAAAGGACTGAGACCCACAAAAGCACTTGCTGTGTGAAGAGCCATCTCATTGACATAAGTGTCGCTACAAGCAATTTTCAAGAGTGGGGGGACATCACAGAAGATGTGATGGATCTGGTTGGCTCCACAGAAGACCAAATTGGTGGCCAGGGCAGTGTGAATGGCAGAGTCAATCATGCCCCAGATCCACGAAGCCGTAGCCAGAGGGACCCGCACCCTCCTACTCATGAGTTGCGTATAGTGCAAAGGTTCGCAGATGGCCGCATAGCGGTCGTAGGCCATCACAGCAAGCAGTGCAGATTCAGTTCCTGCAAAGCTCATGAGGAAGAACATCTGGGCCATGCAATCATTGTAGGAGATGGTGGGCTGTTGGCGCAGGAGGTTCACCAGGATGGTGGGAAGGGTGACCGAGGAATAGCAAATGTCTAAGCAGGACAGATGGCTGAGGAAATAGTACATGGGACTGTGGAGACGGGAATCCAGCTGGATCAAAATGAATATCATTGAGTTGGCCACCAAGGTGATGACGTAGATGGTCAGAAACAGCAGAAAGAGGAAGGGGCGTCCTCTGGGCATGCCAGAGAAACCCAGGAACAAGAACTCTGTCACCTGCAGGGTCTGATTGACACCTTCCATGAGGTCCCTCAAGCTTTGGTGGACAAGGCTGGAATGGAGCAGAATTAAGAAGTAGCTGCAGTTTTCAAATGACAGCATGAAGAAGAAGCTAGGATGAAAATACATACCTGGTTGGAAAAAATGATAAAACAGCATATTGACATGAAACCAGGAATATTCTTATTGGGCATTCTACCAGAAAAATATGATAAAGAGGCTATGTACCAGATTTTACAATTCACTACAGCTAGAATTGTATATTCTCAACATATACAACTGGTGCCTTGGAAAATAGCCCGACCCCTTCCTCCTCTCTGTGACAGCCCCTCAAGTATTGGAAGGCTGCTCTCCTGTCTCCCCTGGTCCTTCTCTTCCCTGGAGTAGCCAAGCCCAATTCCTGCAACGGTTCTTCGTATGTTTTAGCCTATAAGATGAAAATCTTTCCAATTTTTCCCCCAAGGCATGATAAAAAAGTGGAGTGAGTTTCTTCTCACAAAAAACATGTAATTTATGCACCTTCCAGACAGCAGTTGGTGTTGAGGAGGCGCATCTGAAATGGTTAGTGCATCAATCTCCCTCCCTTACACACACACACACACACACACACACACACACACACACACACACCCAAAGTGGATCTGCAGTCCCTTTGCCTCCTGAGTTGCTCACCTGGATGAAGCTAGAAAGTGTAGCTTCTTCTTTTTTTCCCAACTCCACCCTAGACCTTCCTGCCATGAGGAGGGTCTCAGTTACTTGCTCTCAGCCTCTTTCCGGCATTGGAGATGCTGTATCTGCCCTGTGTTCATCCCGTGTCACAGATGCTGATGAAGGAAGCAACACAATTTTTATGGGGCCGGACACGTCTCTGGAGTTGGCTTGCATCAGAAAGGAGGAAAAGCAAAGCATCTACGGGCTTCTCACTTGGGAGTTGCTTCTGAAAGCTTTGGGATAAAGTCTGGAAGCTGAGAATCTGCAACTCTTACACTGCCAAAACTATATGGGCTACACAACTCGATCAGGGCAGAGCAATAGACGCAATCTACATAGACTTCTGCAAAGCCTTTGATTCAGTGGTACACGACAAACTACTCCTAAAACTATAATTTTATGGTATCTCTGGACACCTGCATAACTGGATAGAAGCATTCCTGTCAATCAGACAACAAATGGTCAAAATTGGGAGCATCCTATCAAATTCTGTACCTCTCAACAGTGGTGTCCCCCAAGGCAGTGTTCTACTCTTTTCATACTTTATATAAATGACCTCTGTGATCATATTAAGAGCAACTGCGTTCTCTTCGCTGATGATGTAAAGCTATTCAACACCACAGACAATACTGCTACCCTTCAAAAAGACCTCGATTATGTATCAGAATGGTCAATCAAATGGCAACTTCAAATCTCAATAAATAAATGCTCTGTCCTACATATTGGCAAAAAAACCAGAAAATAAAATACAGGCTGAATAGACCTTCAACCTACTTCAATATGAATGAACAAAACCTTGTTGATGATCCAAACTCTGTCAAGGATCTTGGAGTACTCATCTCAAATGACCTAAGTGCTAGAGCCCACTGTAATTATATAGCCAAAAAGGCGCTAAGAGTTGTTAACCTAATCTTATGTAGCTTTTTCTCTGGTAATATTGCACTACTAACTAGAGCATACAAAACATTTGCTAGACCTATACTTGAATACCGCTCATCAATCTGGAACCCACATTATGTATCTGATATTAATACAGTTGAGAAAGTCTAGAAATATTTCACAAGAAGAGTTCTCCACTCCTCTATTTGTTGCAGAATACCTTATGCCACCAGACTTGAAATTCTAGACCTAGAAAACCTAGAACTACGCCGCCTTCGGTCCAATCTAAGTATAGTATATAAAATCATACATTGCAATGTCCTACCTGTCAATGAATACTTCAGCTTCAATCAATAACAATAAAAGAGCAAACAATAGATACAAACTCAAGGTTAATCGCACCAAACTTGATTGCAGGAAATACGTCTTCAGCAACAGAGCGGTCAATGTCTGGAATACTCTACCTGACTCTGTGGTTTCTTCCTCAAACCCCAAAAACTTTAACCTTGGACTGTCTACTATTGACCTCACCCCTTTCCTAAGAGGTCTGTAGGGGGCGTGCATAAGCGCATCAACGTGCCTACCGTCCCTGTCCTATGGTTTCTTTTATTTCTTTTATTTTTCTTATAGGGATCCATGTATTCATAACTATGTTTTTACTTATACCTATTATTTTGTAAGCAATTGACAAACCAAATAAATAAAATAAAAATAAATAAATTTTGAGTAGTTCAGAGAACCGGCTAATCCCACCTCTGACTGGAGATTTTACAGTATCCTTCCCCTGTCATGCCCACCAAGCGACGCCCATAGAACCGGTAGTAAAACATTTAAATCCCACCACTGGTAGATAGGTAGGT
This sequence comes from Bungarus multicinctus, assembly GCA_023653725.1. Taxonomy (NCBI): domain Eukaryota; kingdom Metazoa; phylum Chordata; class Lepidosauria; order Squamata; family Elapidae; genus Bungarus; species Bungarus multicinctus. Next base: position 84,633,489 of record CM042848.1, read on the forward strand.
AGGTAGATAGATAGACAGACAGATAGATAGATAGGAGATATATATATATGATAGATAGATAGATAGATAGATAGATAGATAGATAGATAGATAGATAGATAGATAGATAGATAGATAAATAGATAGATAGAAAGGTAGGTAGGTGGGTGGGTGGGTGGATGGATGGATGGATGGATGAATGGATGGATGGATGGATAGATGGATCAGCCTTCATCCTGGAGTTGTGGATGCTCCATCACTGGAGGTTTTCAATAAATGTTTAGACAACTCCTTGTCCAGAATGGTACAGGGTCTCTTGCCTTGAGCAGAGGTTGGACTAGAAGATCTTTCTTTCTAGCCCTCTTTCTAGTTCTTACTAGTCCCATGATTTTATGTTGTACATAAACCAGATGTTCCCAGGGGTGAGGAACCATTTGTTTTCCGTTACGGAAATGTCAACAAGTCCAAGCTCTTATCTTCTCAATGATGTACAACACAATTATTCTGCTGCCTATCAAGGATGTGTGACCAGATTAGGGGATTAGGGTTACATAGTTGAATGGGATCTTGTAGGTCTTTTAATCCAACCACCTGCTCAAGCAGGAGATTCTATATCATTTCAGATAAGTTGCTGACCAATCTCTTCTTAAAACCCCCCAGTGATGAAGCACCGACAACTTCTGAAGGCAAGTCCTTCCACCAGTTAATTGTTCTCAGCGTCAGGAATTTTTTTCCCTTAATTTTTAATTGCTTCTCTCCTTGATTAGTTTCCATTCGTTGTTTCTTGTTTTGCCTTCTGGTAATTTGGAAAAGAGGTTGATCCTCTTTTCTATTTGGCAGCCTGTTGAATACTGGAATTCTGCTATTATGCCTCCCTTAGTCCTTCTTTTCACTGGACTAGACATACCCAATTCTTCATGGGTTTTAGCCTCCAGCTCCCTAACCATTGTTGTTGTTCTTCCCTGTACTCTTGCTGGCATTCAACACCTTTCTGATATTGTGGTGACCAAAACTGGATGCAGTATTCCAGGTGTTACCAAGGTTTTATAAAGCACTACTAAGACTTCACATGATTTTGAATCTATGCCTCTGTTTATACAACCAAGGATTGTATTAGCTTTTTTTGGCTGCTGCTGCTGCACACGGCTGGCTCATGTTTAAGTGATTGTCCACTAGGACTCCGAGGTCCCTCTCACAGTTACTCGTACTGAGCCAACTTTCATCCAGTCTGTACTTTTCTTGCCTAAGTGTAAAATCTTTTATCCACATTGAATTTTATTTTCTTAGATAGGGCCCAGTGTTCAGGTCTGTAAAGATCCTTTTGGATCCTGAACTTGTCTTGTGGGGTTTTGGCTATTCCTGCCAGCTTGGTCTCATTGGCATATTTGATGAATTCCTCATCTATTCCCTCATTTAAATCATTTATGAAGATGTTGAAGAGTCCTGGGCCTAAAACTACTTACTTCCCTCCGTGTTGATGTAGTTCTGTTGAGAACTACACATTGAGTATGGTATGTCAGCCAATTACAAAGCCATCTGGTGGTGATGCTGTCTATCCCACATATTTCTAGCTTTCCAAGTAGTAGGTTGTGGTCTACTTTGTCAAAAGCCTTGCTGAAATCTACATATATTATGTCCACAGCATTTAGCTGGTCCATTAATATAGTAATTTGCTCCAAGAATGAAGTAAGATTTGCTTGGCATGATTTGTTTTTGAAGAAGCCAAAGTGGCTTCTGGTTATGACTTTGTTTGCATCTAGGTGTTCAAAGATTTGTTGCCTGATCAGCTTTTCTAACATGGTCCCAGGTATTGTGGGTTGGTTTCATTACCAGCTATGTGACATCTTCAGTGGACTATAGGGGAAGTCAGTGTTAGTGTTCTTCTACTCATAAAGTCTTCTTGTGGTCAGTAGGTCTTGTGATATGAAGGTCACATCAGATGAGGGTCTTGTGATGGGTTAGGTGTGGGTCATGCTGAAGATGTTACTTAGCCTGGTAACAAAGCATTTGGAAATCAACCCATAAACTCAGAGAATGAACCTCCACCTTCATCCTACAGCCGAGCTACAGATATTCCCCACTATCACAAAGAAACAACGAAAGGTGTCCATCTCCAATTTCTTCACTACCTTTGCCTTACTTGCCAAGTGACACAACAGTCTACAATCCTGCCTGAGGTAGGGAAGTGGAAAAGAGTTGCAAATGGCCTATCAGAAGCTTCTTCTTCCTAATTAAACTTTTTATTTATTTAATTTATTTATTTGTCCAACATGTACAAGATAACAAGTATAAACAGGAACAAAGGGAGTAAATAGAGATAAATGGGGACAGTAAGACAGGGACGGTAGGCACGTTGGTACGCTTATGCACACCCCCTTTAAGGACCTCTTAGGAGTGGGGTGAGTTCCACCATAGACAGTTAGAGGTTGAAGCTGTGAGGGGTTTGAGGATTTAACCACAGAGTCAGGTAGAGCATTCCAGGCGTTGACCACTCTGTGGCTGAAGTCGTATTTTCTGCAATTGAGTATGGAGCGGTTTATCTTGAGTTTGTATCGATTGTTTGCCTGTGTTTTATTGATGTTGAAGTGGAAGAAGTTGTTGACAGGCAAGACGTTATAGCAGACAATTTTGTAAACAATGCTTAGATCGGACCATAGGCAGTGCAGTTCTAGATTGTCCAATTTGGGTCTCCAGGTTCTGCATTCCTACTGTTCCACTCACATGGGGAATTCTGGATGTGTTTAGGGTGAAATCAATGAAAATTCAGAAAAACAAATAGACATTTTGTCCAAGATACGCATCTTTTATTCCAATTGTCCTACCCATCATCTATCTCCACTCATTGCCCAACACAGCCTTCTCCTTATAGTTATAATATTAAAACCTAGTATTTTTGAATAATGAGATTCTATTGTGCCAAATCCTTAATTGGCTCTCAACGACCTGAGGGACATTTGTATTGATTGTTTACCCATGTTTTATTGTGATTGAAGCTGAAGAAATCATTGACAGGCGAGGTGTTATAGCAGACAATTTTGTGTATTATGCTTAGATCGGACCGCAGTTCTAGATTGTCCAATTTGGGTCTCTAGGTTCTGTATTCCTGCTGTTCCACTCATGGGGAATTCTAGACATATTTAGGGTGAAATCAATGAAAATTCAGAAAAACAAACAGAGGTTTTGTCCAAGATACACATCTTTTATTCCAATTGTTCTACCCATCATCTATCTCCACTTATTGCCCCACACAGTTTTCTCCTTGTAGTTATAATATTAAAATCTAGTATTTTTGAATAATAGGATTCTATTGTGCCAAATCCTTGATTGGCTCTCAAAGATCTGGGGGACATGCAATAATTTTTGTTTAACGTTTTACAAAATCTGAAGGAACCACAGGGAGGTGGAAGTCAAGGGGATATTGAAGAGGGAAAACATCCTTCTGGAAATACCTTGAGTAGCGTATCTCAGGCAGGTAGGAGAAAGTTCTCCAGATCTTTTTTTTCCTCTTTCCACTTTAACTAATTAAATCAAAATGAGGACATAGGAAGAAAGGGTATGGCCAGGAAAGTCCCAAGTGTCATTGAACCAAGGAGACTTATTGGAATTTACATCTATACAATCCTCAGTGTGGAAAAACCATTACTGGTGGTGAGTAGAAAAGGATATAAAGATAGAGTAGGAAGGAGACCAAGTTTTTCCTTCACAGACTTCCAGGAGATGCATCTTCCTTCTCCTGAGAGCCCAGAAGCTTTCGTAGGGCCCCTTTGACCTCTTTGTTTCGGAGGCTGTAGATTAAGGGGTTCAACATGGGGGTGACAACACAATATAGGATGGAGACCAGAGTGTCCATGCCTAAGGAGTAGCCCACACTTGGACGGTTGTAATTCAAATTGATCATCCCATAGTAGAGAATGACGGTAATTAAGTGGGCAGCACAGGTGGAGAAGGTCTTTCTCCTTCCAGTGCTAGAACGGATCTTCAGAATTGTAGATAAGATGTAGACATAGGAAATGACAACAAGGAGGAAAGGGCTGAGACCCACAAAGATACTTGCTGTGTGAAGAGTCATCTCGTTGATATAAGTGTCACTGCAAGCAATTTTCAGGAGTGGGGGGACGTCGCAGAAGATGTGATGGATCTGGTTGTTTCCACAGAAAGCCAAATCGGTGGTCAGGGTGGTGTGAATGGCAGAGTCAACAAGGCCCCAGATCCATGAAGCAGTAGCCAGAGGGACTCGTACCCTACTACTCATGAGTTGCGTATAGTGCAAAGGTTCGCAGATGGCCGCATAGCGGTCGTAGGCCATCACAGCTAGCAGTGCAGATTCAGTTCCTGCAAAGCTCATGAGGAAGAACATCTGGGCCATGCAATCATTGTAGGAGATGGTGGGCTGTTGGCGCAGGAGGTTCACCAGGATGGTGGGAAGGGTGACCGAGGAATAGCAAATGTCTAAGCAGGACAGATGGCTGAGGAAATAGTACATGGGACTGTGGAGACGGGAATCCAGCTGGATCAAGATGAATATCATTGAGTTGGCTGCCAAGGTGATGAGGTAGATGGCCAGAAAGAGCAGAAAGAGGAAGGGGCGTCCTTTGGGCATGCCAGAGAAACCCAGGAACAAGAATTCGGTCACCTGCAGGGTCTGATTGACACCTTCCATGAAGTCCCTCAAAAGTTGGATTTCATGTATAGCCTCTGGCTTTAAACCACCACATGAAGAAGAAGCTTCACAAACATGAGTGAACCGCAGGACTTCCCCAGGGCCTCCTGGAATAATTAAACAATGTATTGCACGAAAAAAAAATGTCAGCAATCCTGTTCAAAAAGGCAGAATGGGCAGAATCATTAATGAAGGAGAACTCTGGGAATGAGAAGCTGAATTCCTTCCCTGGTCTCTGTCCATCCAGGATCCCTTTCCTTTTTTCAGGCTCCACACCAGGGATTCATCCATACATTCACTAAGTAGAGGGGATTGGCACAAGTTAGTAAGACACACACAATGTACAAGGAGCGATACTTATAAAATTGTCAGGGTTCTGACCAGTGGTGATATTCAAATTTTTTAAGTTTAGTTTAGTTTAGTTTATTGTCATGGCACCTAATACAACAAAATCAAGCACCATCTTCAGAGCACATCATGACCATGAAAATAAACACAAACACACATCCTTCACACTCCACACATTGAATGGAAAACCCCTGATACTGCATTAATATTGCACTATACAGTAGAATTTAATAGAGTTCCTGCCCTGGGATAGAAGCTGTTTTCCAGCCTATTTGTCCTTGTTTTTATAATTATCCTGTCCCATCTGCCAGATGGTAATAGTTCAAGAAAAAAAAAAAAGGGGGGGGGTGCCCAGGGTGAGATGGATTATTGAGAATGTTTCTTAAAGCTCTTCCAAAGAGGGGAGAGGGCAACCCATGATCCTCTGGGCAATGACATTCCCCTTCTGGAGTGCTTTCCTATCTGCCCCTGTGCAATTGGCAAACCTTACAAAGGAGCAGTAAGTTAAGATAATCTCTATGGTGCAGCGGTAGAAGATCACCAGCAGTTCTCCATTTGGTTGTTGTTTCCTGAGAAGCCTCAGGTAGTCTAATCTCTGCTGGGCCTTTTTGACCAGGGCTGCAATGTGAGCCCCCCACATCAGATCCTCGTATAGGGTAACACCCAGAAGCTTAAAACTGGCCACTTGCTCCCCTTGGTCTCCATTGATAAGCAAGGGCTGGAGGTCTGATCTGTTCCTTCTATATAGTCCACTATCAGCTCCTTGGTCTTACTGGTGTTGAGGACCAAGTTTTTGTCTCCACACTACAAAAGCAACTGTTAGTCCACCTCATCTTGGTAGGCAGACTCACCCCCCTGGAGATTTTACTACCGGTTCTGTGGGCGTGGTTTGGTTGGCGTGGAGGGGAAGGAGACTGTGAAATCTCCAGTCAGAGGTGGGATTGGCCAGTTCTCCAAACTACTCAAAATTTCTGCTACTGGTTCTCCAGAACTGGTCAAAACCGGCTGAATCCCACCTCTAGTTCTGACTGATGCCCTAATTAATTCATGAGCCTTGAGCTAAGTTTCGTTCCTGGCTTGCTCTCGAATTGCCAGAAATATTAATAGCTGTTAGTACGTGAATGCAAAGGGTCCCATCACAGTATGGGTGGCAACAGGCCTGAAGCCCAATCAGGAGACTAACAAGACTTCAAACAGCTCCAACCAGTTGTAGCACTCATTATTTTTGAAGTATTTTAAACAGCTAATCTGTCTTTTTCAATTTCATTGCACACATGTTGTGCATTGACAATAAACGTTTGATTGATTGATTGATTGATTGATTGTCTCCTGTCTGGTCATTGAAGGAGTGGTAGAAGCCACTCTGAGATCAAGCCATCCTGAACTCCAACCAATGATTGGTTGACCTTCACCAAGTCTATGCTTAGTAAGAAAATATTTTCCCCAAGAAAGAAAGTTTGCACACCCCATGAAAGTGTTTTCAGAAACAGACTTGAAACATGCCCAAAGACATCACTGGGTATAGCCCAGGGGTCTCCAACCTTGGCAACTTTAAGACTTGTGGGACTTCAACTCCCAGAATTCCCCAGCCAGCAAAACTGAAGAAGCTTCTTGGATGAGAAGCTAAATCCCTTCAAAGAAAAAGACAGAAAGTCCAGTTGCCTTTTGAAAAAGCACTTTTGGGATATTATTCTGTGTGTTTGTAATTGTTGGCATGCTTTCATATGTGCATTATTACAGATGTTGCAAGCATTCACAATGCCTATGGGCAAAAGTAGATCTTAAGCAAACTTTCATCAAGTGAAATTTCAAGGAAAACTTGCAGATGATTGGGTGTGGTAGATTGGGATAATTGGCCTTGCATTGACCCTTTCAAATGAGAATAGAATAGAGCTGGAAGGGACCTTGGAGGTCTTCTAGTCCAGCCCCTTGCTCAAACAGGAGACCCTATACCATTCCAGACAAATGGCTGTCCAGTCTCTCCTTAAAAACCTCAAGTGATGAAGCCCCGACGACTTCTGGAGGCAAGTTGTGTCCCACTGGTTAATTATCCTCCCTGTTAGGAAGTTTTTCCTTAATTCCAGGTTGCTTTTCTCTTTGGTTAGTTTCCAACTATTGTTTCTTGTCCTGCCCTCAGGTGCTTTGGAGAATAAGTTGACCCCCTCCTCTTTGTGGCAGCCCCTCAAATACTGGAATACTGTTTTCATGTCTCTCCTAATTCTTCTTTTCTTTAGACTAGCCAAACCCAAAAAATAATTTTGGGAGAAAATTATTTTCCTCCCAAAATAATTTCTCAGTCCACAGAACCGTAGGTACAAATCCAGCAGTTGAGGGGCTGCCATAAAGAAGAGGAGGAGGTCAATTGACTTCCCAAAGCCCCTGAAGACAGGACAAGAAACAAAGGATGGAAACTCATCAAGGAGGGAAGCAACTTGGGATTAAGAATAAACTTCCTAATTGGGGTTGGGAACAATTGACCAGTGGGACAGAAGTTGCCTTTAGAAGTTGAGGGTGCTCGATCTCTGGAGATTTTTAACAAGAGACTGGGAAGTCACTTGTATTGAATGGTCCAGGATCTCCTGCTTGAGCAGGGGGTGGGTGGACTAGAAGACCTCCAAGGGCCCTTCCAGCTCTATTCTGATATTCTTGCTTAGTTGAAGCATGCTAGCCAGCACTATACCATTGTTTTTCTCCAAACACTGTTAATTTTTAGATTAAGAGTTGGGGCCACAAACTATTCTTCTGACAAGACCTTTTTTCTTTGGGGTGGTGGTGGAAAGAGGAGGGATAGAGAAAGCTTTGCTCCACTAGGCATTAAAAAAAAGAGGTGAGAGTATTCTCTTAGCAGCAACGTGGAATTTATGCCTCTTTCTGACAGTGGCTGGTGTTGAGGTGCACCTGAAATGTTTGGCGCATGCACTAACCCCCTCCCAGACCTCCTCGCTTGCTGGATCTGAAGTCCGTTTGGCCCTTGATGTTCCTCACCTGGTCAGAGGCTCCTGGATGAAGCGGGCAGGTGTGGTCTTCTTCTCTCTTTACTTTGTCTACTGCTTGCAAAATCCCCAAGGTGATGTCATGTTAAAAATGCAGAACTGCAGGCTGACTCTGCCCACTGCCAGGAGTTCAAGCCTGACTCAAAGTTGTTTCAGCCTTCCATCCTTCCGAGTGCAGTAAAATAAGGACCCTGACAGTTGAAGGCAGGATGCCAATAACACTTCCTCATTATAAACTGCCCAGAGAGTGATGTACAGCATGATGGGGTGGTATATAAGTCTATTGCTGTTGCTGAAAGAAGAGGCAGGGTTTTTACGGCATCTGGTGTGTCCCTGGAGATGACTTGCATCAGAAAAGAGAAAAACAAAGCATCTACGTGCTTCTCATTTGGGAGTTCCTGGCTGAAAACTTTGGAACTTTAGAATAAAGGGTGGGAGATGGAAACTTGGGCCGAGATCCACACAAAACAGAATATCAGAATTGGAAGGGACCTGGGAGGTCTTCTAGTCCAACCCCCTGCTCAAGCAGGAAACCTTATACCGTTCCAGACACATGGCTGTCCAATCTCTTCTTAAAACCCTCCAGTGGTGCAGCATTTACAACTTCTGGAGGCAGGAAGTTCCACTGGTTAGTTGTGCTTATGGTCAGGAAATTTCACCTTCTTTCTGGCAGCCCCTCAAACATTGGAAGGCTGCTGTCACCCCTGGTCCTTCTTTTCATGAAACCAGAGTAGACATACCCAATTCCAGCAACTGTTCTTTGCATGTTTTAGCCTCCAGTCCCCTAATAATTGTTGTTGCTCTTCTCTGCACTCGTTCCAAAGTCTCAACATCTTTTTCCATATCATGGCGACCAAGACCGCCAATACTGGAGCATCCACAACTTCTGGAGGCAAGTCGCTCCACTGATTAAGTGTTCTGAGGGCCTCAAGGTGTGTTCACCTTCAGTTCTCCTTCTTCCTCAGCCTCGGTCACTGGGAATGAGGTGAGTTGGTCCCTCTGATGGAGGGACAAAGATGGAGACTTAGCAGCCAAAGCTTTTGGAGCTTTGAAGTTGGACATCTCTGCTCTGTCATTTGTGCCCCTGGAGTGCTGGAACTTTTGCAGTGTGTCAGTACACATGGCCAGGAAGTTTCTTGAGTCATCTACATTCTATGGTTTTTTTTTATTATTTTACATTATAATGAGCTTTTGGGTTATTAAAATTAAACTCTTTGGGCAATTCTTGTGTCTGGCTGGTTTGAACTGGTTCTTAGAATTTCACATTCTTACTTGTTACTTCAAAGAACCAGAAACGTTACTCAACAGGTGTTTATTAATTGTTCCTTGTTAGTGAAAACTTTACTCAAAGGGTCCCTCTTCTCCTGCTCCCATCACCATCATGCGGGGAATTGATTGGCTCTGGTTATCAATTGACTGGGATATTGATCAGGGGTTGGAATGGAAGACCTCTAAGGTCCCTTCCACTCCTATTAGATTAGATTAGAAAGATTCGATAGATAGATAAAGAGAGAGAGATGGAGACAGAGATAGATGAGAGATGAGAAATGAAAGAGAAAGAGATAGGGAGAGGGAGGGAGGGAGGGAGAGAGAGAATAGATAGATGATAGATGGATGATAGATAGAAAGATAGTTAGATAGATAGATAGATAGATAGATAGATAGATAGATAGATAGATAGATAGGTAGATAGATAGATAGATCGCTGCTCCATCACTGGTCGTTTTAAAGAAAAGATTGGACTACCATTTGCCTAGAATGATAAAGTTCTCTTGCCTTGAGAAGGGATTGGACACTAGTAGATCTCTGAAGTCCTTTCCAACCCTATGATGGTATGGGAATTGATTGGCTCTGGTTATCAATTGACTGGGATATTGATCAGGGGTTGGAATAGAAGACCTCTATGGTCCCTTCCACTCCTATTAGATTAGATTAGAAAGATTCGATAGATAGATAAAGAATGAGAGATGGAGACAGAGATAGATGAGAGATGAGAAATGAAAGAGAAAGAGATAGAGAGAGAAGGAAGGAGGGAGAGAGAGAATAGATAAATGATGGATGATAGATAGAAAGATAGATAGATAGATAGATAGATAGATAGATAGATAGACAGACAGACAGACAGACAGACAGACAGACAGACAGACAGACAGATAGATAGATAGATCGCTGCTCCATCACTGGTCGTTTTAAAGAAAAGATTGGACTACCATTTGCCTAGAATGATACAAGTTCTCTTGCCTTGAGAAGGGATTGGACACTAGTAGATCTCTGAAGTCCTTTCCAACCCTATGATTAAATGTTCTAAATCAAGAGTCTTCAAACTTGGCAGGTTTAAGGCTTGTGGACTTCAACTCCCAGAATTCCTGAGCTAACATGACTGGAGGAGGAACTCTGAGAGTTGAAGTCCACAAACCTTAAAGCTGTCAATTTTGAAGAGCCCTATTCTACATAATCGAGAAGTGTCCAAGGTTGAGGAATCATTTGTTTGCCATTATAAAAATGTCAACCATTACAAACTCTTTTCTCCCCAATGATGTTCAACACAATTATACTGCTGCCCATCCGGGATGTGTGAGACCACTGAGTTAGGGTTAGTGTAAATCACATGGAAGGAATGTCTGGATGACAATTTGATGGAAGGATTTGGGGCTCAAATAAACACAGCAGAACAAAGAATTTCTAAGATTTTATTTTTTTTAGAGAAGCATTTTGGAGAAGAGAACTAATGAGCAAACACACATGGCTAATTTATCATGAGCTACTACAATTTTGTCAAGGGGAATGGAAAATAAAACCAAGAGGAGAACCAGTGGAAGAGGTAGTCGTCAGTGGGGCTTTTAAAATTTAGAATTATTAAAAAGATTTAAACCAGACAAAATAATCTACAGTCTTGACACTTGTTAAGACTAGGTTTGAAGCAGGGTTGTGTACAAATGATGAAAGTGAAAATGAGGAAACTTGTTGAGAGGGCTAAATTCTTTGATCAAATTAAAGACAATATCTAGGTTTATTATAACTGGAAACCCTTGTGGAGTTTTGAGTGAAGTAGAAAAAATTAACTTATGATTTATGATTTTAAGAATGAAACACAATACCCTGTAGAAAGAAGCATGTTGTAACCATAGAGTAAGGGGTAAACTTTTAATTGTACTTATAAATCCTGTAGAGAAGATTGGAATCAACTGCTTCCTTCCCTCCGTTATCTTCTAGGGTTCCCTAGAATCTCCCCAGAATCTCCCACCCTTCCTTCCCCTGTGTGACCCCTTCCCCTCCAACTATTGCTATTTTATAGACAAGAATATGCAGAGAGAGCATGAAGGTGATCCAATTTTTCCTTCATTGCTTTATAGGAGATGCATCTTCCTTCTCCTGAATGCTCAGAAGTTTTTGTAGAGCCCCTTTGACTTCCTTGTTTCGGAGGCTGTAGATTAGGGGGTTCAGCATGGGGGTGATGATACAATACAGGGTGGAAACCAAGGTGTCCACCCGCAAGGAGTAGCCTGCACTGGGACGGTTGTAATTCAAGTTGGCCATCCCAAAGTAGACAATGACTGTAATTAAGTGGGCAGCGCAGGTGGAGAAGGTCTTTCTCCTTCCAGTGCTAGAACGGATCTTCAGAATTGTAGATATGATGTAGACATAGGAAATGACAACAAGGAGGAAAGGGCTCAGACCCACAAAGACAGTTGCTGTGTGAAGAGCCATCTCATTGACATAAGTGTCGCTACAAGCAATTTTCAAGAGTGGGGGGACATCACAGAAGATGTGATGGATCTGGTTGGCTCCGCAGAAGATCAAGTTAGTCGCCAGGACAATGTGGATGGATGAGTTGAGAAGGCCCCAGATCCACGAAATCATAGCCAGAGGGATCCGCACCCTACTACTCATGAGTTGTGTATAGTGCAGAGGTTCACAGATGGCCGCATAGCGGTCGTAGGCCATCACAGCTAGCAGTGCAGATTCAGTTCCTGCAAAGCTCATGAGGAAGAACATCTGGGCCATGCAATCATTGTAGGAGATGGTGGGCTGTTGGCGCAGGAGGTTCACCAGGATGGTGGGAAGGGTGACCGAGGAATAGCAAATGTCTAAGCAGGACAGATGGCTGAGGAAATAGTACATGGGACTGTGGAGACGGGAATCCAGCTGGATCAAAAGGGATATCATTGAGTTGGCCGCCAAGGTGATGAGGTAGATGGCCAGAAACAGCAGAAAGAGGAAGGGGCGTCCTTTCGGCATGCCAGAGAAACCCAGGAACAAGAATTCGGTCACCTGCAGGGTCTGATTGACACCTTCCATGAAGTCCCTCAAAAGTTGGATTTCATGTGTAGCCTCTGGCTTTAAACCACCACATGAAGAAGAAGCTTCACAAGCATGAATGAACCGCAGGACTTCCCCAAGGCCTCCTGGAATAATTAAACAACGTATTGCACGAATAAAAAAATGTCAGCAATCCTGTTCAAAAAGGCAGAATGGGCAGAATCATTAATGAAGGAGAACTCTGGGAATGAGAAGCTGAATTCCTTCCCTGGTCTCTGTTCATCCAGGATCCCTTACCTGTTTTCAGGCTCCACACCAGGGATTCATCCATACATTCACTAAGTAGAAGGGATTGGCACAAGTTAGTAAGACACACACAGTGTACAAGGAGCTATACTAAGGAAATTGTCAGGGTTCCGACCAGTGGTGATATTCAAATTTTTTAAGTTTAGTTTAGTTTAGTTTATCGTCATGGCACCTAGTACAACAAAATCAAGCACCATCTTCAGAGCACATCATGACCATGAAAATACACACAAACACACATCCTTCACACTCCACACATTGAATTGAAAACCCCAACACCACACCAACAGTGCACTCTACAGAGCTACTGCCCTGGAATAGAAGCCGATTTTCAGGCTATTTGTCCTTGTTTTTATTATTGCCGTCTGCCAGATGGTAATAGTCCCCCCCACCCGCCAAAAAAGGGAGCCCAGGATGAGATGGATCTTTGAGAATGTTTTGAACTTCCTTAAGGCAGCGGGAACTATAAAGCTCTTCCAAAGAGGGAACAGGTCAACCAGTGATCCTCTGGGCAATGACGTTAACCCCCTGGAGCGCTGTCCTATCTGCCACTGTGCAATTGGCAAACCATACAGAGATGCAGTAAGTTAAAATACTCTGTGGTGCAGCGGAAGAAGGTCACCCGCAGTTTTTCATTCAGTCTCAGGTAGTCTAATCTCTGCTGGGCCCTTTTGACCAGGGCTGAAATATGAGCCCCCCAAGTCAGGTCCTCTTTTAGGGTAACACCCAGAAACTTAAAACTGGTCCACTTGGTCTCCCTTGATAAGCAAGGGCTGGAGGTCTGATCTCTTCCTTCTATATAGTTCACTATCAGCTCCTTGGTCTTATTAGGATTGAAGACCAAGTTATTGTCTCCACACCAGCAACCAGTTCACCTCATCTGGGTAGGCAGACTCATCCACCCCCTCGGAGATTTTTATTACTAGTTCTGTGGGCGTGGCTTGGTGGGCATGGCAGGGGAAGGAGACTGTAAAATCTCCAGTCAGAGATGGTATTTTCCGGTTCTCTGAACTACTCAACATTTCTGCTACCGGTTCTCCAGAACTGGTCAGAACCAGCTGAATCCCACCTCTAGTTCCAACAGATGCCCTAATTAATTCATGAGCCTTGAGCTAAGTTTTGTTCCTGGCTTGCTCTCGAGTTGCCAGAAGTATTAATAGCTGTTAGTATGTCAATGCAAAGGGTCCCATCACAGTATGGTTGGCAACAGGGCTGAAGCCCAAGCCAGGAAACTTACTGGATTCTGAGGTTTCAAACAGCTCCAACCAGTTATAGCACTCATTATTTTTAAAGTATTTAAAACAGCTAATCTCTCTTTTTCAATTTCATTGTACACATGTTGTGCATTGACAATATAAGCTGATCGATTGATTGATCGATTGATTGTCTCCTGTCTGGTCATTGAAGGAGTGGTGGAAGCCACTCTGAGATCAAGCCACCCTGAACTCCAACCAATGATTGGTTGACCTTCACCAAGTCTATGCTTAGTAAGAAAATATTTTCCGCAAGATAGAAGATTTGCACACCCCATGAAAGTGTTTTCAGAAACAGACTTGAAACATGCCCAAAGACATCACTGGGTATAGCCCAGGGATCTCGAAACTGGAAGGAGAGGTGAGAGTTTTCTCTTAGCAGCAACGTGGAATTTTTGCCTCTTTCTGACAGTGGCTGGTGTTGAGGTGCACCTGAAATGTTTCGCGCATGCATTAATCCCCTCCCAGACCTCCTCGCTTGCTGGATCTGAAGTCCCTTTGCCCCTTGGTGTTCCTCACCTGGTCAGAGGCTCCTGGATGAAGTGGGCAGGTGTGGTCTTCTTCTCTCTTTACTTTGTCTACTGCTTGCAAAATCCCCAAGGTGGTGCCATGTTAAAAATACAGAACTGCAGGCTGACTCTGCCCACTGCCAGGAGTTTGATCCTGACTCAAGGTTGATTCAGCCTTCCATCCTTCCGAGTCCAGTAAAATAAGGACCCTGACAGTTGAAGGCAAGATGCCAATAACACCTATACATTGTAAACTGCCCAAAGTGTGATGTAAAGCATGATGGGGTGGTATATATGTCTATTGTTGTTGCTGAAAGAAGAGGCAGAGTTGTTACGGCATCTGGTGTGTCCCTGGAGATGACTTGCATCAGAAAAGAGAAAAACAAAACAGCTACGTGCTTCCCATTTGGGAGTTCCTGGCTGAAAACTTTGGAACTTTAGAATAAAGGGTGGGAGATGGAAACTTGGGCCGAGATCCACACAAAACAGAATATCAGAGTTGGAAGGGACCTGGGAGGTCTTCTAGTCCAAACCCCAGCTCAAGCAGGAAACCTTATACCATTCCAGACACATGGCTGTCCAATCTCTTCTTAAAAGCCTCCAGTGATGCAGCATTTACAACTTCTGGAGGCAGGAAGTTCCACTGGTTAGTTGTGCTTATGGTCAGGAAATTTCACCTTCTTTGTGGCAGCCTGTCAAATATTAGAGGACTGCTGTCACCCCTGGTCCTTCTTTTCATGAAACCAGAGTAGACATACCCAATTCCAGCAACTGTTCTTTGCATGTTTTAGCCTCCAGTCCCCTAATAATTGTTGTTGCTCTTGTCTGCACTCGTTCCAAAGTCTCAACATCTTTTTCCATATCATGGCGACCAAAACCGCCAATACTGGAGCATCCACAACTTCTGGAGGCAAGTCGCTCCACTGATTAAGTGTTCTGAGGGCCTCAAGGTGTGTTCACCTTCAGTTCTCCTTCTTCCTCAGCCTCGGTCACTGGGAATGAGGTGAGTTGGTCCCTCTGATGGAGGGACAAAGATGGAGACTTAGCAGCCAAAGCTTTTGGAGCTTTGAAGTTGGATATCTCTGCTCTGTCATTTGTGCCCCTGGAATGCTGGGACATTTGCCATGTGTCAGGACACACGGCCAGGAAGTTTCTTGAGTCATCTACATTCTGCGAGTTTTTAAAAATTTTATATTTGTGTTGTCCAGATAGTTTAGAGTTAATGGGATTTGGAATAGTTAGTTAGGATTTGTGAGCTGTCCCCTTAAGGGAATGCATCATGGTAAATGTAGTTAAGGTATCCTGAGAAATGTAGTCCATGTCATGTGGTCACATCTGTAATCCTGATTGGTCACTAAATTGACCCTTGTTGGGTTGGGGGAGGCTCCCTCACTCTTGCCTGAAGCCATCACCACGCAGTTGCTTCTATAATAGCCTGAATCCTTTACTATGTAGCTGCTTCAATCATCATGGGGTTGAGACCTTATTATCTTCCTACACCACAATTCAGATATGCAAAGGATTGGACATTAAGAAGAACCTCGTCATAAATGTGAGTTGACAGGATGCCTGACAAATCAATAAAAAGACTTTGTATGGATGCTTTGTGGAGTTTATCTTTGTACAGTATCTGTACAGGACAGGCAGAATAGTAGGAAGATATTAATCTTGATTCCTGGATAAAGATAAAGTAAAAAGATAAAGACAAATATATTTTGAATCCAGGAGTAAATGTGCATGCTATTCCTTTGTTCCTCAAACCTAGCATCGTATCGGCAGGAAGGGGCAAATTCATCCCCCCTTTTCTCTTCAGCGAAAGAAGTGCTATGTCTCAAATTACAACTCCTAACTCAGAAACAACCAATTTGTAAAACAAAGGGAGGGACAAGAATTCCCCCCCCCATCTCCTTTTATACAAGAGACTTTCAAGCATCCTATTCTCTGGCTTAATCTTCATCTTCCCATTGTTGGCCAAAGTAATGAAACAGTTTGAGTGGGACTTGAAAATTTCCTCTGTTCTAGTTTTAAAACTTGCATAACTTTGCTGGATCTGTCTTGTGCTCTCTGACAAAGAAATTGCATTACTCCAGCTCAGAGGAAATAAGAGAAGCCTCTCCAGCTATTTTTACAACCACTTTGGCTGTTTTATTGGGGGTCGTAATTCATTACTGACAGACCATCTTCAAAGCAAAGAAGCCCATTCCCCCCTCCCAAGACACAAGGCTAATTCAAGCAGCATTTTAAAAAGGAACAATTTCTCTTTCTTCTCAAAAAACTTAAAATTGCTTCATGTTCCCCTATCTTTACTAAACAATTTTTAAAAATATAACTCTGCATGCAAACCTTTGGAGTGTTGTATTTGATTGATGGATTTTTCCTCCAGCGAGGAAAATAAATTCCTCTGGGGTTCAGCCACCCCCCCCCCCCCAGACTTAAGCAAAGCAGCCCACAGCACCATCTGGTGGTCTGGGAGAAATTTCCCAGAGAATTCAAAGATTTGTCTGCCAATTTTTATAAGAACTACAGGGAGTTTCCCAACTTTAATCAATGAAAAATCCCCCTTTTTAATTATTGTGGCAACATTAAGCAACTTAATACAAGGTTCCAGTACTACTTGCAGCCTAACCTGTGCTTAGCTACAGTGTCTTCCAGACCTAGCAGGCAACCTTGAGTTTTGTTCTGATTTCTTCAGACTCAGCAACAATGCTTCCTTTTGTGCCATTTTGTGTAGCAAGCATGCAACACAACCTAAAGCCGCCATATTGTGCAGCGCCACCTGTGTGCTCAAGTACTAAATTTTCCAAAATTCATCTTTGCCAATTTGAAGTATTGCAACTTCTTCAGCCATGACAGATGTCCCTAAAGTACCCGAGGACTCGAACCCTCCACCTACCCTAGATGTAAATGTGGAGCCTGGTTCCCAAAACCCTCATCCGGACATCCAAACCTCCGAAGACATGGCGATACCTCAGAAAGCCTACAGTCTCAGATGACATAGAAAGCTTACCTCACCTGCAGTGGCATGCTTCAAAGAGGTTTGGGCCAGGCAGTATCACCGTCATGCAGATGCACGGATGGAGCTGGTAAGGATCTGCGATACCCCCAAAAGCAAGTTGCCCCTCAAGAGCCTCCTACTAATGCAGAAAGAGATAGAGGGGCATCTTGCACAGTGGAGAGACAGTGAAAGTAAGCTTAAGTACATACAGTCGAGCCTGGAAGACCCAGAGCTCTAAGAACACATTCATTGCTTCGAGGAGGTGAACAACAAACGCAAAGAGAGTGTTCAGGAAGGCAGAAACTCCCTCCAGGCCATGATCTTCGATGAGCTTCAAAAGGAACAAGGGAGAGGGCCACATCCAACATAGGTCTTCAATCACAAGCACCTTCTTCCCACCATTCGAGGAAAGCCTCCTCCCTCCATCCCAAACCGGCTAGACTGCAAGCAGGTTCCAGTGTCTTATGCCAATTCTCCACTGCTGAGTCTCACCATCCCTCCAGAGCATCCTCTCGTCACAGTGGTGCATCTAAGGCCTCCAAAGCAGCAAGTTATGCTGACTGTGCTGCAGAAGCTGCAGTAACAGATGCAGATCTACGTGCAACAGAAGAGGTGACATGGCAGAAGGCAGAAATAGCAGCTCAACAGGCAGAAATGGCCACAGCGCAGGCCAAATTGGAGTTGGTCAAATGGCAAAGAGACTCAGCAACAAAGATGGCACAGGCTGAAGCATTGCAGAAGATGGCAGACAACGCCCCCTTCAACTTTGACCTCAAAGACTTGGGAGAAGAGACCCCAGATACATGGGTCAAGGCCTACGTGGATGAGCAGCACTCACTACAAAATGAGCAGATAGAATTGCCTCAGTTGACTAGCAGTCTCCCACAACCAGGGAAGCATAGGAGTGAATCTCAACCACAGACTCTAAACGTCAGTTATACAACTGATGTTGTACGACCTAAAATATGAGATTCACTTCCCACCAATAGCAACCTTCCCCAACTGATGTTGTACATACTAAGGTCGGAGATTAACTTCCCAGAATCAGCAACCCTAACCCAACGTCTCATGTCCTGCTGAGCAAGCAATTTAACCCACCAGTGCTCACAACGACTTCTCAACATGTTGACATGCAACCAATCACAATTGCCACATTCAATCTGCAGGCAAAAAAGTTCTTGCTGCTACCACAAGACAACTCTAATGCACAGCGTGGAACCTACAATCAACCTCAAGAGGTACTACCTACATAGGTGGGGACGGATAACAACCTCCTCATAAAGTACTCCATGGCGAACCACATACCGTCCACAACACATGCCCTCAAGCCAGAATGCCATGCCTACGATGATGTCATACGAAGAGATGACTTGCCCTCACAGAGAAGTAACAAAGAACCGTCACTAAGGTGTGGAAGGTTAGACTTAGCAGGTAGCGGTGTGTACAAATTCAATGACAAGCCAGGCGGAGAATACCTACTATGGAAGAACATTTTCACAAGTACCACTCAATGTGAACAGCTGCTTCCCGGTGAAGAATTTAAATTTCTGTTGGCATAGCTAGGACCACGGTCTAGCTACATGGTGAAACACATTTACACAGGCATACTTAATGACCCAGACACCGCTCTAAAACAAGTATGGGATGCTTTGGACCGGAAATATGGTGAGGAAACATTGATGGAATACTCGCTCCTAGAACGACTTTACAGTTTCCCGTGTATCGCCATCCATGAAACCCAAAAACTAGAGGACATTTCCAACATCCTTATGGAGCTGCGAACAGCCAAAGAATGTTCTGACTTACCAGGACTGGCTTGCCTTGATCTCTTCAAAACACAAGAAGCAATCATCACCAAACTCCCAAAAGAAATAATAGAATGATGGATCGTTTTGTCCGATGCCTTTCTGGCTACAAAACCACAAACGAGACCTACCCTTTGCCCTTCTGCAAGAATTTGTTGTCCGGCAAACAGAGTCCTGCAACAGCTTCAGAAACCTCTGCCTCAGACGCAGATTCTTCAAAACTAACAGAGAACACAACTGAAACTCTGCACCCCTCCAGAGTCTACTGCACATCTCTACAGATCATCACCACATGACATAACACCGTGATCGACTCCTCATCCATACACAGTTCAGGAGAGAACTCATCAGATACAACCCAATTTAGATCTCTGACTCCAAAGAGAAGCCAATTTTGTCCTTTGCACCACACTCGACATTCGCTGAACAGGTCAGGGGTTTGCTGTGAAATCCCTGTCCAAAAGGAAAGAGTTGATAAAAGAGCTCCAATTTTGCAACAAGTGTTGCGAATCCAAACACTCGCCCAAATACTGCACAGCCAAAGTGCAATGTCATATCTGCAAAGGTGACATGCACCCGACCGCGCTGCATCCAGACGCTGATCCACCACTGCAGACATCTCGTAGCCCTCCTTTGAACAAGGAGCCTCAACGTGCTATAGAAGCACACCCAGAGCCAGTGGTGAGTGTCAATTGCATAGCGGTGTGCAATGGCACACCAGCCCCTCGCTCGTGTCATTAGATCTGCTTGGCCAAAGTCTACCCAGATGGATGCCCAGAAGAAGCAGTGAAGATGTATGTAATACTGGATCCTCAGAGTGATTGCTCACTATCCAGATCCACATTCTTTGACCTTTTTGATGTTCAGAAGGAAGAAGTGCACTTCACGATATCGTGTACCGCACCAAGACGCACGGTGAGGAGGGAAGCTACTGGACTCTGAATAGAATCATTAGATGGAAGTTCCCAGTTCCTACTGCCACCCGTGCTGGAATGGAACGGGATACTAGATGACCGCAGCTGCATTGCAACATCAGAGGTAGCTAGCAACATACCTCACCTGAAGCATATGGCTCATCTATTTCCCGCCCAGATCCTGAAGCCAAGATTTTACTCTTGCTGGGATTCGATGCCCCTGACGCCTTAGTGCACACTGAAGTAGTCAGAGGCCTGAGATACTCACCCTTTGCCTTCAAGACAGATCTGGGTTGTGGAATCTCTGGAATTGCCAGTGTCGATTGGATGGAGGCCCCAGCCCAGGCAGATTCCTTAGCACCATCCATTCCGACAGACTTCCGACGCCCTTTAGCACCATTGAAAACAAGAATGCCGTTCCATCCTAAATGGCTGCCAACAACCACCAGACATCCACTAAGACGCTCTATATGGGCATATGCCTCTGCAACACCCTTTCCAACAGCTTCCCGATGCCCTTTGACACCATGGAAGCAAGAGTACCGGTCCAACCCTAAAAGGCCGCCAGAAGCGACCACCAGACTTTCACCGTTGGTACCAAGAGTACCTGTCCACCTTAAAAGGCCTCCAGAGGTGACCAGCAGACTTGCACCAAGAAGCTCTACACCAGACCAGTCACCGACTTTGTGTTGCTGTGGAGAAAGACTGAACTTGAAGATTGAACCTGAAACTTTGCATGCTTTGTTTGTTTGATGTTTTACTATTTACTGTTTCTCTTAGTTATATAGCTAACTGTTTATTTTAGTTATATAGTTATCTGCTATTCAGTTAGTATTACTCTTTACTGTTTATCTTAGTTAATTGCTCTTTACTTAGTTAGTGGAATTTACAATTCCAGGCGGGGAGTGTGCTGTCCAGACAGTTTAAAAATTAATGGGATTTGGGATAGTTAGTTAGGATTTGTGAGCTGTCCCCTTAAGGAAATGCATCATGGTAAATGTAGTTAAGGTATCCTGGGAAATGTAGTCCATGTCATGTGGTCACATCTGTAATCCTGACTGGTCACTAAATTGACCCTTGTTGGGTTGGGGGAGGCTCCCTCACTCTTGCCTGAAGCCATCACCACGCAGCTGCTTCTATCATAGCCTGAATCCTTTACTATGTAGCTGCTTCAATCATCATGGGGTTGAGACCTTATTATCTTCCTACACCACAATTCAGATATGCAAAGGATTGGACATTAAGAAGAACCTCGTCATAAATGTGAGTTGACAGGATGCCTGACAAATCAATAAAAAAGACTTTGTATGGATGCTTTGTGGAGTTTATCTGTCTGCCTTTGTACAATATTTGTACAGGATAGGCAGAATAATATTATGATGAGGTTTTGGGTTATTAAAGTTAAACTCTTTGGGCAATTCTCGTCTCTGGCTGTTTTGAACTGGTCCTTATCAGAATTTCACATTCTTGCTTGTTACTTCAAAGAACCAGAAACATTCATCAACAGGGGTTCCTTGCTATTGAAAACATTACTCAAAGGGTCCCTCTTCTCCTGCTCCCATCACCATCGTGTTGGGGATAGATTGGCTCTGGTTACCATTTGACTGGGATATTGATCAGGGGTTGGACTGGACGACCTCTAAGGTCCCTTCTACCCCTATTATATTATATTAGAAAGATTAGATAGATGGAGATAGAGATAGAGATGAGAGATTGATGAGAGAGAAAGAGAGAGGGGGAGGGAGGGAGAGAGATAATAGATCGATGATAGATTAGATAGATAGATAGATAGATAGATAGATAGATAGATAGATAGATAGATAGATAGATAGATAGATAGAATAGATAGATGACAGATGGATGGATAGATAGAGATGAGAGATAGATGAGAGAGAAAGAGAGAGGGCAGAGGGAGGGAGGGATGGAGAGAGAGAGAATAGATAGATGATAGATTAGATAGATGGATAGATAGATAGATAGATAGATAGATAGATAGATAGATAGATAGATAGATAGATAGATAGATAGATAGATAGATAGACCACTGCTCTATCACTGGTAGTTTTTAAGAAAAGATTGGACTACCATTTGCCTAGAATGGTACAAGTTCTCTTACCTTGAGCAGGGATTGGACACTAGTAGATCTCTGAAGACCTTTCCAACCCTATTTCAATGTTCTACATAATCGAGATGTGTCCAAGGTTGAGGAATCATTTGTTTGCCATTATGAAAATGTCAACCATTACAAGCTCTTTTCTCCCCAATGATGTTCAACACAATAATACTGCTGCATATCCGGGATGTGTGAGACCACTGAGTTAGGGTTAGTGTAAATCACATGGAAGGAATGTCTGGATGACAATTTGATGGAAGGATTTGGGGCTCAAGTAAACACAGCGGAACACAGAATTTCTAAGATTTTATTTTGTTTAGAGAAGCATTTTGGAGAGGAGAAATAATGAGCCAATGCATACGTCTAACTTATCACAAGCTACTACAGTTTTGTCAAGGGGAATGTAACATAAAACCAAGAGAAGAACCGGTGGTAGAGGAATATGGTTTTCAGTGGCTATTTTAATTTAGAATTATTAGAAAGATTTAAACTAGACGAAATAATTGTCAACTCATAAAACATTTTGTATACACATTTCATAGTTGCCAATAGAAAGAAGGGCGGGATTTCAAAGAGCAGGAAGCAGTGTGGAATCGAAAGTACATTCCATTCATATTTTCTTCAAAGACTGATTAGATGACTGAAGCTTCCGCCGTGAAAAAATCTAATTGGAGAGCATGATTGATGACTCGTGGCTATGGATGTTTTTTCGTTGGATGATACAACCAGAGGGGTGGGGGTGGGGGGAAGCAGGATGAAGGGTGACAGTGAATTATGTATCTCACAGTTGGCTATGCCCAGATTAGTGCCGGACGTAGAATGTTACCTTCAAATAAATCCTCTTTAGTTTTGGGAGTGTGGCTCAAGGTTCATGATTTAATTGAAGTAACTGCTGGAACCCTGACAATAATCTACAGTTCTGACACTGTTAAGATTAGGTTTGAAGCAGGATTGTGTACCAATGATGAAAGTGAAAATGAGGGAACTTGCTGAGAGTGCTAAATTCTTTGATCAAATTAAAGGCAATATCTAGTTTTATTACTAACTGGAAACCCTTATGGAGTCTTGAGTGAAGTAGAAAAAAATTAACTTGTGATTTATGGTTTTAAGAATGAAACAATACCCTGTAGAAATGGCATGTTGTAACTATAGAGTAAGGGGTAAACTTATAATTGTACTTATAAATCCTGTAGAGAAGATTGGAATCAACTGCTTCCTCCATTCCCCTCCCTTCCCTTCTTACCCCTTCTCTTCCCACCAGTGATGGATCACAAGAGGGGAACTAGACAAGGCACAGAAGAGCCTGGAGATGAAGAGGTAGTGACTTAGGGTTCCCTAGAATCTCCCCAGAATCTCCCACCCTTCATTCCTCTGTGTGACCCCTTCCCCTCCAACTATTGCTATTTTACAGACAAGAATATGCAGAGAGAGCATGAAGGCAATCCAATTTTTCCTTCATTGCTTTCCAGGAGATGCATCTTCCTTCTCCTGAATGCTCAGAAGTTTTTGTAGAGCCCCTTTGACTTCCTTGTTTCGGAGGCTGTAGATTAGGGGGTTCAGCATGGGGGTGAGGATACAATACAGGGTGGAAACCAAGGTGTCCACCCGCAAGGAGTAGCCTGCACTGGGACGGTTGTAATTCAAGTTGGCCATTCCAAAGTAGACAATGACTGTAATTAAGTGGGCAGCACAGGTGGAGAAGGTCTTTCTCCTTCCAGTGCTAGAACGGATCTTCAGAATTGTAGATAAGATGTAGACGTAGGAAATGGCAACAAGGAGGAAAGGGGTCAGACCCACAAAGACAGTTGCTGTGTGAAGAGCCATCTCACTGACATAAGTGTCGCTACAAGCAATTTTCAAGAGTGGGGGGACATCACAGAAGATGTGATGGATCTGGTTGGCTCCACAGAAGACCAAATTGGTGGCCAGGGCAGTGTGAATGGCTGAGTTGAGAAGACCTGAGATCCACGAAGCCATAGCCAGAGGGACTCGCACCTCCCTACTCATGAGTTGAGAATAGTGCAAAGGTTCGCAGATGGCTGCATAGCGGTCGTAGGCCATCACAGCCAGCAGTGTGCATTCACATCCAGTACATGTCATGAAGAAGAACATCTGGGCCATGCAATCATTGTAGGAGATGGT
Organism: Bungarus multicinctus; assembly: GCA_023653725.1. NCBI lineage: Eukaryota > Metazoa > Chordata > Lepidosauria > Squamata > Elapidae > Bungarus > Bungarus multicinctus. Next base: position 84,657,766 of record CM042848.1, read on the forward strand.
GGGCTGTTGGCGCAGGAGGTTCACCAGGATGGTGGGAAGGGTGACCGAGGAATAGCAAATGTCTAAGCAGGACAGATGGCTGAGGAAATAGTACATGGGACTGTGGAGACGGGAATCCAGCTGGATCAAGATGAGGATGACCAAGTTGGCCACCAAGGTGATCAGGTAGATGGCCAGAAACAGCAGAAAGAAGAAAGGTTGACCTCTGGGCATGCCAGAGAAACCCAGGAACAAGAATTCGGTCACCTGCAGGGTTTGATTGACACCTTCCATGAAGTCCCTCAAAAGTTGGATTTCATGGGTAGCCTCTGGCTTTAAACCACCACATGAAGAAGAAGCTTCACAAGCATGAGTGAACCGCAGGACTTCCCCAAGGCCTCCTGGAATAATTAAACAACGTATTGCACGAATAAAAAAATATCAGTGATCTTGTTCAAAAAGGCAGAATGGGCAGAATCATTAATGAAGGAGAACTCTGGGAATGAGAAGCTGAATTCCTTCCCTGGTCTCTGTTCATCCAGGATCCCTTACCTGTTTTCAGGCTCCACACCAGGGATTCATCCATACATTCACTAAGTAGAGGGGATTGGCACAAGTTAGTAAGACACACACAATGTACAAGGAGCGATACTTATAAAATTGTCAGGGTTCTGACCAGTAGTGATATTCAAATTTTTTAAGTTTAGTTTAGTTTAGTTTAGTTTATTGTCATGGCACCTAGTACAACAAAATCAAGCACCATCTTCAGAGCACATCATGACCATGAAAATAAACACAAACACACATCCTTCACACTCCACACATTGAATGGAAAACCCCTGATACTGCATTAATATTGCACTATACAGTAGAATTTAATAGAGTTCCTGGCCTGGGATAGAAGCTGTTTTCCAGCCTATTTGTCCTTGTTTTTATAATTATCCTGTCCCGTCTGCCAGATGGTAATAGTTAAAAAAAAAAAAAAAGGGGGGGGGTGCCCAGGGTGAGATGGATTTTTGAGAATGTTTCTTAAAGCTCTTCCAAAGAGGGGAGAGGGCAACCCATGAACCTCTGGGCAATGACATTCCCCCTCTGGAGTGCTTTCCTATCTGCCACTGTGCAATTGGCAAACCTTACAAAGGAGCAGTAAGTTAAGATAATCTCTATGGTGCAGCGGTAGAAGCTCACCAGCAGTTCTCCATTTGGTTGTTGTTTCCTGAGAAGTCTCAGGTAGTCTAATCTCTGCTGGGCCCTTTTGACCAGGGCTGCAATGTGAGCCCACCATGTCAGATCCTCGTTTAGGGTAACACCCAGAAGCTTAAAACTGGCCACTTGCTCCCCTTGGTCTCCATTGATAAGCAAGGGCTGGAGGTCTGATCTGTTCCTTCTATACAATCCACTATCAGCTCCTTGGTCTTACTGGTGTTGAGGACCAAGTTTTTGTCTCCACACCACGAAAGCAACTGGTCCACCTCATCTTGGTAGGCAGACTCACCCCCCTGGAGATTTCACTGCCGGTTCTGTGGACGTGGCTTGGTGGGCGTGGCAGGGAAAGAGACTGTGAAATCTCCAGTCAGAGGTAGGATTGACCAGTTCTCCAAAATTTCTGCTACCGGTTCTCCAGAACTGGTCAAAACCGGCTGAATCCCACCTCTAGTTCTGACGGATGCCCTAATTAATTCATGAGCCTTGAGCTAAGTTTCGTTCCTGGCTTGCTCTCGAGTTGCCAGAAATATTAATAGCTGTTAGTAGGTGAATGCAAATAGTCCCATCGCAGTTGGGTGGCAACAGGGCTAAAGCCCAAGCAAGGAGACTTACTCATTATTTTTAAAGAATTTTAAACAGCTAATCTCTCTTTTTCAATTTCATTGTACACATGTTGTGCACTGACAATATAAGTTGATTGATTGATTGATTGATTGATTGTCTCCTATCTGGTCATTGAAGGAGTGGTAGAAGCCACTCTGAGATCAAGCCATCCTGAACTCCAACCAATGATTGGTTGACCTTCACCAAGTCTATGCTTAGTAAGAAAATATTTTCCCCAAGAAAGAAAGTTTGCACACCCCATGAAAGTGTTTTCAGAAACAGACTTGAAACATGCCCAAAGACATCACTGGGTATAGCCCAGGGGTCTCCAACCTTGGCAACTTTAAGACCTGTGGGACTTCAACTCCCAGAATTCCTCAGCCAGCAAAACTGAAGAAGCTTCTTGGATGAGAAGCTAAATCCCTTCAAAGAAAAAGACAGAAAGTCCAGTTGCCTTTTGAAAAAGCACTTTTGGGATATTATTCTGTGTGTTTGTAATTGTTGGCATGCTTTCATATGTGCATTATTACAGATGTTGCAAGCATTCACAATGCCTATGGGCAAAAGTAGATCTTAAGCAAACTTTCATCAAGTGAAATTTCAAGGAAAACTTGCAGATGATTGGGTGTGGTAGATTGGGATAATTGGCCTTGCATTGACCCTTTCAAATGAGAATAGAATAGAGCTGGAAGGGACCTTGGAGGTCTTCTAGTCCAGCCCCTTGCTCAAACAGGAGACCCTATACCATTCCAGACAAATGGCTGTCCAGTCTCTCCTTAAAAACCTCAAGTGATGAAGCCCCGACGACTTCTGGAGGCAAGTTGTGTCCCACTGGTTAATTGTCCTCCCTGTTAGGAAGTTTTTCCTTAATTCCAGGTTGCTTTTCTCTTTGGTTAGTTTCCAACTATTGTTTCTTGTCCTGCCCTCGGGTGCTTTGGAGAATAAGTTGACCCCTCCCTCCTCTTTGTGGCAGCCCCTCAAATACTGGAATACTGTTTTCATGTCTCCCCTAATTCTTCTTTTCTTTAGACTAGCCAAACCCAAAAAATAATTTTGGGAGAAAATTATTTTCCTCCCAAAATAATTTCTCAGTCCACAGAACCGTAGGTACAAATCCAGCAGTTGAGGGGCTGCCATAAAGAAGAGGAGGAGGTCAATTGACTTCCCAAAGCCCCTGAAGACAGGACAAGAAACAAAGGATGGAAACTCATCAAGAAGGGAAGCAACCTGGGATAAGAAGAAACTTCCTAATTGAGGTTGGGGACAATTGACCAGTGGGACAGAAGTTGCCTTCTGAAGTTGAGGGTGCTCGATCTCTGGAGGTTTTTAACAAGAGACTGGGCAGTCACTTGTATTGAATGGTCCAGGATCTCCTGCTTGAGAGGGGGGGGGTGGACTAGAAGACCTCCAAAGGCCCTTCCAGCTCTATTCTGATATTCTTGCTTAGTTGAAGCATGCTAGCCAGCACTATACCATTGTTTTTCTCCAAACACTGTTAATTTTTAGATTAAGAGTTGGGACCACAAACTATTCTTCTGACAAGACCTTTTTTCTTTGGGGTGGTGGTGGAAAGAGGAGGGATAGAGAAAGCTTTGCTCCACCAGGCATAAAAAAAAGAGGTGAGAGTTTTCTCTTAGCAGCAACATGGAATTTATGCCTCTTTCTGACAGTGGCTGGTGTTGAGGTGCACCTGAAATGTTTGGCACATGCATTAATCCCCTCCCAGACCTCCTTGCTTGCTGGATCTGAAGTCCCTTTGCCCCTTGGTGTTCCTCACCTGGTCAGAGGCTCCTGGATGAAGAGGGCAGGTGTGGTCTTCTTCTCTCTTTCCTTTGTCTACTGCTTGCAAAATCCCCAAGGTGGTGCCATGTTAAAAATACAGAACTGCAGGCTGACTCTGCCCACTGCCAGGAGTTTGATCCTGACTCAAGGTTGATTCAGCCTTCCATCCTTCCGAGTCCAGTAAAAGAAGGACCCTGAGGGTTGGGGCAAAATGCCAATAACACCTATACATTTTAAACTGCCCAGAGAGTGATGTAAAGCATGAATGGGTGGTATATAAGTCTATTGCTGTTGCTGAAAGAAGAGGCAGAGTTGTTATGGCATCTGGTGTGTCCCTGGAGATGACTTGCATCAGAAAAGAGAAAAACAAAACATCTACGTGCTTCCCATTTGGGAGTTCCTGGCTGAAAACTTTGGAACTTTAGAATAAAGGGTGGGAGATGGAAACTTGGGCCGAGATCCACACAAAACAGAATATCAGAGTTGGAAGGGACAAGAAAGATTAGAAAGATTAGATAGATAGATAGATAGATAGATAGATAGATAGATAGATAGGTAGGTAGGTAGATAGATAGATAGATAGGGAGAATAGATTGATGATAGATGGATGGATGGGTGGGTGGGTGGATAGAGATGAGAGATAGATGAGAGAGAAAGAGAGAGGGCAGAGGGAGGGAGGGATGGAGAGAGAGAGATAATAGATAGATGATAGATGGATGGATGAATAGATGGATGGATAGATAGACAGAGTACTGCTCCATCACTAGTAGTTTTCAAGAAAAGATTGGACAACCATTTGTCCAGAATGGTACTAGTTCCTTGAGTTGCCTTGAGCAGGGATTGGACTAGAAGATCTCTGAGGTTCTTTCCAGTCCTATGATTTGATGTTCTACATCAGTGATGGCTAATCTTTTTGGGCTCCTGTGCCAAAAATTGTGTGTGTGCCAGTGTGCACGCACTCATGTGCCAGCACTCAGAATGCAAAGCGGCCCCTCCCCATGACCCCTGTGCATATGCACGCAATCCCCACCCCACCCCCTTACTGGCATTGCACCTCACAGCTTATTTTTTGGCTGCTTTGAGGCCTTTTTCGGTCTCCCAGAGGCTTGAAAAAAGCCTCTGCAAGGCTTTTCAGGACAAATAATAGGCCCGTTTCGACAGGAAGTGAAGAAATGGGCCTATTATTCATCCTGAAAAGCTTTGCAGATGTTTTTCCCAAGCCTCTGGGAGGCCAAAAAAGGCCTCAAACCAGCCAAAAAAATCACTGTGAGGTGTGTGCATGTGCAGTGAGGTAAGTTTTCCTGCAGCTCGTGTGCCAGCACAAATGGCTCTGCGTGCCAGTTGTGGCATGTGTGCCATAGGTTCGCCATTACAGCTCTACTTAATCAAGATGTGTCCAAGGTTGAGGAATCATTTTATTTGCCATTATGAAAACCATTACAAGCTCTTTTCTTCCCAATGATGTTCAACTCAATTATACTGCTGCCCACCCGGGATGTATGAGACCACTGAGTTAGGGTTAGTTTAAATCACATGGAAGAAATATCTGGATGACAATTTGATGGAAGGATTTGGGGCTCAAATAAACACAGCAGAACACAGAATTTGTAAGATTTTAGAAATTTTGGAAAGGAGAAATAATGAGCAAACACAAATGGCTAACTTATCATGAGCTACTACAATTTTGTCAAGTGGAATGTAAAATAAAACCAAGAGAAGAACCGGTAGTAGAGGTAGTTGTCAGTGGGGATTTTTTTAAATTTAGAATTATTAAAAGATTTAAACTCGATAAAATAATCTACAGTTTTGACACTGTAAGACTAGGTTTGAAGCAGGATTGTGTACAAATGATGAAAGTGAAAATGAGGGAACTTGCTGAGAGGGCTAAATGCTTTGATCATGTTATATGTGGAAATAACATATATTTGTCTTTACACCTAAGAAAGCGTAGAACCAAAGACACTTCATTTTTGTTTGTAATGTGATCTTTTTACAATGATGACTGGTTACATAACAAATATTTATTTATTTATTCAAATTAATATGTACTGTATTGTAATGTGTTATGTTCTAAAGTAAATGTCAGGTTTTTGGTTGGAACACAGGGGTTTGTATTTTGGCTTGAGAATTAAAGTAAGAGATACTAGGGTCATTCTGACCTGAATGGAACTGGTTAACGATCCATTGTGTTCAGAAGAACATAACAGGAAGATACAAGGGTGGTTTCCAAAGAAAGGGAAACAGGTGGTACACTAACAGGTGTGGCGTAGGGAATTACACAGTTGGATAGATTGTGAACCCAGGAAAGGGGCAGAGACTGTACATTGAACCTGTATATATACGTCCCATCCTTTCTGGGAAAGATATCTTCTGTGATGAGCAGAATTCCCTTTTGCAAAGGGTTAATAATAAAGCTCTTGTTTACTGTCTCCAGTTGTGTTTTGTGATTTTTCTCACAGATCAAATTAAAAACAATATCTAGGTTTATTACTAATGGGAAACCCTTATGAAGTTTTCGTGAAGTAGAAAAAGTTAACTTATGATTTGTGATTTTAAGAATGAAACATGATACCCTGTAGAAAGAAGCTTGTTGTAACCATAGAGTAAGGGGTGAACTTATAATTGTACTTATAATTCCTGTAGAGAAGATTGGAATCAGCTACTTCTTCCCTTCCCTTCCCTTCCCTTCCCTTCCCTTCCCTTCCCTTCCCTACTGACCAGTGATGGAGCACAAGAGGGGAGCTAGACAAGGCACACCTGAGCCTGGAGATGAAGAGGTAGATGTAAGGCATCCAGAAAGGATCCATGGTATCAATCACTCCGAGACATCTCTCTCCAAGGTTGAATTTATTAGGAATAGATCTGGCACGTCAAAGGCAATTTCCCAAGTGAAATTATTTTCACGCCTTACACAGAATCCACCTTCTCTCCTCCCTTCTCTCCTCCCACTTCTACACTTCATAAATCACGAGTACCAATTAACTGCCACTGGAATTACTTAATACGACATACAGAATGACCTTGAACTTTTCAACTCCTCCAACTCTCTAAAAGGAAAAAATATATGTGGCAACAGAATTTTTTAAAGCTGACAGTAGAGATTTAGGGTTCCCTAGAATCTCCCCAGAATCTCCCACCCTTCCTTCCCCTGTGTGACCCTTTCCCCTCCAACTGTTTCTATTTTACAGACAAGAATATGCAGAGAAAGCATGAAGGCAATCCAATTTTTCCTTCATTGCTTTCCAGGAGATGCATCTTCCTACTCCTGAATGCTCAGAAGTTTTTGTAGAGCCCCTTTGACCTCCTTGTTTCGGAGGCTGTAGATTAGGGGGTTCAGCATGGGGGTGATGATACAATACAGGGTGGAAACCAAGGTGTCCACTCGCAAGGAGTAACCTGCACTGGGACGGTTGTAATTCAAGTTGGCCATCCCAAAGTAGACAATGACGGTAATTAAGTGGGCAGCGCAGGTGGAGAAGGTCTTTCTCCTTCCAGTGCTAGAACGGATCTTCAGAATTGTAGATAAGATGTAGACATAGGAAATGACAACAAGAAGGAAAGGGCTGAGACCCACAAAGACACTTGCTGTGTGAAGAGCCATCTCATTGATATAGGTGTCGCTACAAGCAATTTTCAAGAGTGGGGGGACATCACAGAAGATGTGATGGATCTGGTTGGCTCCACAGAAGACCAAATTGGTGGCCAGGGCAGTGTGGATAGCTGAGTCGAGAAGGCCCCAGATCCACGAAGCCGTAGCCAGAGGGACTCGCACATCCTTACTCATGAGTTGAGAATAGTGCAGAGGTTCGCAGATGGCTGTATAGCGGTCATAGGCCATCACAGCGAGCATCGCACACTCAGATCCAGCACATGTCATGAGGAAGAACATCTGGGCCATGCACTCGTTGTAGGAGATGGTGGGCTGTTGGCGCAGGAGGTTCATGAGGATCTTTGGGACTGTGACCGAGGAATAGCAAATATTTAAGCAGGACAGATGGCTGAGGAAATAATACATGGGACTGTGGAGGCGTGAATCCAGCTGGATCAAAATGAATATCATTGAGTTGGCCACCAAGGTGATGAGGTAAATGGTGAGAAACAGCAGAAAGAAGAAAGGTTGACCTCTGGGCATGCCAGAGAAACCCAGGAACAAGAATTCAGTCACCTGCAGGGTCTGATTGACACTTTCCATGAGGTCACTCAAGCTGTGGTGGAGAAGGTTGGAATGCAGCAGAATTCAGGAGTAGCTGCTCCTTTCAAATCACAGCATGAAGAAGAAGCTGCAGAAGCATGAGGGAACCACTGGACTTCCCCAAGGCTATCTGGAACAATTAAACAATGCTTTGCATGAATAAAATAATCATCAGGTAGGAGAAATGTGTCTGAAGACATTTATGGATTTGTTTCGGTCAAGTGGAAGATTATTACAGGTGTGTTCTTCCAGTTTACTTTCCCAAAATGCCATTTTGGCATTCCCCAATTTGTACCCCTGTGCAAAGATGCAAAATGAGGATCATTGGACACAGCTGGAAACAAACAACTGAATTCCTTCCATGGGCTGTGTCCAACTAAGATCTTTCATCTGTTTTTGAGGTTTACACAAAGACGTTATCCAAAAAATTTTAACTAAACAGAAGAGGTGGCATGAAATAGTTAGCTACACAGAATTTACTAGAAGTGATACTAATGAAGTATTAACAAATAGATCAGATTCTACCTTGGAGATTATTGGGAAAGGATCCTTATAACAATGCAAATTTCCCTGCAGCCACAAGAGGAGATTTCTGGTCCCAACATTTGCGAGAGTTTGAGCAAAGAATAAGTATGTCAAGAAGTATAAACTTTTGTAATTATGGAGCTGTAAGCTGCCTCTGACCACTCACAAGTCTTCGTTTGTACAAGACACTTAAGGCAGGTGACCAGGTTAATTCCATTTCTGGGTGTGCAAAGTGCCCAAAATCACAATCTCACCAACGGTCCATCCAGTAGCACAAAGTCCACAAACCACAATGCCCATCACTGCATACAGAGGAGATGCAGCCACTCAGTCTGCTAGGAGCCCAGAAAAAGGGGAAGGATTCTCCTTCCCTCTCAAGGAAGACTCCAGAGGGAGGAGGGTCAACCATCCAATGTGATTGGGTTGGAAATTGGAGTGGGGAATAAGACCATTTCAAGGAGGAGACTGTCTTGGTGGCTTCTGGAGATGGTGGGTGGAGATGGCCTTGAAGGGGACAATCTCTCCTCAGCCATTGCTAGAGGTTTGGGAAGCCATGCTTGGGGCTTCTCGGGGGCATTGGGTGGGTGAAGTTTGCAGGGAAATTTCTGCTGCGATGCACATTATGAGAGCGTCCTCATTTTGAGAGAGCAATTTGGGGTCTGCGGGGATGAGAAGAATGGTTTGTTTGCTTAATTAATGAATTACCTCCCGCTTTTGATCCTTGGAATCTCTCTTTTGAACCTCTCTCAAGATCCACGATATCTTCAGAGATATCAATCATCCAGATCCCAAAAGGTGCTTTTCTTTCTTTCTTTCGTCTCCTTCTTTCTTTCTTTTTCTTTCTTAGTTTCTTTTCTTTCTTTCTTTCCCCTTCTTTCTTTCTAGTTCTTGCCTTTTATCTTTCCACCCTCCCCTCCCTCCCCCTCCCCTTCTTTATCCTCCCCCTTTTTCTCCCCTTCCCCCCCTTCCCCCCCCTTTCGGCTGCCTTTCCCTCCTTTTCCCTTCCCCGTGGTCCTTTTTCTTTTTCTTCTTTCTTTCTTCCTCTTCCTTCCTTGTTTCTTCCTTTCCCTTACCTTACTTCTTCCTCCTTCCTCCTTCTTTCTTTCTTTCTTTCTTTCTTCTTTTCTTCCTCTGGTCCTTTCTCTTCCCTTTTCTTTCCTTCTTTCCTTCCTCTTCCTTTGTTTTTCCTTCACTTCTTTTTCTTTTCTTTTCTTCTTTCTTCTTTGCCGTTTTCCTACCTTCTTCCTTCCCCTCCTCCCCCGGCTCCCCACTTCCTTCCCCTTCCTTCCTAATCCTACCTCCTTCCCTTTCCTTCTTTCTTTTTTCTTTGGTTTTCTTTTTTTCTTTTTTCTCCTTCCTCTTTTTCTGGTATCTTTGTGATAAAATTTTTTTTTTTTATTTTTAAAAAAAAAATTTTTCTTATTTTTTTACAAAACGTACATTTGTGTGAACAGGGTGGGACCAGAGTGTCCTTACATTTTAAATTTAACAACAAACATGACAATATTCTTCATATTTCTACAGTTGGCAATCTTGATATTAATAGCATATTTTGTTAATTGTAATCTTTCATTCTTTGATTATTCCCCATTTCAATATCTCTATTTTTGTGTCAATATCTCCATAATTCTGAATATCCTTTTAAAAACTGCAAATCAATATTATCCTCACATTTGTGGTGTTTTAACACAGACTTAGATAATTCTAATAATAATTCACCAATTTTATACCCTTTCTGACTTTATCATAACTATGCCACTATTCTATTTAAAAAAAAATCCCCTTTTCTAATCACCTTTACAACTTATTTATTACAAATAAAATAATATTCATCATATGTTATGTTTGACAAGATAAGTACTATCATAATTCTAACAAATAGTACAGGAGGTGTTTTATATTAAGTTATAATCTTAAAGTGCTTTTCAAAGGCAACTGGACTTCGTATTATTTTTTCCCTTGAAAATGTTTGCTTCTCACCCAAGAAATTCCTTCAGTTCTGAGAAGACTGGAGAACTGAAGAAGCTTCTTTGGGATTGAGAAGTGAAACATTTTTCAAAGAAAAAACACAAACAAAACAAGAGAGTCCAGTGGTGTTTTTTGAGACAGCCTGGTCCAGACTTTCATCAGCTCATTCCTGTGGACTCTCTCCTCTCCTCCTACCCTCTGAGGCTTGTCTATGTACCACCAAGAGTAAAAAACCTTTTCCCAACTCTTCTTCATCATGGGTGTAGCTTGTTCAACAATAACACTTTTTCCCCTCTTTTTGATGGGAGGGCATATTGGAGGGGTGAGAAAACGAATACAAGGTATGGAAATAAAATGGAAGAGAATAAATACCAGGCATTTGTAAACGAGTTAGTTTTTATTTAGACGACCCACAAGAAACAGGGTTTAAACTAATGGAAAAAAATAGAAGAGTATGGGGAACGTGGGCAGGACCCGAAAATAAACAGAAAAAAATCAAGATTTCAGTAAGAATATCACAGACAGCAAAAAAAAAAGAGAGAGAGTAATTAAGAGATCAGATATTCAGATACTAAGAAAGGCTAAAGTATTTAGGGATTCAATTATCAGCAAGATGTGTACAATCACAAGAAGATAATTATATAAAATTGTTACAACACAATTAAGGGACAGATTTTAGAAAAAATGGAAAAGTTTGCAATTATCATTACTAGGAAGGATAGCTACAATTAAAATGAATATATTTTTTACCCGAGGTTACTGTATTTGTTTCAAACAATCCCGATAAAGTTGACCAACAAAATACTTGAGGATCTGAATAAAATAATATTAAAATTATATGCAAGGGGGAAAAAAAAGCAAGAATTAATTTTAAAGTGGTACAAGAATCCAAGAATGGGCGGAATTTTTTGGACTGTCTAATTGGGAATGTCTCCAGTTGGGACGAAGATTGATTGGACCATGGGGATGGACTGATGGATGCAGAAAAACGGGGTGGATCTTGAATGTCTATGGAAAGGACAAACTTGGATCTCTATCAGACTGGTTGTGGGGTTAATGTCAGAAATTCCAACAAAATAAACCAACTCCAGAAACACAACAAAAGCCCAAGACAAGCATTTTCTCAAAGTTTTTGTTTAGAGTAGTATGATTGATTACTTATTGTACCCAATGACTAGATATCATTAAATGTTGTTGTTCCGTATGATTCTCGACTAGTCTCCTCCTGACGAATGTATCTTTTCTTTTCTATGTATATCTTTATGTATACTGAGAGTATTCACACAAGACAAATTCCTTGTGTGTCCAAGCACACACCGGCCAATCACACTTGGCCAATAAAGAATTGTATTCTATATTGGGCACACCATCTGGGAACCCCAATCTGAGAGTTCTGGGTTTTTTTTCCCTTCCCCAAAAGAGAAAATCAAGGATCCACCATCTTCCATACCCCTGCATCCTCTAGTCCATCACATTGACGCAATCAAACAAAACATCATCCCACACCCAACTGGATACATTATTACTCCAGTCATCCTTCCTGGTGCAGGGCGAACATGGTGTCTTGACTATCCACCTCTCTGAGAAGAATGTTGTTGATGTCTATCGCGCCCAGCTCTCTACGAAAATCCCCCCACCCCCTCCCAATTCAAAACAGGCACTAGATTTGTGGCGCCGCCCCCCTCAAAACTTCTCGAGTGAAATATGGCTTCACAGGGCTGACCAGGTGGTGGTGTTGAGGTGCAATCTGAAATGGGTTGTGCCATGCATTAATCACCACCCCCTACCCCACCCTCGCCCCCGCCCCACACACACACAAACCTTGTTGGTCTATGTTTAGTACCTTGTGCTCCTTCAAACTGATTAGAGTCTCAGGATGAAGGTAGACAATGATATTTCTTCTCTTTCCTTTTTTCCTGCTGCTTGAAAAGCCTTTCGGTCTTGAGGAGGTTCTTATCTGCTTGTTCTCAGCCTCCTTTAGACATTGGAGGTCCATTTCTGCCCTGCTTCATCCTGTGTTGCATTACAGAGCCAATGTTTGCAACAACAACAACAAAAAGAGAGAGGTACATTTTATGGCACCTGACAGGTCCCCCCCCCTGAGATGACGTGCATCACAAGCAGAAGAACAAAACAACGACAGATTCTCGCTTGGGGCGATCCTGGCTGAAAACTTTTTGGGACAAATGGCAAAGGGGGTGATCTATGAGGTCAGGAACCACAAGGAAAAAAACAATGTCCCAGTGGGTTTATGCATTTATTATTAAATTTTATAGGCTGCCTATCCACTCCTTGTGATAAGGTGACTCTTGCCAAAAACTAAAAAGACAAATATAAATCAAATATAAACTTTTTTTTTTAAAAAAAAGCTTAAAACTTAGGACCCAAGGAGATGGACGGCATGGGGATGAGATCTTCATCTATATCCCATCAACCACCCTAGGGTGAGTGCACCCAAGCTCACCAGCAAAGCCAGGTATTTGATAACCTTCTAGAAGACCAAAGGATGGGATCAGTGCTCACCTCTGTTGGCAGAAGAATGCTCCCATGGGTAGGCTTCAAAAATTTTTAGCAAGGGGTTCTCTACCTGGCTGCTGGTGAGTGTGACCATGGTGGGCGTGGCCTAGTCAGCCCCTGCAGCACAGAGGGGGGAGGTTTGCCACCCTGGGCTCCCCCGGATGCTTTCGTAGAGCCTCTGGAGGGGGCGACATGGCCTCAAACCTGGGCTGGAGAGACCTCTCTGGAAGCCAAAAACGGGCCCATTTCTGGCTTCCTGAAAACTTCTTGGGAAGCCCATTTTTTCATTCACCCTCCCCAAGCCTCTGCGTGGGCTCTGCACTACGCAGCATCCAAACAGCAGACTGGGGGACTCACCTGGGAGGGAGAGGTGGGGGGTGGGGCTGGCCAGGAGTGGGATTTAGGTTTTCCTGAACTGCACTGCATCTATCCTAGGGGCTCTCCTGATCTCCTGCGAACCCCCAGCAGCCATCCCTGAATGTTCCCCAAGACTGGGGGCCTCAGCAGAAAAGGCTCTTTTCTTTCACTTCACTAGCTGGAATTTCTATAGGTGTGGCTTTTGACAGGCATTTGGAGCAGGATTGGCCATAGTAGGAGATGGCCAGGCTTGGCGCAAGGTCGGGTCAAATGGAACCATCAGTTTGGAGTTGCTACGCTCCCATATACGAGACCAAAGCCCAACTCTCCATGACTCCCATTATTGACTCTTATCTGGGCCTTGATCATTAATAGATCAGATTTTTGTGTATAAAGGTAACAGTTTCTCATGTCCAGTTGTGTCCTGACTCTAGGGGGCAGTGCTCATCTCAGTTTCTTCCTTAGCTGAGGGAGCCCAAAAGTTCCAAAGACATTTTCGTGGTCATGTGGCCAGCATAGTTATACACCAAAAATGAATGGAACTCTGTTACTGTTCCACCAAAGTGGTATCTATTTATCTACTTGCATTTGCATGCTTTCGAACTGCCGTTAGGGCAGGAGGTGGGGCAAGGATCCTGTGATGACCCAGGCATGGCAACAAAAATAACTAAGTCACAAAAGTAGATAAATTCCCTTTAAATGCCCCAACTTGGCCCCCCATGTGCAGTTATCCTCGGCTGGAGATCAAACGCTTCCAAAAAACAGTCTACGAAGGAAGAAATGCAGCCCGAACCCAAAGTACAGATAAATTAGAAATAAAAAATCGACAACAACCACACTGAAGTATTAACATGGCAGGCCAGGATAATAAATGCAGACTTCCAAAAGATAATGAGACACACACAGTTGAGAGGACGCCGAAACCCAAGATAAGCCTGACAAAGATAATGCCACTTTGCTTCCAGCAAGGTGCTGTGTGCAAAGCTCTCTTATCATCCTGTTCTCCCAGCTGCCAACTAATGAAAGGGATCAGGGCCTTTTTCCTCCCCCCCATAACCTACATGCTCTGCCCTTCACCGTTCCTCCCTAGCGTGCCCCAGGATGAAGAGCGGTTGGCATTCGTCTTCCTCTGAACACCCAGCCGGACTATGCTCTTTCCAGTTTCCTCCCCAGCCACGGAGGCACAGTCGCACTTCTGTCCAGCTGTTCCACTTTCCCCTCGGAATCAGACTCCAACAAGGGCACCGACAGATATCATTTTTATGCCTAGGTAGCATGAAATAAACTTGTAGTACTTTTGAACTCTATTCCAGCTCCTGGTTTCTTGCTCTGACAGGTGGAAGTGCGGTGATTGTCACCTGGAGTTTCTTAAGGCTCTCAGGGACACTACTACACAACTTGCCTAATGTGGGAATCCTGTTCATGAAACTGGACTCTAAAGATGATCTGGGGGACTGTTGAACTCTGCTGCATAGCAACCTCCCTACCTGAGTTTCTTGATTGCCATTTCTGGATTAGAAGGTTGATACCCCAGATTTATGGCCTTTAGAAAATGTCCATCTGCCCAATTTGTGGCGTCAGTCCTGGTGTGGCTCAGGACTTCATGGTACCATGACACCCAATGGACCTGTCCTAGTATCCAAGGCTTGGCATGGGATGGTGGTCACGTACAGGGGTGGGCTTCAAAAATTTAGCAAAGGGTTCTCCTACCCCGGGTTTGCTGGATGGGCATCCTAGTTGGCCTCCTGCACCAAGGTGGTGGGTGGTGGGGTTTTTGCCTTCCCCGGGCCCGGATGCTCTCTTGAAGTTGGAAACGGGCCTTTTCCAGCCTTCTTGAACTTCTGAGAGGGCCATTTTTCACTCTCCCCAAATCGCCGGGGCATGCCCTGCACGTACCTACATCCAAAACAGGCCATGTGGGGATTCCTGGGAAGGGAACGGGTGGGGTAGGTGAGGCCAGCCAGGAGTGGGATTTTGGGGGCTCTGCAAAATGTGTAGAATCTTAGCTAGGGGCTCTCTGAACCCCAGAAGCCCACCCCTGGTCCGTACCTGATGTGGCTTTCCTGTCAGAGCAGTGGAGTAATGGGGTTGTGTGAATGACCTTGGGGAAGGAAGAAGGAGAAGAGATGCGGCCTAGGAAACCATCAGAGAAGAGAGGCATGACTTTCGTTAATGGATCAGATGGTTAAAGGATGATGGAAGTAAGGGCACTGACAAGCGACAATATTTCTCCCAACCTTATATTTCTCACAGTGGCTGACCTATGAGGGTCTCACAATAGATATGGAACTTGAAGATAATATTATGTGGGTCGTTAGGTCCTTGCTGCTCTCTGAGCTCATTGGTTTTTCGTGCTATATATCATTGTGTAACTGGTAAATTCATCAGGGTTAGAAGGGAGAGGGCTTTGCTTCTCTAGCATTTCTGTCTAGCCCTGATGAGTTACCTAGTTGGGTCGTGAAATGTCTGCCAGAAAACAGCCAAGCTCAGAGGCACCATGTACCCCACAGTCCTCCTCCCTCCTCCTCACACAAACCCAACTCCTCTCCTATCACTGATGGTGTTCCCTAGTTGGGTAATGAAACATTTCAGGACAAACACCAAGTTTAGAGAACATCATTACTCCTATCCCGTCTTCGTCCTCCTCCTCCTCTCTTCTCAACCCTACTTCCCTTCAACACTATGATGTTTATCTATAGCATAATAAAATTCCTCATAAAACCACAAGCCAGAGAGCACCAAAGGACCCCACAGATATGAAATTATCCCCCCCTTACTTACCAGTGTCCCTTTACAGCAATTGTGGAGACAAGACAACCGCAGGCAATTTGAGAATATTTTTTAATTTATATTTATTATTCAATTTTGATTAGAATTTATATTTGATTTGTCAATCACTTACAAGGTAATAGGTATAATAGTCTACCTAGTTATGAATACAATGAAATGGTAATATAAGCAAAATACAAGAAACAGTAAGGGTAAAGTTTTTGGGGTTTGGAAAGAAACCACAGAGTCAGGAGAGTATTCCTACATTGACCACTCTGTTGGCCGGAAGTCGTATTTTCTGCAATCAAGTTTTTGTGCCATTAACCTTGAGTTTGTATCTATTGTTGCTCTGGTGTTGTTATGGTTGAAAGCTGAAGTAGTCATTGACAGGTAAGTCATTGCAATGTCATGATTTTTATATACTATACTTAGATCATACCGAAGGCGCATGTTCTAGGTTTTCTATGTCAGAATTTCGAGTCACTGGTGGGACAGAGATATTCCGGCAACGTTACGAGGTGTGGAGAACTCTCTTGTGAATATTTCTGGACTTTCTCAACTGTTGTAATATCAGATACTCATGTGGGTTCCGGACTTATATATAATTTATACATAATTTATACAATCTCTCATCTCCCGGAAACTCTGGGGTACTGACAAAGAGTAAAATAACAAAAGAGACTAGATGGTTCTGTCCAACTTCTGTTAATCTGTAATTCTATAATCCATCCTTTGTTAGGTTGGAGTCCTAACTATTGCTGGTTTTGAATGATTTTTCATTCTAATGCAACGTCGCCTACTCATAACCACAGTCTTCATTTGTTTTTCCTCCTGAAGTGTGTTTTTTGCAGTATCTTAAGAATATCCTCTACTGCATAGTTTTCGTGCACACAATTTCATTTTTCGCTACAACAGTTATTCGATAACTGAATATGGTTATTTCAAAACAGACATGCACTGAAAAAAGAAATAGAATTTACATAATTCAGCAACATTAATGCCAAACAATACCAATATTAATTTAATAGATTACTAACTCGAATCTTAACTAATTTAATTAGTTCTGATTATTTAAGAATGTAATTTTAGAATTCTCTACGATAACATGTAAAGCTTCAATCCCGATTCTGTGGTTTTTCATTTCTGGAAGATTAGTGTAAAGAATACTTGACAATCAATAAAGACAATTTTAAGTTCATATAACTGAAGAGTCAAGCAATAGATATGTATAAACTTGTTAAAACCCAAATACCAAAGCTAAAATAATATTTAGATACTTTTCAATGTACTAGACAAATGTGTTACTTCTTGCGTTTTAACATCTAAGGCTGAAAGGCTATGGGATATAGGTTACCCTGATCTTATTATTTTGAAGTGGGCCTTCTTGATCACCTCATATATCCATCTGAATCTTTATCTAATGAAGTTTCAATCTTGTCGTCCAGCCTTTCATCATAACACATCTTTTTCTCTGATCTCTGTTCTCCATGGTCATATTTATTGCCTTCACTTTCCAGTGGAACTGAAATCAGGGCAGTTATAAAAGCACCAGTATTCAACTCTGTTCTGTGCAGTCATCCGATTATCATGCACAGGAGTTGGGAAGGCGAGATTTAACTTTATCATCATAGCATAAAGTTTATTTTCTTATAGGCTCATAAACGCATAAAATTCAACAAACAGCGCAGCCCTAAATGAGGGCTAGATTTCCTTTGGGCAGCCAAAAACCTTTCTTCTGGCCCCTTTCACCTCCTGTTTGCGAAGGCTGTAAGATCAAAGGGTTAGCGGGGGTTGATGATACAAAACCCAATGGTGGCATCAAGGTGTCCACTTGTAGAGAGTAAGCCAGCACGGGGCTGGTTTAGTTCACAAAGGCATTTCCAAGCACACAAATTCACAACAGCAATGTGAGGCC